>VWYH01010608.1:0-74291 GCA_013399365.1 Pampusana beccarii
ATTGCCACCAGATCGTAATCTCCCGACCAAACACGGGTTTCCAAGTCCTCCTGCTTATACCCCATGCTGTGTGCATTGGTGTACAGGCATTTCACAGAGCAAGCTGAGCACATCAATTTCATCGTAGAGGGATGGGAAGCCTCCCGGTCTTCATCAGTTCTAGAATGCTGCCCCACTGGTGCAAGCCTGAGTTTCTTTACCACCCCACCTTCCTTTCAACCGAGAACAGTGAAGAAAGTAAGAAAAAAGGAGGAAAAAGTAATCGACATGTTGACTTTACGTTAGTTGGTTTATCACCTGTCCGGACAGTGGTGAAGACCTGCTTTCTTAGAACAACCTATAAAATGCCAGAATGCATAAGAAGTCAACACATTTCCCTGCCACACCACTCCCTCCTCCAAAGGAGTGTTGACACCAGCACCATGTGGTGGTTCTCTGCGGTGGCTGCAGAGCAATCATGGAAAAACCCAGCTCATGTATGAGGCAGAGTAACTCAGGGTTTGCTTTTTGTGTTCCCCAGCTTGGGGTTTTGTAAGAGTTTTTTTTCTCTTTTCTTCATGAAGAGAAAAATAAATCACCGTTTGCAACTGCTAGTCCATTTTGACACCTGTGCATATGCTTACAGTTTCAGACATTGTGTATGGGAGACAGACAGTGATGGAACAGTACTTGCATCTTTGTGGGCTGAAGAAAGAGCTTCATACTCCACAAAGAGTTACCACTGTTTAATGCTCTGCTCCAATGCTTAGACTGCTGTTAGCTACAGGGAGTTACTATTAACTGCTTTCACACACGGAAGGAAGTCCTGTAGATTACAAAGATTTTCAGTGTTGCTGCAGTTGGTACAAAATAATTGTTGGGTTTCTTTATTTTCCCTTTTCTTTTGTAGAAAATAAAGAGAGGAGAACACTTATGAAAATACATGATCCTACTGAGCTGCTCCTGAGGGCAATGGGAGGAAGAGGGCAAGGTTCAGTGGTTATTGGCACACGTTGATATTCCTAAGTAGAAAAAGGAAAGAGAAAAGTTGTTCCATATTTTGCAAAATACTTTGCACTAGGACGAGTACTTGTTTAGTTACAGAAAATAAACAATACATACACTTTTGAAGATTTGCCCATTACTAAACTCACTCAAGTTTAAACTCCTTATATTTAAGAATGAATTATTTTTTCTGTAGCTTTGCAGTCAACTTTCTAATACTTCACTGTGTAGTCCGATCGGTGTATTTGCTCTGTTGACACTCCTAGGCTATTATACACAGCTTGGTTTTGGAGGTGGGGTTTGTTTATTTGTTGGTTTGGTTTTTTGTTTTTATTTGGGGTTTTTTTGGTTGGTTGGTTGGGGTTTTTTGTTGTTGGTTTGGTTTGGGTTGGGTTTTTTTCAGATGAAGGATTTTAAACTGTATGCAAGTGCTCTTAGTTTGAAGGTGTTTTCAGGCTGGAAAAGTTTTTTGGGGGGCAGTTGTTTTATTTTGCATCCCTTCATTTTCTAGCATGGCAGTATTTGCTTTGATTTTTCTGATTGATCCCATTGGCCTAAGCACATTATCTGCTTTCCGCAGAATTATCTAGTGAAACAAACAGCTGTATTTTAGGGATTGATCAAAGCAAAAACTCAAAAGTCAGGGCAGGCAAAACAATTAAATGTTCAGATTTCATGAATCTGCAAAACAATGTGAGAATAGAAAATAAAAAATGTGGGGGGATTTAAAATACTATTAGATGGTTTGTGCTTCAGCTGAACTTTGAGAGTAAATTAAACTTTTCTGGTTTTTATTTTATACTTAATATTTCATATCTTGGTCAAAAATATCTTCTTGACATTTGACAGTTTGGTAACACCTGCTTTGTTGGAATAGTGTCAATACAGTCCTTGAAGCTGTGCACACAGTTGTAACGAAGAGTACAATTATTGTGGATTTCCTAAATCATGACAAAATAAAGGTGAAAATCATATTTCAATTGTTAGTCCAATATGTATCAAGAAATAATTCTTCCATATAGTGGAAAATAATGAAAGTCAAACTAAAGTAAAGGAGATTATACCAGTTCAG
This sequence comes from Pampusana beccarii, assembly GCA_013399365.1. Lineage (NCBI taxonomy): Eukaryota > Metazoa > Chordata > Aves > Columbiformes > Columbidae > Pampusana > Pampusana beccarii. The sequence goes on from VWYH01010608.1 coordinate 2,057, forward strand.
GATCTAGGGTCCATGATATAAAATAGTGTATTCTAGCAAACGCTTTCAAAACCTGAGAAGAAATGTGCTCAGTCAACCGACTCTTCAAATAGTACTTCAGGTTTATCTAAAGTTAAAACTTCTATAATCCTTTCTTACTTCAATTACCTATACGATTCTGAGGAAGGTCCACTTGTCAAAGTCACTACAATATGTTATGTCCACACAGATAATACCTAATCAAAGGGATACCTTGTTGAGCCACAGCCCTGGGCTTGTTTCACAAGCAAAAGCATATTTAAAACCTCTAACTAAAGATGATATGTGATAGAACCATCAGAGAGCGATGTGTCTACTCTTATTTCAGTATTTTACTGCATTTTAAAATGTATTTAGTCTTCAGGTCTAACCATTTTTTCCTACTTGCTTTCTCAGAGATAAAGAAATGATGCTTTACAGGACACAATGCATTTCGTCTTTTGAATACTGGTTTTCCATTTCTGTAGCCCTAAGTTGACATTCCCAAATGCCTCCAGTTCATTTGACATCAATTTTCTGGTTGAAACCCCTGATCTGAAGGCTTGTTATGACACAATAAAAGACTTTAAAGAATCCTAAAATATAGCTCATGAAGATTCTTCTTACTAAATATAGTTGATGTGCACAAGACCATCATGTGAAGCAAAAATAATAATTTATATTTACATAAAGTACATTAGAGATGTATACTAGAAAACAAATGTGGAAAACAATTGAGCAAGATAGTTACAAATAAATGTGGCATCCAGGAGTTCTGCATTTAGAATCAGACTAGGGTTCCTATTTAACTGGGTCTATGAGACCAGACACACCAAAGGGAGCTGAAAACTTTGTGGATACAAGGCATGAATAACTCAGCACTGAGAGCATCCAGCAAGTCTCTTCCACACAGCTCACCTAATCAAAGGAAACAGGTCCTAAATGCAGGTGGGAAAAAAAAATAAATAAGAAAACTTGCAAAAACAGCTGCTTGTGCCACTGTGCCACTAGTGGTCTGTCATCTCCAGCTCCCAGAACAGCATGTTCACTTGTCCCTGAAATCTGCAATCTCTCTTCTAGCCAGCAGCTCAAGACCTCTATAGAGCCCACACATCTCCTGATGGCCCCCATTATTGTGTCCACTATCTCCTGTTTGTCTGATTCTGGATGTTGTAAGAAGTGAAGGAAACGTGTAGTCATCACTGATCAGATGTTCCCTTGGTTTGTTCTTTTTCCTCTGACTGTCCGCACCTGCTACTAACTGGATGAGGCAAAAGTACTCACACCAGAGCTGACTCCTAGGAAGAAGACTGAATTCAACATAATTCATTAGGGACAAAAGCTTACAAGAAAGGAAAAAAATTCAGCAGATGCTTTTCTGGCATGTGGGAACCAGCAAGGACACAGGTAAAGGAAAGAAAGTTTTTTGTCATGAAACGATGTAAATCTGAGACATTTCTAATAAAGATAAAAATTACTGAAGTTTGGGCAATTCTTCATTCTTATAAGCTACTTAATCTATCTTTTTTTTTTTTTTTAAACATCCTTGTTTGTTTTATCTCTTGTTGAAGTCTCATTTCCTCTTTCGTATGCAACAGTAGCCTACTGAATACAAATGAAACAGGAAATTACAAAAGGAGAATTAATATCCATACTCATATTCCATTAGTTTTCCTCCCACCACCTCTGCAATATCAAGATTGGCAAACAATTAGAGAGGATTGATGATTCTTGCAGCTGCATCCCACTCAGTAAGGAACCACTAACTACGCAATACTGCAATATTACATTTATTACTTTCTTAGAATATTCTTTTAATATTTTCCATGTTCTCCCTCTTTCCATCCTAAAAATGGTGTTCAACTTAAACTAATGAGTCAATTGGCGGGGCAAGTCACTCTCGTATCAGGTATCGTTCTCCACCCTACTGCAAATACTGCTGAACTGTTTGCAGGGTAAGACCTGCTGTCATATGACTGTCATTATGTGGTTAGATAGTAATCTGTTGGATTTCAGACTGAGCAGGGTAGCGTTTTGCCTTTTTAAACAGGAATCATTAAGCAAAACAATTTTTTTGTTTTCTGTGAAAATTAAAAGCACATCTCCATTTTAGGAGATTTCCAGCCTCATTTGTACATCTTCTGTTAAAAAGAAAATTACCCAAAGTTTGGAACTTGTCATGATTAGTCCTTACAAAGGATAACAGCTGAGATCCACAAATGAGCTTTGGTTCTGTGTTGCTCAGTACTTCAGTGCTGACGAGTTAAGCAGCTGCCTTAGAGGACTTGATCTGAAATCCCCACACATCTTTGCTGAGCGTATCAAGGACACTTAAATACACTCAGCAATCACCGCAGATTTTTTACAGATTAGAAGTAGCACGATGGGAGAATTTAAAAATTTGAAAAGTCGTACAACAATTCAAAAGTATGCTCAGAAATTATTTTCAATTATTTAAAGAAGCTTAATGGACAGTCTTCCCATTCTTCCTTTTAGGTTAAGAGCAGCATGCTCAGGAAATAACGGCAGTCAAGAGGGAATATAGGATTGTAATAGCCTGTATTGGATTTGCATGGCAAGGTTTTGGCAGTGGATGGGCTACAAGGGTGGCTTCTGTCAGAAGTTGCTATTATAGAAGTTTCCCCTTTGTCTGACAGAGCCAGTGCCAGACAGCTCTAAGACAGACCCACTGCAGGCAAAGGCAGAGCCCATCAGCAACAGTGGTAGCACCTTTGGGACAACATATTTAAGAAGGGGAAAAAAATCTTGCACAACTGCAGTCAGAGGAGAGGAGTGAGAATACGCAAAAGGAACAACTATGAAGATGCCCAGGTCAGTGAAGAAGGAGGGCAGGAGGTTCTCCAGGTGCCAGAGCAGAGATTCCCCTGCAGCCCGTGGTGCAGACCGTGGTCAGGCCTGCTGTTCCCTGCAGCCCATGGAGGGCCACGGTGGAGCAGATACCCACCTGCAGCCTGGGGAGCACCCCACACCAGAGCAGGTGGATGCCCAAAGGAGGTTGTGACCCCATGGAGAGCCCACTCTGGAACAGGTTTGCTGGCACAACTTACGACCACACAGGAAAACCCAGGCTGGAGCAGTCTGTTCCTGAAGGACTGCTCCTCGTGGAAGGGACCCACACTGGAGCAGTATCTCAAGAACTGCAGGCCATGGGAAGGACTCACAAACCTCCACAGGTTTGTGGAGGACTGTCTCCTGTCGGACAGACCCCACACTGGAGGAAGTGCCGCTCCACCATGGACCTCCATGGGCTGCAGGGGACAGCCAGCCTCGCCGTGGTCTTCACATAGGCAGAGCTTATGGTGGTTGTCACAGAAGCCAGCCCTGTAGCCCTCTCGCTACCAAAATCTTGCCACACAAACCCAATACATAACCATATAAGATTTCTGATTATTCTTATAAGATTTCAAAAATGGATACAGGTTTCTGATGACCTTATATAGAGAGAATAAAAATCCTCAGTTTTCTGCACCAGGGTAAGTAGGAAAGTTTACGAAGAGAACCTGAACTTTTCAAGTGAAATAAATTCAAAATAAACTGCACATCCAGTATATGTCTATATGTCTCGCACTGTTGCCAAACATAAACTCAGACCCTTCCAGAAATAATACCTGCAATGTACTAGAAGAATAATATTTAGCGATCAGATCTCTAGTTATTTCATTCACAGTAATGTGTATCTGAAAAAGAGCACACTGTGCTAAATCCAAAATCCACATAGCTGTATCTCCTGTCTCCAGCAATGTCCATAGGCAATTGAGATAAACAGAAGAGACTGAAGTTTGATCTTTTATTACAAATTTTTGCATTTAAAATTCATCGCAAGCAAATGCTGAGAGGTACAGATTTGCACTATTGTGCAAAAAAACCCTACTTCTATTGGAATGCTTGATTCAGGAGAACGAATGTTGTGTCAGACTACCTTCTACCAGAAACTAAGTCTCACCATTCTTATATCTGATACTCTACATTATTCAAAGCATATTAAAATATTACCTACCATTTTGTAAATTATTTCCAGTGTCCTAGTGTATCCAACATGTAGAGAATATAAAAAGCTTTTATGAGTCAGGTTTCTTGGAGCAACATATACTGAGCATCCAAAACCTGTGATATGCAAAATTTCCCTAATATTTGCACAAAATCTAGTTCATTAAGATTTAGTCAAATCGGTGATTCAAAAACAATCTAAAAGTTAATTCCCTTCAGCGGAGTTTAGAACAGCTTGTTTCCAGTGTTAGTGCTTTTTAATATCTATTTAAATAAATATTGGCATTGTACATTTTGACTTTGTCTTAGCTAAAATTGCTTTTGTTTATCCTAAAATATGTAGTAATGGAGTGTAAAAAGTCTTATGATACCTCAAATGGAAAATGTTTCAGATGCTGACCACTTGTGTTAAAGAATCTCTTATAACAGGAATACTTTTCCATTTGCTTGTCAGTTCAAAGAAAAAAAAAGTAAATTAAATCAGTGAAACAATACTTTTGATGCATAACACATGCAATTGAGACCTAGAAGCCACAAGCCTGTCAAATGCTAGTGCCAATTTTGTGCTAAAGTGATACCGGGACTTGGTAGCTAAATGCTGATAGAGTAGGCTTCAGACGAGCCTTGGATCATTTTGGTTGGGGTTAAAAATGGGAAAAGAAAATTAGGTGCAGTTATCATAGGTACCTGATGGGGTGCAGAGTCCATTTTAAATTTAGGCTTAATCTACTGCTTAGGAGTAACTGAGTTAGTTTAATGCACTAAAGCAAATGAATCAGAAAGAAGTTCCGCGGTATTGGGGTCCATTAGCTACTTTCATCCCCAGCACAGCTATAATCTCATTAAAGACTATGGCTATAGCTCTGTACCTTGACCCTCTCTGTTACTGTGACCCTTCAATATCTCTCAGCATAAAATGAAACTAAATCTGAAATCCTAATCTTCGTTAAAGCCCTGTCCTAGCTCAAACACCCTTTTTCTGTGTAATGTGGTGTTATGTCATGACGATTGACTTAGCTCCCTCTAAGGCCTGTTTAAAGTTAGGTCATTGCTGCAGTCAGTAATGAACCAAAATTCTTGTCTTGCCCAGAAATAGCAAAAGCTACAAAATACCAAAAAGTATGTTAGAAGCCCATACTGTATTTTCATGTCATTTCTGACGACATGTAGGAAAAGAGAGAGAAGCTTTTAAAATGCTGAAGTTGTATTATTTTTCCTTGGTTTACTATCACAAAGTGGCATTAAGGCCTTACTTCTCAAGCTGCTCAGAAAGTTTGCTTACAATAATAATGGATTCTATTACTATTAAAAGTTTAACTTCTCTTTTCCCACTGGTAGTACGTCAATTGATCCTCAGGAAAATACACCAATACTGCACCTTGACAGCAGTTTCGCTGCTACCAGAACCCCTCGTGTTTCCTAAACAGGTTGTATTTCTTGTATCTTCACTCTGTGAAGAATAATCAGTTTCAAAGGAAAATAGCATGGAACTGAACAAGAACTGGGCAATCCAAATGGAAAAAGTAGCCAAGTAATTAATTTAACAGTATAAAACTGCCTTTAAAAACAAAATGTGCATGATTATACGGAAGTCGAAACAGGCTGACAGATGCACAATGTTACTCTAACATTTTTATTATTTGGCAGCTGTGTTGAGTTGGACTCACAGGCATTTTAATTTTATGAATGTAACTGGCACCAGAGAGATGATGGGCTTGTCATGGGAGCAATAAGTTCTTCTCCCACAGGAAATCAGGAGATCATACAGACTGCAATTTAGCCACTAAATTTCTGAAATCCCAAGAAAAACTGGGCAAAAGCTTGGCTTTAGTAAAAGAGTCAGAATATAAAATAAGTTAACATCTTATACAAAATACATCTGAAATGCAGTACTAGTAGTGTATTTTATAATGCTAGTTATCTTATGTCTACTAACAATATTTATTAGATAATAATGATTAAGAAGAGCTTTTGACATGTTCCATTTTATCATGTTACTGTTGTTTTAATTAAGAAGCCACAGTAACACAGAAGCATCACTGCTTGGAGCACTGCCCAAACTTTAAGAAATACTTTTGGTCAGATGCAGTTTATAGCTGTCGTGTACTATAAGCAAAGATAGAGTAATTTGCTTTTTAGATGGTTTGAGTTACTCTAAACTTCTTAACTGTGATCAGTACTCTTGTTATGGCCCATTTCACAGAACTATAAATCTTCCAATCTATAGGACAACTGAAATGTTTTTTTCTTTGGCATGTCATTCACTCAGACAAAGCCACATTGAACAGAAGAAAAAGTGTGTAAGTAGTCTGTTACTTAGAAAGCCAAACTGTTGATTCAATATGTTTTAATTGTAGGGCAGAGAGAGATTTAGCCACTTGGAAGGAATCATAGAATAGTTTGGGTTGGAAGAGACCGCCAAACTCACCTAGTCCCACCCCCCTGCAATGAGCAGGGACATCTTCAACTAGACCAGGTTGCTCAGAGCCCTGTCCAGCCTGGCCTTGGATGTTTACAGGGATGGGGCATCTGCCACCTCTCTCCAGTATTTAACCACCCTAATAGTAAAAAATTTATTCCTCATGTTTAGCCTGGTGGGAAAAAGGTCAAATCATTGACACAAAGCAGACAGTAATCTTTATCTCATTTCTATTATCCTTTATGTGTCATAAAAAAATCAAGATCTTAAGAAAAAACAGAAAAGGTCCTTTGTTCACTTTTTGTCATTAATAAATTTGTGATGTAAGATTCTGAAAGTAGCCTGAATTATTAGCATCCATGAGATTCACTCTTTGGACTGTGGAAAATCAACTTTCGTGCTTTTGGGCCTGTCTATACAACTTGCACTTATATTCAAGTAATTGTTCAGAGAGGGAAGTTCAAATCCAGAGTATGAGAGGCAAAGCGTGGCAACTATCCGTGCAAGTCCAATGTCAGCCTATGAGGAATTTCATCAAAACTAGACAGCTACACAAAAGCTCGTCAGTGATTAAGTCATCCGGGTGCTTCAGTTTTACTGATCAAATCTGAAGGGATCTCAGTCTGCAAAGTATGCTGAATGCCTGCCTTCTGGACACAGTTCCCTTTGAAATGTCTCAAACTAGTTTTTTAAAAGATTTTAAAACGCTTGGTTATAAAAGATTTCCGTTGTGCTAGACCTAGCTAGTTTCAATCAACATAGCTGATTTCAAACCAACACGTATTTTAATATTCCATATAATAATTCATAGGGCAAGCGATCCTTCCTCTATTTATTGCTTCTGGCTGTCTCTCTGATGTGCAATTTCCCTCCGTGAGTGACCACACGCATCCTATATTCCCCAGCTAAACTTCGTTTTTAGGACCATGTTCAGTGAGTGGTTTAGAAACCGGCCCAAATCAAAGTGCTGTTAGAAGCATCTCTGGGCTCTGTCAGTCTCATGTTTGCCTCTCAGCACAAGTGCATTCCAAGTTTGCTGTTTTCTTTCATTATATTTTGTAATGCTCCCTTTGACTGGCAATTTCCTGCATTTATTTTTATGCTGTTGGCAATTTAACTTTGTTTCCTGCTGCAGCCCAGCCAGAATTTTCCTAGCTTTAGCAGGCTTGTTAAAATAAACACATTGTATATGCTATCTGTCACTTCATTTAACATGAACATCTCTTGATATTCATTCAGGGTACGTAATGAGCAAGAAAAGAGTCTGCGATACACAAAACAAAAGGAAGCACAATCACATTCCTGAAGTAGTTAGCAGCATTAGTTGATAGCTGCAATCCGGAACTCAAGGAGAGTGGATAAAATTCAAACCTGAAAATTTTTAGAAGTGATAACAATCAGTCTGAATCTAGAGAATCTTTTGGGTGAAAAACTTTACTTATTTCACAGTGTATTTCCTGATATTATGTGTCACTGACCCAAACCAATCCATTGTCAATAGATCTATCTGGTTTTGTGCTCCATAACATAGCAGGAAATGGAGCATAGTCCACTATGACCCAGATCAATAATTTTCTGCACTGTCTTAACAGAATAGCAAATAACTGCTATACATCTGCGGAGTCATTAATTACTCATTGTGCCTCTTGTCTTAGCATCATTCGGTCTGGATGAAACTTGCCTCTGTGAGCCAACACAGCTTATTTAGCATGCACAATGAGTTCTTGCACAATACATAGACTGCATGCTTCCTCTCTTCCCAGAGGTGGATTTTGTTTGTATAACTCTCCTGGAATACAAAAACTTACTGCCTCCTCGAGCACATGTCCCAGGCACACAAATGAAAAGTGTTTCAAACCATACACACGTAATATAGAAATCATAAAACTGTATGTTTGTATTTACTCATTGCTATGTATTGAGGTATCACTTAAGTAATTACCTAAGGTAATAATATTACTAAAGTAATTGCATAAGGAATGTATTTCTGTAAGTATATAACAACAGTATGACTATTATAAGCCACTTAATTGGTGATCTTTAGAAAACCAACTAAATTTACTGCAAGAGCCTACCAGTCTAAATCAAAATTGGACTGTGAAAAGAGCGAGTTGGAAAAACCACTCAACAGCTCAATATGAGCACTTCTTAAAAGAACTCTTGGAATACCCAAGGTCCCTATCTCATATGCACTGAACATCCCGTTTCACCAACTAGGAAGTGCAGAGATCAGAAGGAAACTAAACATTTACTGTTTTCCAAACCCAAAGGAGGGCTGGAGCCTAAAATCCATCACCCACTTCTACAGCCAGGAGCAAAAGCAAGTACCAAATGTCTTACTGGTGGCAGGAGATAGTGCTTGTACAGACAATTTATCTCCATCTGCACCCAGTATAAACCACTGCAGGTAAGAAAACAAAGGTCACTCTCCCAGTTTGGATATAAAGTATCTGAAAACTTCTCAAGATTAAGTGTGATGTATTCATTTATATATTTATAAACACTAATAAGATCACCCCTTAGTCTCCTCCAAACTAATTGAAATACTATCTGTGGATCAAAGAAAGATTCAGATATTGATTGCCAATGTCCTCAAGCTTTGACTGACACTGTAATAAATACCCATGAAGATATCTGCACTCCTTGCCGAGTGAGGGACAAAGAAGGAAAGCGAGGGTGACAAGCAGACACTGCAGGATTTCACTTGCAGTGTATTAGCTGGGTATCAGTTAGATGAGGAGAGGCGACAAGTTTGAGGGGAAGAAAGTAAAAGTGAGAATACATGAGCAGCAGAATGTTCTTTTGCATTCAGACGTGTAGAAAGTAGTTGTATGAATCCATATGCATGTTCTGACAGTTACTTGACGACATCGCCTTTCTGCAGTTCATAACAATTAGTGTTTCTCCACCTGTCTCACAAACCCAGCCTGTAGCTGTGAAGGACAAGTTGGGCTTTTTCCCCTCTTACATATCATGACTCACAAGAAAGGGTTCAGATTACTACTACACTCAGATTTCTACAGCCCATCACCTTCTATGGGTAAGCTATGCTCACATGTCTTTGCTCATATGATTCTGGCTGGTTTTGTAAAGGACCAGTTCAGTCTATGATTAATAAGAAGGAACAGATTCCAGCTCACATGCGTAAAATAAAAATTAAAACCAAAACAGAATAACAACACCACCACACACAAACAAAAGCAAAAAGGAAAATCGAAAAATAATTATGCTAGGCAGAACTCCGGACAAACGCACACGGGCATACACATGTACATGTGCGTTGATGTGTACACGACAACATTTCATTTGAGATGTATTCAGGTAGGCATGCCTTAGTACATACTTGTATAGTAGTAATGAATGTATTTCCAGTAGGTTTTTTTTATATGCAGCATCACAATATTTGTAGAATACTTGTTCACCATTATGTAGAGAACTCGTGCAGCTTCTCTTCTGAAATTACTCTTCAACTGCCTTGAGAAATAGAATTTTTTTGTAGCCACGTTGTGTGTGTGTTTCTGCCTCCTTTCTCATGTTTTGGTTAGTTTTTGTCAGGGTTGTTGAATACTCCTTCTTTTACCAGTATAGATCACAGAATCACAGAATCACAGAATGTTAGGGATTGGAAGGGACCTCAAAAGATCATCTAGTCCAATCCCCCTGCCGAAGCAGGACACCTAGGTGAGGTTACACAGGAAGGCGTCCAGGCGGGTTTTGAATGTCTCCAGAGAAGGAGACTCCACGACCTCTCTGGGCAGCCTGTTCCAGTGTTCCGTCACCCTCACTGAGAAGAAGTTTCTTCTCAAATTTAAGCGGAACCTCTTGTGTTCCAGCTTGAACCCATTACCCCTTGTCCTATCATTGTTTGCCACCGAGAAGAGCCTGGCTCCATCCTCGTGACACTCACCCTTTACATATTTATAAACACTAATAAGGTCACCCCTCAGTCTCCTCTTCTCCAAACTAAAGAGACCCAGCTCCCTCAGCCTTTCCTCGTAAGGGAGATGCTCCACTCCCTTAATCATCTTAGTTGCCCTACGCTGGACTCTCTCCAGCAGTTCCCTGTCCTTCTTGAACTGAGGGGCCCAGAACTGGACACAATATTCCAGATGTGGTCTCACCAGGGCAGAGTAGAGGGGAAGGAGGACCTCTCTCGATCTACTAACCACCCCCCTTCTAATACACCCCAGGATGCCATTGGCCTTCTTGGCCGCATGAGCACAGTGCTGGCTCATGGTCATCCTGCTGTCCACCAGGACCCCCAGGTCCCTTTCCCCTACACTGCTTTCTAACAGGTCATTCCCCAACCTATACTGGAACCTGGGGTTGTTCCTGCCCAGATAAGAGAATAAAGTAATTTAGAGGTGTTTGTCTATCTACTATTAGGAAATAAACATATTCTTTCGAATGAAGAAACAGAAGGATGATTAACCAAAATTCTTGACTCTTTTACAAATTATTTTAGAAAAAGCTACGAATCTCAGTTTCGTTATCCATAAAAAGTTTCATTATTTCATGTTGATGACATAGAACTAAATTATTCCTGTTTGGAGAGTGCTTTGTGAGATTCTGTAGGAAAGTCATTTATATGAACCCAGCTTATTGATATTGTTCACCAATTAATGTAACTTTCATTGGATTTTTTTTTTTAATTTCTTAATTGGGGGAGATCTGGTTTGTTTTACCTGTTTTTTTTACCTATCCATCTTCAATGGGAGTTGCTTATGAAAGCATTGATTACATACTAAATAAGGAACTCAGAATTAACAATAGTGTTAAAATACTGCCATAAGTACAATCCAACAATGGTTTTAATTACAACAACAAATAAAGGGTGGCTATTAACTCTGTCATGAAGGGCTAACACTATTTCTTTGGGTCTGCACAATTTTTGAATTAGAAGTTGAAACTTGGCATGTTCTTCTGATACGGCCCAGTGTTGGTCAGACCTGCCTGCCCCCTTTCCTCAAAACATGTTCAACACAAGATCTTCAAAACTCTCTTGCTGTTTCATTAGAATAGGAGAACTTTAACTGGAGGGTGCCCTAGGTCTGTCCAGTGGAACAAATTAATAAGGTAACTAAAAAGATAACTAAAAAAATCTCTACCTTGCCCACTTTGCCTATTCAAGGCAGGCCATTTCTTTCATGCTTGATGCCAGTCCAGCATTTTCCAGTGGCTTCCTGAGCTGCCACAGACTTTCTAGGTCTCTTTTTTTTTCTGCCCTCTCTGAGGTCTCCCTTTTTGCCTCCTTTCTGTTCCTCCTGGGGAGTCCGCACAGCTTCTTCATTTGCTTCCTAGCTGTACCTCTTTTCACCTGGCCTGATCCTGCAGGCCGGAAAGATGCTCCCAGCTCAAAATGTCGATCTACTTGCAGAGATTTTTCACATGGCCCAGCATGAAACAGTCAAGACTGTCCAGAAATACATTTTCACTGAAGCATAACGCATAGCACGCATATATGTTGCCAAACACAGAGTATCATTCTTTCTGTCACAATATCTTCTAGACTCCAATGCTAGGTGTAAGGGTTCATGAAATAATGAAATCTGCTCATTGCGGAGTTTGAGATCTAGTAGGAGTCACATTTAGGGAAAGAGATTTCAGTTCTTTACCCATGTAACAAGATTTTGGTTGTGACGGAAGCAACTATTTCTTAAGGCTGAAGACTTCATTTGGTTTAACCGATCTACATTTGTCTTCCAGGCACCTTGCAAACAACAAGAGTTTTTCTCATCCAAATGCACCCACAGCTGGTAGACTTGCCATCTCCCAGAGGTTATACCTGTGTTCGCTGGACTGTTCAGTAAACATACACATTAAGAACATAAATACGCAGGAATTATAACTACCAGCTCACTAGCCAGTCATCCTGTCTCTGTATACTTGTTCTTGTAGTTCCAGCATAGGTACATAGATAGATAAAATTTTAGAGAGCCGGAGAGGACATGTAAGTCAGTCAAAGGAACAGCTAAAGCAATGGTGAGGCAAAATACATACTCTGCAACATCTGTCTGGTCATTCAGATTTACAGCTAAGATTTTCTGAGCCCCAGTACTCCAAGGGTTGATCCATCTGCAGCATCATAAGCTCTTCAACATTTTCAAAAATTATATCTGATCCTTTGCTAAGTGCTGGAGCAATCTGCATATTTGTGTCTCGCAAATTTTAAATGACATAAATCAAAGTCGGCAACCTACAAACTCTATCATTGAAGCACTTAAAATCCATAATGCTCTCATTTCAATGCCTCAATAGATCCCCTTTCCAGATTGGATTGACAGACTGCTCTAAAGCTCTGACTCTAATCTGAAAAACCAATGCATTATGGTAGCACTGACAGGATATTATTAATGTTGTTAAAAATGTATCAGCATGTATTACGGCAAATGATATGTGTCAATGCAGGCCAATCAAGTTGTCCTTTATCAAATGAGGTAAGAAAATAAATACGAGGCTTTCATTGTCACATTCACATTTTCCGATTACGTTTGGTTTTGCAACATCATTTGCTAACCCCTCTTACACGTCTTTAGAATTCATTTGATCTCTGAAGCAGGAAAAAGCTGAATATCAGTCATGTTGAGGAAAAACTTGAACATAAAATTAGGTGTCAGAAAGAACACTGTCCTTTAACAGGAATGTGGTTGGTTGAAATGTCTCTACCCTGTCTGCAAATGTAGCAGATAGTTGAAATGCCATCTTCTGGAAATGCTTCGTTTTCCCTTAACTATCACTAGAAAGCAAATCAGCTACAACTGGACAAATTACCACGGGCATTAATACTGTTAGAGGTGCATCTTGTTTGATTTAGGCTGTCAGATTATCCTCCTGTTGTGCACTCTACCCTCTCGCCCATTCTGTGGGCAGAAACACACAGAAATGCTGCACCTGAGACATATTTGCTGTGACAAGAGAAAGACTGCCAGAGGTGCTGAGAGTTCAAAGACCCTGATATAAGTATGCGCATTAACTGAATTTAACTGTAAAGGAAGATATTAGGTCGTGGAGATAAATGAAAATAACCTTGAAAAGAAGATGTTTGCAGAAATCAGGCAGCAAGAACTAAAGCCAAAGGGTGAGTCAGCTGTGATGATGTATGTTGACTGAGACACAGTGAATTTAGAAAGAAAGTGTGGATCACCACGAAGTAAGAAATTGCTGTTGGCATGAACTAAAAAAAGAAACGCAGACCTGGACACCTGACACACTGCTAACCATTTTCATGTTAACACCCTATAGTTCAGATCCCTCCGAAGATCCTTAGGTGTGAGCTATCCATTTCCGGAGGAGTATTCCCAACGTATAAACCTGGGTCTTAGCAGGATCATGGCCTTTGACAATAACATATCTTGACATTAGTGCTTTACTGAAATATAACACATTTTAAATAACAAGCATCATAAATTCTGTGATGAATTTATGTACCATTTTGAAACATTGCCTTTGAATTTGACACTTGGCTTTGCTGTCTTGACAGATTTTGTTGTGAGGTATCTGTGTTTTGAAACAAAATTAATGGAATCTGTGTGTGAATAAACGTCCAAATGTTTCAAACCAGTTCCAGGTGAGAACTACAGGTGTGACATTCTCTGGAGGCTGCTGACAATTTTTCAGGTGAACTCTCTCTTGTGCTACCACATAGTCAAGATTGCACAAAAATTTAACGTAGAAGCACTGAGTTTCAATCTTTTTTATTATGTAGAACAAGTGGCAGTCAGATCTATGTTTTGTCCTACTACACTGTTCCAGTAGAAGAGTGACTTTCGAAAACCTGATGAGGTTGGGAACATACGGCTTTGATGTACTGTTCAGTGATGGGAGTGAATACGCAATAGGTCCCTACGCTATATGTCATAATGTCAAGGAATATGATGGTGAAGTAAGAGAATGACTCATTTTCCTTAGAACATCACTTTCTTTTCAGATCTTGGAGGGGGTGAACCTCTTCCACTGAATCTTCAATGGTCACTAAACACAGCTTTTGTAACAATATATTGTGGAATCAGTTGGATACTAGTTGATACTACTACAAGCTATCTGTAAAGTGGCATTGAGATTTGTACCGTGGTAGAGAAGAATATATGAGAACATTGCACCTAGAGAAAGATTCATACATAACAGAACAAACTGGAACAAAAAGCTACATAATTTCCAGCAATTCCATGAAATTAAACAGAGAAGGACAAAGATGCAGGAATATAGGACCGAAAAGCCTTAATCTCCCTTCTTTCCATAAATATGAGAAGAGTCATCTTTGTCTCTATGGGCTAATCTCATCTTGATTTACAATCCTATTTCAGAAACACTGTGGCATGACCTGTACAGAAAGAAATATAGCCTCTTACATTTATGTGTGAGGAATCTACCAATTAAGTTCTACAAATACACATACTTCTGGAAAAAGACTGTCATCACCATTCTGAGCACCTCACTGACTAAAAGTTTCTCCATATAAAAATGAAAAAAGAAGGCAGATTTTCAGCTTTTCTGGGAAAAAAAAAAAAATTAAAATGCTGTGCTAATTCCTTTCTGTTTCGAACCTCCTAAGGTGGATAGTTGCTTCAGGTGTTTTTCTAAGCATTGCAAAAACTATTACATTCATTCCTTCTGAATAGTGATTTTGTTGCTATTTTAATTACCTTTATCAAGGAAAAACTGACTTTTTATTTAAAATAAGCATAAACTAGCAAGTAGGTATATGTTCCATCGGCATCATAAGGGCAGAGCAAGACTCTAGGTGCAATTGAAGGCAAAACAGGACAGAAAGCTGCGGAATGTCCTTGTGATTTATCAGTGCAGAACATACTACATTAATAAAAACACTCAAGGTTCTGAGCAATGCTGGCCAAGATTCAAACAGCAAAGGCCAGCTCGAACAGCAGCTGAGGTTATTTTTATGTGTGTTTATATGGTCTTAAAATTCAGACAATTGAGGGATCTCCAGCTGTACAACAGTTAAGCAGTGTAAGTGTATGGTTTGATTTTTCACAACCACACATCTCCTTTCTGTTGGTGAACCTCAGATTTTCTTACTACAGATTTTTCTGTCTTCTCATTAAATTACAGATAACTTTTCCCTGTGACAGATCAAAAAATATAGTCCCCAACACAAGGGGACTTTCCTGTCTACCTGGGTTCTAATGCCAGGCAAACATTAAACCAGTTAATTAATAAAAACTGATGGGAAATTTTGCAGCTGATCAAACCAGGATACTAATAAAATTGGTGGAAGATATTGAAAATGAACGATAGAACAGTGAAAAATCTTATTATTTCAATGTGCTTATATTTAATTATATCACTAAAATTATGTCCAGAAGAGCTGGGACACTGCTGTATCTGACCTTGGTAATCCACTTGCTAGAAATCACCAGCCTCTGTCTCCAGCATCAACAAAGGGCAGTCTGCAGCCCTGACAGCACCACTATGTCTGCAGAGATTGTATGGGATGAGAGGTTTGAAAGTTGGTTCTATAACCTTGAATTCTGAAAGGGATTCTTATCTCTATCTTCTTCCTTGCAAGTGTAATAAAAAAAAAAAAGGATATATAGCGTTTTGAACTGAGGAGACCTTTTTGGTGTTGATCTGAAATGTTGGAGGAAAGGTTTACTCAGACGGGTTGCTTAGAATAGCATATTAATACTGTTGAAGCATTTCAATCAGCTTTGCTTTTCTGAGCTTTAATTTAAAACATTTTGCTTTAGAATGATAAGTTAGGTATAAAGAAGGAAGAAGGTAAACATGACGAATGAAAATTTACACATTCTGTGCCTACCTCAGAAAGCAGCAAAGCAATTTTTCAGTTCAGTCACACTCTTGCAAATCCAAAATATACACAGTTCTATACGTAATCTACAAATAAATTCACCAATGCCATGTGGTCTGAATATTTAATAATATTTAGAAGTCACTACTTGATATTGGTGTATTTCTTTACCCAAGAGACGATTGACTCCTTAGTTACAATCTCCTCACTGCCCAAAAAAAGCCCAAGTATTTATACATAATGAACTTGCTAACTTCCTTCATGAGTTTGCATGACCTGGTTGCCCAAAATAGCGGGGTGAGCAGAGTCAATAGTGCAGGAAGTCTTTCCCTGTTCAATATCACTAAGTGTTTAAGCTCTCTGGCCTTCATAAGACTTCAAGAAAAGCTTAAATTTATATTTCCTTTGAGGCTTTCCTGTATAAGAGCTTTAAAGGTTGCATAATGGTTTGTCTGCCAAGTGGCATCACAGACCTATTATATTAATAGGACAATACTTCCCAAACCTGACAAATTTATCTGAAGAAAATCTTCAGATAGGTAGGAAAACAATGGTTATTTATATTTTACTAAGTTTCATGGGGTACTGCAAGTTGAAAGTAAAAAGGGGAACAGATTGCTTGGGTAGTGGAGTATCAGTGCAGCCATGGCTCCTCTTCCTCCTGTGGTTTGCAGCACGTATGTGAGATTATCTCTCTTGTCACCCCTATTGAAATTGCACCATTACTTCCCACTTGCTTTATGCTTTCAGAATTTATCTTGAGCAAGGAGCTTTTGAATTTATATATCTAAAAAAACTCCAAAAATCTGTTATTGAAAATGAAAATAACCAGAAAACAGATCACTATCTTGCACTGTCCTGCCTCCTTACAACCTGGGGGCCGAGTGTCCCATGGCATCTGCTGTTGTCCTTCTGAGGAGGGGGAGCAGCACAGCCCTCCCCTGCCTTAAAATGCATCTTTTAACCTCTTGTCTTGTGAAATTTCAAGCACATGAAAAGCTCACTGCAGCTCAGCACATCAGGGCAGCTTTCAGGTGACCTAGCAGTGGTTTTATGTAGGGAACAGAAGTGTAATTCATAACAGAAAACTGAATACACTTCATTTGCAGTATCCTGGCTGTCACTGTTCCGTCTGCTTAGAGGCCAGTTTCTGATGCTATGCTGTGGTGTACCACCACAGCTACTTTGGCCATAACTGCTTTCCCTGGTATTTTTTTAAAGCACATCTGGTGGATTCCTAGGAGTTACTGCTGATGCATGCTAACTACTAAGGAGCTAACAACAGGCTCTATAAACACATTTTTACATGCATTGCCTCTTGAGCATAACCTATATGAAAATTTGTAGGGTTTCTCCCTTTCTATTTTCTTTATTAATGTTTAGGTAACTGTACAGATTAAATCAATTTTTAAAAATACTCTCATCCTTCTAATGGAAAACAATCCAGATCTGCTTAATTGAGTGCTTAAATATTTACTTTTACAAAGAACTTTGATTTATTAAACGCTTCACAGTAGGTGATAAAAGGGTAAGCTGATAAAAGTGTAAGAAGAATAAGAAAGGAGGTGAATAAGGGTAATCAGGAGGAGAGGCAGACATGGAGAGATATTACTGGGCTGGAGACAAATAGGTGTGATAACATGGAGTAACAGACAATATTGGTGAGAACTTCTTCCGACAGGAAAATTATATGGGTTATGGAGTATTGGAATCAGAAATGGATGAAAGTGATGGGCAGATCATCCAGAAAGGAGCAGCAGAGTTATTTAGAAAATATATTAAGCTCAATCAGAGCAAGTTTAAGTGGAAAAATACAATAACAATTCTCAAACTCCAAATCGAGCAAATTTTAGAAAATAAGAAAGTGGGTTTTTTATATATAATTTTGCATGTAATTGGATACATCTTCTCAGGAAATTCAGATGTAGATGATACAGCTCTTTATGTCATACTGTTTTAAGAAGCAGGCTCTTGAAAAACTCATGTCATGCAGCTCTGCAAAATACTGTCTAATGGAAATCACTGCAACTCTAAATACTTCCATTAAACAAACTGAAGAGAAGGAGAAAGTGTCCTTTTAGATGGATCCACGGAATTACACTTACGCAAAACTGACAGTATCATGTTCTGAATCTTTCACTCTTATGATATCGTAAGGAACATTTCAGTCCAGTGTGAAATTGTTTAGTGATGATTTCAGTGCTGCACACTGTAGAAGGCTGCCATACTAAGTGGTATATACAGTAAGTATCTATTTCAGTGAAACAGAAGGCAGAGGAGCAACATGTCACTCCTAGATCTAAAGTCAGAACTGCCCTTCCCACAGGCTTAGAGAAAATCTACTTGCTCACATCCAAAACTCTCAGTTGTACATCAGACCCCAAATTTAAATATTTTCCAGTATATCAAAACTTCACACTCTGAACTGAGAAGCAAATTGTTCTGGTTTCCTTTCAGGCAACTTCTTCAAAGCAATTAACTAACAGAAAGATCTGCAGCAAAATGAAAAAGGAAGATTTTGGAAATTATAAATATGAATGTAAATAATACCAGATATCTTGTTTTCCAAATCAGCTTCTCATGCTTCCTGCTCTGCCGTGTCCTTTCACCAATAAGATCTAACCAATAAGCTACAGGGATAGACTAATTGGAATGGGTTAACCTGAATGCAATGCATTCTCTGCTGTCCTTAAATGTTCACATTACACGAGATGCATGCTGTCCTCTAGCTGTCCTCTAGATTTGTACAATTTAATGTGTACAAACAACCCATCCTGCATAAAAAATTATGTAGATGTGTGAGCTTTGCAGTAATTTCTAGAGATAGTGCAGTGTCTGTAGACGCTTTGAAAATACAGGTTGGTAATATTAACAAGTCTGGTTTTCTGGTAGAAAAGGCTGAACTATTTCCCTTGCCTGATACAACAGTCCTGAAGTGTTTCATTTCTAATTATTAATGCATTGTTATCGGGAAAAGAAATAAACTTCTGATGATTCCTTCTACATTGATAAAAATCACAAATGTAATTTATATTTTATAAAGAAAAACTGTTTTTATAAGTTGTATCAATAGCATATATATAAAGAAGTTCAGAAATCAAGAACTTGGGCTTCATATCCTTTCTATCTACTTGCCTTACCTGACCTTTCACAAAAAGCAGCTATAAAGGCCACCCCAAAGACTTACGTCTGAAATAGAAAGTCAGATTAGCATCTAGACATTTAAGCAAGTACAGAATAGTAGAAAATCTCAGGCATATTGTGACTCCATGCTCGGGCTCTGATTTGTTGTCTACGTTGCTGAGTATGACATAGTGGATAAGATGTCTTTACAAGAATAGTTCATAGCAAGGGGGTGAGACATAGATGAAATACCGGTAGCTTGCTAAAACAGGCAGAGAGCCATGAGAGCAGGCAGGCACATACTTCTTATGCAGCATCAGGGACAAAAGCTAGCTGTAAGTTTACTGCAGCCCTCCAGTGCACATTCTTCCCCTTCCCAGTTACTCGCCAACTGCCATTTGTGCCACACACACATATTTCTTCTGCCCGTTTAAAGATTCATTTAAAAATAATACTGGCTGCAAGTACTACTCCACTTTCTTTATGCTGTCTATATTAAATAACTCAAACTTCTGCTATGAAAATGAGTGGTATAATGAGTTGCTATTCAGGGCCAGTAGATTAAGTCTTTCTCCATGTTGCTCCGGTTTTGTACCAGCACAGAAACAATGAAACCAGTGGAACTCCATTAGCGTAAACCTGGCAGTGGAAAGCTGACTCAAACCTACCAATCAGACCAGTTCAGCTTTATGAAAATGATAACGGTTGCTCTGTCATCACTCAGGAGACAACGAGGTTGGGATTCTTCTGTTAAAGTTATCATTTCCACCTGCAAATCTCTGTTCCCATTAAAGGTCATATAATAATATAACCACTACCTATTCTTATTTTACCACAGCATTGACAAGTACACAAGTTTCTGCAGCGCAGCTATATTTAATTTTGGAGTTTAATATTATACATGCAAAAAACTTGTGAATCCTCACCAAGCACGTGCAGTTTATTTCACCTTTGGATCCGGATACTCAGTTTTCAGGTTAGTTACCTAGCTGGAATGTGCCAGGCCTACAGCCAGGTATGAAAATTTCCACTGAAGGAAGTGAATGCGCATTTAAACTTCTAAATTGCCTTAGGAAGCTGTGGAAGAAACACGTTTAAGTTTGCCTGTACAATATATGAGCAGTGTATATTGAATTGCTATAGAACATGGAACAGCTACTGTATACTTTACCAAAAAAAAAAAAAAAAAAAAAAAAAAAAAAAAAAAAGAGAAAGCTGAGACTACACTCTTTTCCATCTTGTCCACAGGTTCAAAAGCCTGGGACCATCACACCTGCTTTAGAAGATTCTGAGCCAGTCTTGGAAGGTCCATTCCAAAGACAGATAATAGAGGCCAACATTGCCTCTGGAAACAGTCACTGAGAGGCATTGTTACACCCATTAAATTCTACTCTTCTGATTCCCACTCTCATCTCAGTTGTACCTGAGGTTCTTCCAAGAGCACTCTAAGCAATATGAATTACATCTACCACACACTGTTTACTATTTTATCCTGTCCCATCAGATATAAAAGATCTACAAGTCTGCTAAAATAAAGTGGGGGAAAAAGTCATTCTGGGGGTAATATGCATAAGTGCTAGTATTACCTCTTGCTCCTGTATAGTTTAAAGGAAGAAAATGGGGTTGTTTTCCTTTGGGGTTTTCAAAGACAGGCTAAGCACTAATGCAAATTAAGCTGTCATACAAAGGAATAAATACTAATACAACTACTAGAAGTAACAATAATTACAGGATTTGTTATCTTTAAAATGCTAGTCAGAAAGACCCTTGGCACATTAGGAATTAAAAAAAAAAAAAAAGAAATGAAACACCATAAAAAAGTTTGCTCAGTAGTCACATATTGTAAAGTGAAAATGTTTGCTGTGGAGGTCTAATTTATAAAGAGCTTTCAGACATACTGTGCACACCGACATGATTCCAGGTTGCTTCAACTGGCTGGCATGATTACCATGGAAAGGAGCCATAAAGGATGTATTTGCGGAGCAAAGGATGTATTTGTGGATGAGAACGGTAGGGGAGTAGTAACTTACAGGTATTCATCAGCAATCAGCAATCTTTAAAAGGAGAGGTGAAAATGAACTTTTGAAAGTTCATTTGGAAAGAAAAGGAAAATCTGACTTCAGAAAGTATTTCATCAGAAATCAAGGAGCACATTTTGTAAATACTGCTGCCACGGCGCAGTCCAGAAAATGAATACTCTTACTATAAAAATGCCAAAATTTAACTTCAGAAGTCTTTATTTATTTTGGGCTGAGACTTGAGACTTCTGAAACTTATTTTTCCCATCCATTTGAAGATAACTTTCAGGAAAAGATTGCATACCATTCTTAGAGTGGATACCTTCTTAACTAAATTTAGCGCTATCACCTGCAATTTGTAGCAATTTAGATAAGCATGTGATGCTGATTTACAATTAAAATCAGTAGATTCCCCATTTCAGAGGCAAAACTTTCCAGGTAAGAGTTGAAGAGTGACTTCTCATTTTTTTTTCCGAAAGTCACAGCAGCAGCAGGCTTCCCTTTATTTCCCCAGGACTGTCCCAGAAAAAAACACATTTGCCTGGCCATGCACTTTTCAGATAAGATTCCTGACTTCAGGCCAAGGAAAATGTCACTTTGGATATCCTGCAAAGGCAACAGGAAGTCTAACTTAGCGATGCAGTTCATTTGAAAAATCAGAGGTATCCCTTTCTTAAAGAGGAAGATTCCTTCCTTATGGCAATAATGATTCAGAGCCTCATGTTTTGCAGAATTTGCCGAACAGAGAAAACAGAACAATAAACCGTACAAGCATTATGATATGTTATTTAAAGAGACACTAGTCCTTGTTCTGACTAAGCATCCTCAAAAGTCCTCTGAAGCTAAATAGAATATTCCTATAGAGTTCTGGATTATCTGAATAGTTCTTTAAGGAAAAAAAAAAACAAACAAAAAGATGAAAACAAAGAAACAAACAAAACCACACACACACAGAGGACCCTCCAAAACCAAAACCAACCAACCACCACTAACAACAACAACAAAAAAAGACAACAACAAAAAAAACCCCAAACACAAAAAAACCACACTCAAGCTTAATTACAACTGCCACAGAAAGGATTTGTAGAGAGTGAAAAATCAGTCATTGTAAAAATCTTCAAAATTCTTTTCCATTCTAGGCTCCATGGATACCACTAATAAATGTTAACATATATTAGACAACGTATTTAAATCCAGTTTCAGATAATACTTATGTAGTTTTGCTATGCAAATTACAGGAGCCAAGTCCTAGAAGGTGTGCAGACTAATGTGGCGTATTTAAAATGTTGCTGTATTTCTCTCCTTTACTTTTCCTATAGATCTTTCTGAGGTTCTTCCCTTCTCTCCTGAGCATGACTGAAGTGTAATGGATTAGCCTTCTGGAAATTTGAGGGCCTTTGTTTTCCCCCACCACTTACTACATGTGTGTTTAAAGTGATAAAATGAATTCAGATTTTCTTTTTCTTGATTCTATTGGACTTGTCAGAATTTTCAAAGAGGTGTCTTCAAGACCTGACTTGAGAGGGCATTGCTGAAATGCTACCAAAGCCATCTTTGCACCCAAGTGACAATTCAAGCTGTCTTGGTTTTGTCAAAACAAGACCAGCTTCTCTTTTAGTGAATTTTACTTTCAGCTAAGTTCTTCTAAGTNAGTGGCCGGCATCTGAAAAAGACCTGCATGTCGTGCCTGTGATCTGAGGCCTGGTTCCAGACCCTGCATCCCTGAATCCAGTTCTGGTTTACTGCGGAGTCTAGCACAGGACTTCCAGGTTCCTGCCCTGCAGCCACCAGAGCAACGCCAGTTCCACCACGGGCAACGCTTTGCTGCCGCAGGAAAGTTCAAGCGTGGTTTTGTGTATTTTGTATTATTTTTCTCTATTTATCGGTAGCATTAGTAAAACATTTTAAACTTTTCCAATTTGCAAGTCTCTCTCCCTTTTCCTCCTGTTACCTTTTCTTAGTGGGGAGCGGGAGTAGTTAACAGAGAGCATCTGCCATGGTTTAGTGTTGCCCTGCAGTAAACTGTGACACAAGCTTTGGGATAAACAATTATTAACAAAAGAGAAACTAACAAAGCTTTCAAATGACTGATAAAAATATCAGTCAGTTCTGGGCTGTCCATCTTTCAGACATTTTTTATTTTAAAATGATTACTTCTTTCACCACTTATTCTTATGTTGCATAAATCATTACTATATGAAGGAAAAGCAATCTTTTGACAGAACACTTTCAAGTCTACAGTTTCCGTTATAAAGAAGCACTAACAGACATAAGCCTATTTTTCCTACTTTTTTTTATATTTTCATGAAAGAAAAATATTACAAACTATTTATTGACACATGAGGTATTTGTCTGAGACAAAACTCCAGAATAAAAATGATTTATAATCCTATTAAGTATTTGAAAAGAAGATCGTTTTCACATTGGGTTTTCAGCAGGCTTCTTCCACTGGCTTGCAGCTAGCTTTATAGTGACAACTGATAGCATGACAAAATCTTTGCAGGAAACCTACTGATCTCCTGGTGTAACCAAACACTGAGAAGACAATGCAGATTAACTTCTTGCAGGAAATTCTATCCATCAGCCTTGGCATCTAAACCAGGGAACACAAAAAGCTGCCTGTACTTGAGACACAAAAACTAGGGAGGACATAAAAGTGCAAAATGCCACTGCCAAAACTGTAGCAGTTACAATTCCTCTGCTAGTGTCCATCTCGCTATATGACTGCACTCATTATATAGACAAATGGAGAGCAGAGGTATCAATGAATTCAAACAAAGGACACTAGCTAGGAAGGACACCTAGGTCATTCTTGCCGATAAACTTAAAAGCACAGGCTGACCAACTGCGCAAGTGATGGTCTAACCCAGACATATCATTTTGTAAATGACCAGCTTTAAAAAGGAGTATGGAAGATCAATAAGACCATTCAGAAAGGTTTCACTAGAATGTGTCTTTAAAAGAGCTGTTGCAATTTTCACAGAAATCAGAGCAGTTTAAGGCGTGGTAATATTTTAAATCAAGAGGTCAGGTTTAGAGAACACAATCCTACAGAATTTAGGTGCTTCCAGCTGGCATTTGACTAGCTGCAACCAAAGTCTTCTCTCCATTAGCCAACTACGGTTTTCTGGAGGAGGAAGACTGTATATCCATGCAGTGAATGTCATGGCATCTGGGGAGAAACTCAATTTGTCTTCGGAGCAGAAGATAGAAAGGAATTCTTAATAAATTATCAACTCCATTTTGGTTGGCCACCTTCTGTCACTGCCTTGAAAGCAACCACTTACCTTTCTGTGTGTCCACTCTCTATAGCATGTGTAGGAATATATCTCCCCTGTTTATTGCCTGATTCACAGACTGACAGCATTTTCCTCACAGCAGTGAGTAAAATCCTCTGGAAGACGTGACTGTCCTGCTTGTGGTGGAATATGCTTGTCAGTAAGGTTTGTTGCTATTACTGCAGCATTAAGGAAGCGTGGATACCTGATGATGGGTGCAAACTCCATTAACTTCAGAGTAAGGTAGAATGTAGAGTATGGAGAGAGGTATTTAGCAGTACCGTGTGTGTACATCAGACAGAACTTCCTGCAGACAGAGCCAAATTCCACCTGTGTGCCTCAGTGAGGCTTACAGAACTATCGTAAAGCAGGAAACAACGCCGCTTCTACAGGATTAAATCAGCTATTCATTCCCATTAACGGCATATATAGCAGTGCATGTATTTGTTAGCACTGGGGGAGTACAGAATTGAAACCAGTTTACTTCCCTTCTGCCTGGTCTTGTCATGTGCAGTTTTCTGTTGGACTCTTGCCCAAGGAGTCCTTAGTTAATTGAATATAATTGTTCTGCATCCTACTTTCAAATGCTAATGCAGTTTCACCTCTCCTTGTAATACAATACAAATGAAAGCCTCAGCTGTTGTCTGGTACATGTAATTCTTTCCCCTTCAATACGTTTGCCTTCATAATAATGGAACAGTTTGCTGGGTATTGTTGATCATTAAGGATAATGTACAATGATGAGTAAACTAGTAATGAAAGGTAGTTAAAAGTATTCTCTTAAATACGGATAGTTCTTCACTGAAAGATGAATTTTATGAGCACTCAGCACTACTCCTTCTGTCGTTACTCGTGAATAAATTAACGAGGCAGTCAATTAACGCGTTCATCTTCACCAGAGATTGACAAGCTGTAGAAAGCAGGGAGGCAACAGAGGATGCTTTTTCACTAAAAGAGAGTCCTCAAATATCAACAAATGTCTGTCAGGGCTGAAGGAGCTCTTAATCAGTTTGGAACATCTAGATGACCAGTTAGTGTTGCATTGCCTCCAAAAGGTCTGTGTCATTTTGAAAGAGGCAGGGATTAGGTGTGGGGTTTTTTTCTTTGTTTGCTTGTGGGGTTTAAATGTGTGTGGTTTGTCTGGTTTGGGGTGTGTGTTTATTTGTTTGGTTTACTTCTCTTTTTTAACCAGACTGGAAGACATGTTTCAGCTTAAACACTTAAAATAATTAGATAAGTTGCTTTGTAAAATAATGCTGCAAATACTCTACACATATATTAACAGGTTTTGTGAGAAAGCTTTTCTTCTGCTTTTTTAACCTGGGGGGAAAATAGAGGTTTCAAGAGATAAATTGTTCTGATTTGAGATAATATAATGAAATTTCAGGTTTGAGGTTTTGTTTTGGTTTGGTTGGTTGGTGGTTTTTTTGTTTGGTTGGTTGGGTTTTTTTGTGAAGCAATTTTTCAGCACTGCTTCCAGGGCTCTTGAGCGGCTTCCTTTAGATACCAGATCTTTCAAAGTACATTCGGAAATTGAAAATTAATTTTTCAACACTGTTTACCTTAAAGGTTTTCTTCAGAATATTTGAAGAAAATTTTTAGTAAAACATGTGATTTTGAAATAAAAGTTTGATAGTCTGATAGTGGACCAACTGGATTGATGGGCTGAGGCCAATTGTACGAGGTTCAACAAGGTCAAATGCCAGGTCCTGCATTTTGGTCACAACAACCCCAGGTAGTGCTACAGGCTCAGGGAAGAGTGGCTGGAAACCTGCCTGGCAGGAAAAGCTCTGGGCATGTTGATTTACAGCTGTGAAACACGAGCCAGCAGCGTGTCCAGGTGGCCAAAAAGGCCAACAGCGTCCTGGCTTGTATCAGGAATGGTGTGGCCAGCAGGACTAAGGCAGTGATCGTCTCCCTGTTCTCTGCAGTGGTGAGGCTGCACCTTGAATCCTGTGTTCAGTTTTTGGCCCCTCACAACAAAGACATTGAGGTGCTGGAGAGTGTTCAGAGAAGGGCAAGAAACCTGGTGAGGGTTCTGGAGGATGAAACTGAGGAGTGGTGGAGGGAACTGGGGCTGTTCAGCCTAGAGAAAAGGAGGTTGAGGGGAGACCTTCTCATTCTCTACAACTTCCTTAAAGGAGGTTGTAACGTGGAGGTTGTTGGTCTCTTCTTCTAAGTAACAAGTGATAGGAGAAGAGGAAATGGCCTCAAGTTGTATGAGAGGAGGTTCAGATTGGATATTAGGAAACATTTCTTCATGAAAAGGGTTGTCCAGCATTGGAACAGGCTGCCCAAGGAAGTGATGGAGTCACCATCCCCTGAGCTGTTTAAAAGACTTGTAGATGTGGTGCCTAGGGACATAGTTTAGTGGTGAGTGTGGCAGTGACAGTTGGACTTGATGATTTTACATCAGTAACTAAAAAGTGATCTTAAACTAAGACATGAGAACATCCATGTGAGTGGCTGTGCCATGGGCACCTCTCTGAGATTCCCTGCTCTCCAAGGCTCCCCAAAAAAGGCTGTAATAAACAACCAGCAAAAGGGAAACCTCTTAGCTTGTTGTGTCTTCAGTTGTCACAGGGGAATTCATGTGGGGTAGCCACCGGAGCCAACCTATACGCCCAGTGAACACATAATCTAAAATTTACTTAGTCAGCAGAATGGGCATAGGGGGTGGACAGTGGTTTCTGCCTTAGGACTTCTCTCTTGTGACACACACACGCCCTGCCCCTCCGGCCAGTTCAGATTCAGAGCAGGACACCCAATCCCCCTGCTTGGCTAGGCAGGTCCTGGCTGGCCATCCAGCCCCTGTATGAAGCACTTACACTTCCCTTAGCCTTCGACATAGTGTTGAATGCCCATGGAGGTTTTTCCCCCTAACCAAGGCCTATTGTCTTAGCTAGTTCTTACTCGATTTAGTAGGTTGTTGGCATATGCTACCAACAGTCTTGCTAAGGATGTAGCCCCACACCAACCTGAGCTCCTCCTGACAACCAGAGTTTTTCTAGTTCCCTGATCTTCCATGCCAATTTATTACATAAGTGTGAAGTTATCAGTATTTACCTTAAAAAAGTTCATCCATCATGTCTGTTTTCCAAATTATATCAGATTATTTCAGTCAGATAAAGGTGGGCAGCGGTAGTCACAGTCTCACTCCTCTGAGCATTGCTTCAGCATACATTTTACCCCACGGTAGTTGGTTCAGTGGACATTTACCAGAAATCTGAGGACGGACAGACGAAAGTGGTTTTACAGGATAATTCTGGATACAATAGACTAGTGAAATAGCAGTGGTACTGCTGGGATAATATTCAGCTCCTTCACTTTCCACTTAAAGAAAAAGAAGTACTGAGACTCATTTTTGGTTTGATAATCTCCAGTTAAAGAATGTAAACTCAGCTTTCACCACCAATTTTTCCTTATATGTTTTTATGTCACTTTAATAGGAAAAGAAAAATATGCTCCCAGCACCACCTTGTATCATTTATGTGACAAGACAGGAGGGAAAGTTGTAGCTTCTATATGAATGATCAACAAGCACTCAATGCAGACAGTCTTAACTACAGTGAGAAGAATAGCTCTAACCTTCTGTCTTTTTGTTATTTTATTTGACCAGTTTCCTTCCTAAGCACACTGCAGGTCTCTGGTGTTAACAAGCTCTAACACTTTTATTCTTCCATAGACATGCAGGGTGCCTTGTAGCCTTACTTCTACAGATGATATCAACCAAAATGATAAGGTACCTTAAATAATTTTATATCTCTTTCTGTTAATATAACCAAAAATGTATTTTCCTGTTTGATTTGGTCATTACTCAGAAGTGTTAATTTCTTAGTATTTGGATTAAGACAGTGCTCAGTATCTGTCCCCAGACCCCGCAGTCTAATAAGGATATACACTGGATGGTCTCAAAGTCATGCTGGCTAGACAGAGTGCAGAAGTCAAGAAATCCAAATCGCTTTGTCTGTATTTGAAAGGCAGTAGTTTCCCCTACATCTTGCTTTGTCTTGGCAAAGTAGATACAGAAATGTGCAACGGCAGAAATTCAATCCACACCAAAATGAACACCATTTTACTTGATGAGTTTCTGCCTCATGAATGGGAAAAGGAATACGGCTTAAACACTATTGACTTACTTAGTCCTGCTGTCTTTTTCTTTTGCAGCTGCCTTTTTTAAATGGTTTACTGTTCAAGCAGGGGTTGCTTGAGACCATTCACCATGGGTTTCTTATGCCCTGGGTAAGTTCTGTTTGCTAACACTTAGTTTACAAAACTTGCACCCATTTGTGTTTAAGTAATGCTCTCTCACTCAGATCTGCCACTTTGTAGTTCCTTTCCTAGTCTTACAAACATGCTTATGAATATTCTGTTAAAACATGATGCAAACTGGAGAAAGCAGAGAAGAACACTTAGAGCTGCTCATGTTTCCGTATGTCCCATTTTATTTTAATGTGGGTGTTCTTTTAACTTCTGTCCTTTTTTCCGCCTTTAATAAGGTAAAAAAGGTTCTCTGCGTCTGTAATTTCCTCCTATTGTGTCAAAATTCTGGGAAACATAAACAATAAAAAGTAGAGCTGTAGTAACAACAACAGCTTATTACTAACTATTGGCTACCAGAAGCTGCTATTAAAAAAGGCTGCTGTTGCACTGCATGTATAGAAAGCAGAGCACCAAGAGACACTTTAAATACAAAAATACTCACTTGTTAACTATCATCTGTAATTAAAATAGTCAATCCTCTATGCTCGTGGGATGCCAAGCATACATTTCTGGTGTTAACTTCAGTGATGTGGAGTTCCTCAAGATGACTCCATAAATTGAAAGCACAGACATAATAATGCAGTTATTGACCATTTTCCTTGTGGAATTAGGTGGTTTGCCACTGAGTACTTGCATTCATCGCACTGTTGACACTGTTGTTGACACTAGGTCTGTCATGTAGATATACGAATCAGTCTGGTGATAAATGTTGAACTATTGCTTGAACAATGAGTTTACACTAAGAGTAAGCAAATTTAGGTGAAGATGGTGAGGACATTATAGTCCCTATGTCTCCAGTGTTCCTTTAACATAGTTTACAACAGAAATTTAAGGCAGCAGGCTGTGAACTAAAGCTCCTGACACCTTGACTCACGTTCCTTTCTGCCACATTAATGTAGGTCTGGTAACTATTACCCAGACAACTGTGCATGCAGATGTTGAGAGTAACTCCTTAATAGTGACACAGTATGATTTGCACTGCTAAATGTTGAAGACCTTTGCCCAGACTATGTTTCGGTTTTTGTTACTATCCAGGTGTCTTTCTAGCCATAAACATTTGCAGTTTGACTTAAATTGTGCCTTAATATGATGCTTGATCACCATTTGGTGAAAGAAGCTTTAAACTAAAGTGCTGCTGACACCTGAGCTGGTAATGAAAGAGGGATAAAGTAGCTCGAGTTACAACATTACAAAACAAGAGATGCGTGTGAAGCTATTCAGCTGCTCGTGTGATTACCCTGTGAAGAAACCACCTTCTGCTTCCCTAGTGCTGTTTTGCTTCATGGTCACTGTCATTCTTTTCTCACTGGAAAGAGACTGCCTTGAAGGAATAATTCAGAGATGTTAATTTGTGCTCAATTTTGCCATGAAGACAAGCCCCAGCACATAACCACTGTAGAGTTTCTCTGCTGTCTTTTCCATCTTTGTCAGGTACAGGCTGAAAGAGTGAAAGCTGCACATATCTCGTGCCTCATACTGAATGTTTAGGATCACATTAATGTTTATACAAATGTAGACCTGGAAGGAAACTTCTAAATCCATCATGTGCTTCGAGACAGGAACAAGCATGCCTTGACCACTGACGATAATGCTTTTCTTTGCCATTCTGGAAAAACTTTCAGTTATGGGGATTCTACAGGTTTCAAACGTAGTATATTGCATTGTTTGGCTATGCATTAGTAAGAATTATTTAATATCTAGCCTCAGTCTTCCTTCCTAGTTTTAAAGCTGTTTTGTCTCACCCTAATGTCTTATTTTAGTCTCCTCTATTCTAGCCTAGACAAACTGTACTTTTTCAGCTTCCTGGGTCTCACCATCCTCCTCTAGATGGAGGCTGATCCACTTGTTCTTGAAATGTGGACCATACTCAAGATACCACCTCACCAGCAAAGAGTAGGAAAGCTCACACCTTCAATTGCGAAGTAAACTCTTTTCACTCCCCTGCTTGGAGCATCCTCAATACAGCAGAAATCACTGGGATATTATTCACCAAAAATCACCAAAGCTCTCTACTGTGCTTCTGCTTATAGCAGTTTTTTCCCAAGAATCTAAAACCTAACAAAACTTACAGGCGACAAAAATATATTTCTGACATGAAGAGCAAGTCATTGCCAAAGAGGAAGCTGCAGAGTCCAGGACACAGGAAGATTCAAGTACTCAGTCTCAACATTTCCGCCTTCGTCTCATGAATGCACCTATTTTATTTGTCATTCTCTCATGTCAAATTTCTCCTCAAATAAACAGCTTGAAACAGAGACCTGACTGCAAAATATCAGTCCAAAATATTGGAATTCTGTAGAGTTGATAGAACTCAAAACAGGCACTGTGAAAGCATTAAACAACTTTGCCATAGCCCATTTAAAATCAGGATTTTTTTAACTTTCAAATAAACCTTTAAAAAACTTTTATCCTGATGGGTATACAGAAAAATAAAGGAACCTATCAAGTGAATCAACAAGCAAGAGATAGAAAAAAATGAACACAGAATATAATTTTACTTTAATTAAAGAGTTTATGCTGAATTTCTATAAGGTAGCAGAAGCCTGAGCCAGCAATTGAGTCTCGGTAATTAAATCTGTTTCCTGCCTTCATGTTTTGTTATAGGAAAGAATATGTACGCCAATCTTTTTCAGAAAATGTAACGCATTTGGAAATAGTTGGATGAATGTCTGTCCATAATGATAGATCTAGAACTCTAGATCTGTGATCTGAAAATGTGTTGAAAGATGAAAAGCTTAAGCAGGAAGGACAAAATTTTATCATCATACTGGAATGCCAGTAACATTGGGCAACAAAAGTCAATAACCATGTTGACGTACTCAATAATCCACTTAAGAAAAATGTACCTGATTAAAATAATCAGGGAGCAGGCAATTTCAGTAGGATACTTGAGGCAAAACCAGAGAGACACTGCTCTTAAGACTAACAAAAGTGTTACTATCTGTATTTTAAAATTGCAAATCTGAAGTAGTTACTTACTTTTACAACAAATGAAATTTACATAGTAACAACACAGAACACTACTATCTTATCCACAGTGTTTTTTCAACATTTAAAGAGTAAAATACTTTCAATAAGTATTCTCACCTTCCTACAACTGCCACTTTTTTTTTTTAATAAAAATGAACTCATGTATTTTCTTATTTAAACTATCTGCATTCCAAAATCAAAAAGTATTCCAAGCTGGTCTGGAATTCCGGAATTTCTTGAAACTATGGCTTAACTAAACATACAGCTACTTTTCAAGCTGCGGGGGTGGAGGGCGGGAGTTGGGGAATGAATGTAAATGAGGGTATTCCCATTTACTCTTACAAAGACACCTCCAATGATCACTGGTGATGAAATGGTGAAAGGGTTCACTCTCTTTACAGTTTAACAGGGAAGTTATTGCAGAAGAATGCAGCTCTTCTACCCATTTCAACTGGTTTATTTACTCTTCTTATGAGTGCAATTTCTAGAGTGTCTTGGAGCTCGTGTGATGAGGATCATTCTTCAGTGGATAAGCTGATTGATGGAGTGTTCTACTGGAGCGAGGAAGGAGTGTATGCTGACAGAATATGCAATCAGTCTCCAGTTTCTCCAGAATCAAGAAAAAAAAAACGTGCTGGTGAAGGTGGAGAATGACAGGTTCCCTCACTTTAGGAAATAGGATAGTGTTCTTCCAAAGAACAGAGAGTTCAGTGCTGGCACAGCAGATTTGCCATTTTCTAGCTGTAGGAGGGTAACAAAAGGCAGGAAAATTCTATAGTCAGCTGGATGTGTCTCAACATGTGTTCAATTTATTTTTAATAATCTGATATGGGGTATTTGTATGTGTGTGCTGGGGGTAGGGTCCTCCCAGATCCCTCACACTATATGTAAGCTCTGAGACTGCTTACAAAACCCTTAAGCTTAAAGCTTAAGATGGCTGTGAGACAGCAATAAGGAAAGAGCTGGGTTGTTGGGTCCCAGCTGTGAGACTCTCATAGCTCAGGAAGCAACTCTGTGTGGGCCAAACAGCTGGTCAAGATCATCCTGTGCAGGACCTCTGCAGTGAAAGCGTTCTTTGACATTGCTGCAGCAGGTACGTCTGTCATTCGATCACTCTTCCCAGGCACTCCATTTCAAAGTTCATTTTTAGGACTCTCTAAAGATGCCAAGACCTGCAGGATTCTCTCTCGTACACATGAAAACTGTGCTTCACCTGCAAGATTAGCAGGACAATATGATGTCAGTTTAAGAATGAGGTGAAAGTGTAGGGGATCAGAAAGCGATGTGCACACGAATGATTCTGGCCACTTTTTTATTTACACTGTCTAGTGACCCTAAGACTATTTTTTTTCAAATCATGAAACCATATGGACATTCTGGATGCTCTTTACTGAGTTTTCTATTATGCTCTGTGGAAACACAGACCTGAAGTCATACAGTACTCAAAATACCAAACAGAATCTGTACTTTACCTTTAGTGACTGGGAAAAGCAGGTGATTTTCCTGTGTTTCAGGGTAATTTACATCAGCTTGGATAAGGAAACCATTTTGTTTTGGCTTTGATTTGTTGGGAGCAGAAGGACTGAAGGTGAGGCTCATCTTTGTCATTGTGGTCAATTTCGTTTGACTTTCTGCAAGTACCGACTGCAGATAAAATTTTTTTTTTGGTCTTGAAGCCTTAGAAACTGAGTGAAGAACTTAACAACGAGCTGTTGCTTTCCTAGCATGGGCTTTGCAGCTACTTTTTATTGGGCGCCTGAAATATTTGGCCACTGTTTGGCACCAGGATAAAAAAAAAAAAGCTACTAAACGGTCTAGATGTAGGTGCTGAATATAACCTGTAAGAAGACACATTAAAAAACAAATGCTTGTGCTATCATTTAGTAGGATGTTCAAGCATTTTTTTTAGATGTAAATTAAATGGTTGATTGCATGTGAAAACTACGAATGTGCACACATTGTACAATATAACATGTTGAATTCTCTGTTCATTATCTGGATTAATTAAATTTGGGAAGATACAAGAATGACTTACGGCTGATGTTACAGGAAATTAAATACTTGCACACTTGGTAATCTTGGTTGCAAATTCAAAAGCTAAAGACATCTTAACTGACTAAAAATCAACTCAGGATTTTCATTCATTCTTTCTGGAACAAAGCCTGTGAATCTCTTCCCCTTCTGACTTCAGCTCTGTTTTTCTGAATACTTGTATATAGCAAATAGAACGTCTCATTTAGCAGAGCAGAGTCATTAAAGAGACCTTCCTGGAAAATTGCAAGCCAGGAAATATATATTACTTTTCCCCAGGTTCTTGTTTACAAGCAGCGTAAGACTACAACAATTTTTGTCAGTGAAAAATACGTGTACTCAACTAGAAAAATATTAAGGTTCTGTCTCTCGTCCTTTCTTGGTGGTGTTGATTCCTTTTTTCATATATGGACAGTATTGGCTGACGTTAGCTGACTGAGGGGAAAATGGGGTAGCTCACCATTAAGTAGTTGGAATCTCTAAAATCATGCAATATCACATCAGACAAATTGCTTTAAGACTTGAATAAGTAAGGAAACTATTTTAACATAGTAGCTTTGTGGGTGGGAAAGAACTAAAAAAATCCCTGAAGGTTAATTTTTTCAGCATTTTGACATCACTGACTCGCCTAGAAAATTGTCTTAATGGGGATTTATTGAATCCATTACTAATACTGTGATGGAATTGTCTGGAATGATATACTGTTTCATCAATATCAGCCAGTCTTGAGAAGAATTATGTTCAGCCTGTTGAGAAGATCCTCATGTTCTGGGCCCTTCGTTTCACACATTAGCCCTTTGAATTCTTCTGACAAGGCCACAGGGCAAAGAATTTGGGCAATTATATTTGTATATTTTGTGGTGCTCCCTTTCTGGTAAGAATTTTGTTGTTTTGAAGTTTTCTTAAACAGAAAGAAAAATGGCAAATCCCTACAGAACAAGGAATATCAAATTCTTATGAATCTTACTTCACTCAGATCCTAGCCTACAACTCTAGGCCTGTACTCCTGACATATATTTCTCAAGGCAGCTCTTATATCAAATTTCTTACTTTTTATGACATAAATGCCATGTAAATGAACAAACAGAGTTTCTGTATTTCTAGATTGTTTTATAATTAAAGATTTTCTTGGGGTGTTGGGCAAGTAGACTTTTTCTTACACTGATATTGGTAAAGTCATAAGACTAATATCTGCTTGCAAATATTAAAATTGGTGTGTCTTGCTAAATGTTCATAACAGCAAAACAGGCTAAATTCTAGACAAAACATTTTTAGCTACTGAGTAGATAGTACTTAATTAAAATTCAGTTCTACTGGAAGCTTTGCCTTTTAGAATGCTCTGAATCTGGACTGCATATTTACATTAAGACTATTCCTGTGTATAAAAAACATGCATGTATTTGGTCAGGGATGTGCCCATGTTAGGTTTCTCCCACCTATCTGCCTTATCTACACCATATTTATTCTTTTGCCTCCTCTCATTATTGTTCATTCATTAAGCCCTCTGAGTTAAATACTAATGTCAAAAGATTAATGAAAAACAAACGGGTTCCACTGCCTTCTTAAAAAAAAATAGTCCAAAAAACAAACAGCTGACATTCTGCTTTTTAAAAACTAGTTTCAGTAACAAATGCAAAAGAATAAATGCTCTAAAGTCATCAGGACTGTTGCCTTATATGCATTTGCACAAAAAGCAAGTCCTGTGCAGCACCATCTCAGAACAAACAAAATTTTCAGAAATCAACAAGCTTTTTTGGTAATCTTCTGGAAGACAGTCAAGCTCCAGCTATTTGTCCATGTAGAGACTACAGAAATTGGTATATGCTATTTTATGGATTAGTGACATTCAAGAAAAATGGTGCTAAGAAATGAAAATGTCATCACAAACATGATTGGCCTGTTGCTTGTGAAGTGCCAACATTCCCATGTTAATTTAAAAATCATATATCCTCGATTTGAATGTTTCCTTTTTTAAAAAAAATCTAAATTGAATATCATTTTAAAACTAATTTTCTAGGATCATTATCTGAAAATCCCATTAATGCTGTGCTAGTTAATCACATGTCAGGTAGACAGTCTCAAGCACTTGTGATAGATAAGTGACTAAAACATGTTCCTAGGAGGAACAGGACAGGATGGCGCTTTCCTAAAAGTCATCAAGAACTATTTCCATTTTAATATCTTTTTCTGAATTGAAAGGTTTAAAGATCACTTTTAAGGTAACTGTGTCCTCTTTCTGCTGCTTTTGGAAGGCCTGCTGCTCTGATCTTTTTTTCTGCTTCATATCCAGCACGACACACATATAGGTAACAATCAGACTCCCTTTCTGCCTTAATGTAAGAGAATAGAAAAGCCATGTTTTTTGAGTTGCTCCCTAGATCATCTCTGTATACCTAATAAACTTATTCTAGTTTGAGCCCACCCTTCCTGAGCATCCCTGACCAGAAGTGTCTCTGAGGTTCCCAGTGAGGTTTATCACCAGGGCTTTGTGCAAGAACATTAATGTGTCTCTTTCTATTGCAAATCACTTGCCTAACAGTTCACACTTATTTCTCTCATAGACAAGTCAAATCACAGTAATTCTGTGAAGATTTAATTCGCTGAGCTCAGCCACATTTTCCTTTGCTTTCAATGAATAAAACCCCAGTTTATCAACTATACTCTTGCTATTAATTCCTGAATACAGTCAATCTTGTGTTTTGGATATTTGCATTTCGTACCCACAGTCTACTATTCCAGTTATCAAGCTGACCCAAGTTTACAAGTAAGAAATATTTCGCATCTTGAACTTTCAAAGGCTGCTGAAAGCTTTCTGCCATGTTAAGTCCACTTCGACTGCAAATGGGAACTCCCATGGGTTACACACTCTGGGTCCTCATTTTCCTGGCCCACAATCTCTTGGATAAGGGGATATTCCTGGAAAGACTAAATAGACCAATGAATAAACCAATGACCCCAGGTTATAGGTCACACCTCATCTGGTGCATCTAAGTCCATACATATAGCTGTAGTGATGAAATATGAGCGCAACAAAATAAAATATTTAAACTTGTCATGTGGTCCCCACCTCTCACTCTGAGGTGGCCTCGCAGATCAGATATGCTGAAGTACAAGATCTGAGGACCATGTCCACAGTACAGAAGAACAGAGAAGGAACCGCTCATAACCATGCTGTGGAAACGTCCACCAGGGAAACATAATAAAACAAAACAGAAAAAGAAAAACAAGCAACTTTGGGAAGACGGAATGTGATGTTAAGCCTATCTAGAGCAGAAGCGTTGAAACTAAATACTGCCACCTCGTGACACGACAGGGGTACCATCAAGATGGGGCCATGGTGAAGTGTCCCTCCAGGGGCAGATGCCATCCCTCCCCAACCTCTCCCTGGGGCAAACACTCATCTCTAGGGCCCAGGATTTTCAACATGCACAAGTGGGCTTTCCGTGTGCATCACACCTGGCTGCGAAGGCCGCTCCCAGTTTGCTCTCAGTTACCAGGCGAGGGATACATCCATCGCACCTCCCAGCAGGCCTCGACAGTGGTTTTAGCAGAAGTTGGGAAGGTATTTTTCCTGAACAGTCATGGTAAGCTCAGACTGAAAGGGGGGTTTGCCTTCTTTACACCCCTGTCCAGAAGAGACGCAGTGCTGGTATGTTTTTATACACTTCTGTTGCAGCATTATCCTCCCCATCACAGAGCAGGCAAAGTTTGTCACAGTAATAAGCACTGACAAGTAGCCTGCACGACACTGGCAAGGTTGGCATGCAGGCAGTTTTGGCTGAGTATGGGTTAGTTTGGAGAATAAGGATAGGAATGTGTTAATATAAACCATGATGAAACCCAGCACTCTGGATTATACAGCATGGCCCTTAATAAAATCAAGTTATTTTGGTATCTCCCACCTATAGACGATACGGTAGGAAAAACGATACAGTTTGCAACTGGAAAACACACAGCTGAACCAAATTTACAGCCTTGCTTTTGAATATAGCCATGACAGTGAGTGTGTCACGTCTTTCCACGTGTCAGATTAAATTCCTTTGTAGCACAAATGAGTCCTCTCAGAAAGCTGGTGGTAGGAAAGTTAAGTCTGCAGTCCAGCACATACTATTCTGTAAAGACTCTGGAGATTATATTTGTTTAGGGGCAAGTCAGTGGTGACATGCCTCAGGTCCTAATGCTGATCCTACTGGTTTCCTATAGACCAAAGATATAATGGACTTGTCAGCTCACTTGGCACTTTGCATGCCCCCAAATGCTATAGATTTCCCATGATAAGGCAAATTCAACCAAATGGGCTTGTATATTCCCTTCCTATAACTTGCAGTTCTTTTGTTTAAAACCAGGGAAATAAAGAAAAATTATCACAAAATTATCTATGGTTTCTATAAAACAGAAGCAGTTAAGCATGAGCTTCAAATCTACTGTATATATTTATCTTTTCTAACCTGAAAGTTAAGTCCTTTGGATTTCTGAATTGACATTTGCTGTCACAGTACCTCCAAAAAAACCAGGGGTTTCTTTCAGATACTCCATCAAATTACAAAAATTGAAAACTATCTGAAACCATACAGGATTCCACAGGATTCCAACCTTTTCCCACTGCAGGATAATGGAAGTGAGGAAGAAGGGATCAAATCAGTCACTTGCTGTCTGCAAGCATCTATATTTGAGGGTGGAAGACCTCCCTCCCAGAAACCAAAGGCTATGTTTCTCCAAATATTTAATCTAAGTCTTAACTTCATACAGAGTCACTTAAATATGTAATTCTACAAACATAAACCCCTATGTCTACAATTAAGGAGAACAATATACATTAGCATAAACGTTCTATAAAGTGGATTGTTCTGCCAAAGCAGACCTTCGGTGGAAAAGACTGTATGCGCGTTACTGTGTAACCCATATAAATAATTTGGAAGTGAATCAGTCTTTGTCCATCACAGAAACATGGCATATAACTTCCCAACTGGTAGCTGTGCCATGATTGGCAGTGATACAAGAAAATAATTTGAGAGATACAATACCCAACAATGATGATAAAGGTTAGTGGAAGTTCTGCACCTGTTGTAATCCCATGTGAAGCAGAAAACCTGGGTACAAAGAGATGCACTATGCCAAGCTACCAGTTGATTTTGATAAAGAACACCAATATTTGACAATTACTACAACTGCATCACCATAATAACACCACCAAACTCAACTACTAGCCCAGAATAAGAGTTCTTGATAATTTTGAGCTGTTTAATATTATACTTCCAAAGTTTACCACTGATGTGACAGATAAATATATAAACTAAAAATTCTCCCAACTTCTTAAAAGGTGCTATCTATTATTCTAACTAATTCCCTTGATACTTCTGAAATAATGTATGCCTTTCATTGCCCTACTTTCTGAATATTCGTCTGATTTATTTGAAAACCCTGGGGGACAGAACATCAGCCATAGCCCTCCCAAAGATAATACAAAATAGTGCATGGGTCATCAGAAATTGCTAGCCATCTATCTAAAACAATTCTTTAGAGAAGCGTTAATGGGTCTCAGGATGAAAGTTATTCAGATAGATACATTTCATGTCTTTGTTCTCTTAGAGGAAATTCCCTTTTCTCATTAAGTCTGTATTTCACACAAATTAAGCAGCAGTGAAGTAATTTGACATGGGAGTTTTCTAAAACAGATCTTTTCTTAAAAAAAAAAAAAAAAATTTAAAAAATCTGATTTTAAGTACTTCAGCAGAACAAGTTTTTATTCCAAGACCTTTTCAGTCAAGCCTGCTGCAAAACTGAATAGTATTTTAAATAGTGTGCATTGACATTAAGGATTTCTAATTCCTTCTTCGCACTTTACTTACTAACATTTGAAGGGTATTTAATGCACCAGGGTACCTTTGGAACTGTTGTTTTTCCAAATCAGCACCGAATAATGATAATGCCAACAAAATACAAATGATAAAATAATATAAATCAGATTCCTCTACAGAATCATAGAATCGTTTTGGTTGGAAAAGACCCTCAAGCTCATCGAGTCCAGCCGTTAACCCATCCCTGGCACTAAATCATGTCCCTGAGAACATCATCTCCACATCTGCTCAACCCTTCCAGGGATGGTGACTCCACCACTGCCCTGGGCAGCCTGTTCCAGTGCCCGACAGCCCTCTCCAGGAAGACATGTTTCCTAATATCCAATCTAAACCTTCCCTGGCATATCAATGACTGTCACAACTTTTGCCATATAATTTACACTCATATAAAACCATGAATTGACAGACCACTTAACAGCAGATACCTCACCTATTGCTAAGTTAACTCCAAAACACATTAAATAGTGTGTGTGGACCAACAAAAGAATGACAGAACTAAAAAGGACTTTGGCAAAATGTGTAATTAAATCTTTTATTCCTGGCACATACAGACTTTTTGGTGAATTAACTATGTCTTCTCAGTGCAGTGGGTGAGGAAAGTTTGATTCTTGACAGATGTTTAAATACTATCTTCGCAAATAATTCTGCAGTACAATAGGCATAATGTTAGTCTTCTCTATCTACTCAGTGAAATGTAAGATAACTTGGTCATAGGAAGAAAAATATTTTTATTTCTACATCACAGAAATACCATTTCAGACATTTTGAGTTTGCATTTTTAAAAAGCAATGTTTCTGATTTCAGGAATGAATGAACCTGAAGGTTTAACTTCAAAGTTGGTTTAAAATTATCACTTAATTGATCCCACTTAATTTATGAGACCGTTTTACTTCTGCAATGTCTGGGAACAACCGGTTCCTGTTTTCTTCTTCCATGGCAGTTTGCAGTCAGTTAAATTGGACTAAGACATGAAGTGACAAGTTGAGAATTGTCTGGGGGAGTTCTCTTATCAGCGGCGACAGATCAGTACAAGGCAGGGAGTTTCTATCCATTCTGGGGACTGGGATGGTGCTGCCCCATGGACTTGCCAGAAACAAGTTTTTCAGAGGGTGGCCTTTTGTTCTGAATGTGCATTTTACTTGTATGTCTGCAAAGCCCATTTGCTTAGGGAAGGAGTAAGCATTAGACTTAGAGTCTGATCCTTAAATCTCACCCTGGCTGTGCCACTAACTGTACGGAGTACAGTACACGAGTAATTTTATCACTCTTTCTCCACATAGCCTCCTTTCCAAATAACTATACCGGTACCTTTCAGCTATGCCTTTGAATAAATATTGTAATGCCACAGAGGCATCAATTGGCAAGGTAATTATACTCCATTATAAAGCTTAGATATGTGTTTGCAGAATCACAGTGTTACAGCCTTTGCTGCACCCTGATGTGCCAAGTTGCAACGTAATTAGTTATTAGAATTCTATGAAATATTAATGTAATCATTATGTGTATTTTGATAATGCCCAAAAGCTCCATTTAGGAGTCAACAAACGCCCACTGGTACTAGGAATTACAGAGAAATTTTTAATACAGGACAGCCCAGAGTTACCTCACAGATTATCATTGCAGATAGGTAACACAAGAGCAGAATGAAGATGATTTAGGTCACATCTGCAGTACCTTTCTGCACTTTTCAGCACTTACCTCATTTTTATGTTTAACCTCACATTTAGACTTTCGGGTTTGCCAAAGCTTAGTCTGTCTTGTGCTTTACTTCAAATGTGGAGCTCCTTCAATGCACTTATTTTGCTCCTTTTAACACTTCTTGCATCATGTAGATTTCTTTCTACCGCCACTTTTGACTAATGACTGTATAGACCAGTTACATACATTCTTTCTCTTATTCCACCGAGACCTATAGTGTTTGCTTTCCGCTTCTCACCTTACCTTTGACTCCTGTGCATGGACCACACAGACTCTACACAAACTTTTAGAACTGTGAACATACTTTCAGAGTCTCTGGTTTGGTGAAGTGAGGTACCCACTGGACCTTTTAAACCAGAGTTTGACTATTTCTCCAATGCATTTTCTTTTTTTTTTTAATTTGCATACACAAAAGTTTATTTACAGAGCAGGGGCATCCAAAACTTAATGGTACAAGCCCTTGTGATTTGGTATTGCTCCAGCTGGTCTTTGTTTACAGCTTAGCTCTTTAAGTCAGGTAATTAAAGAAGAATTTGAACTTCTGTTTTTTTGAACTCTTACAATTCATAGATCACAACAAAAAGTAGCGGAAGGGAAGATACATATATTTTTAAATCTCGGGTTGTTCTCCAGACTGATATATGCCTTTCAGTATCTGTGTTATTAATGCTGAAGTCTGTGGACTATGTAATCCCTCCAGCATATTTGCTGTCCACGGTTAACATTTAGAAGGTGAACTTTTATACCAGAACAAAACATGGGAAATACTACAGTGGTAGGATTTCTGCCATGTACACCAAAAATGTGGGCAAACATTCTTTGCTTTTTCCTGGGAGAAAAGGAGTCTGATAGCTTCGGGTGGAACTTCCTATCCCATCATGGAAGCAACCTTTAATTTCGTGGCCAAGACATCTCATAAAGCCTCCCTCAGTCAGCAGCCATTCTTACCTGTCTTCTCCTGGACAGTGTGTCTTTGATGAACAGTTTGTAAACTGCAACGCAGTTATTTCATTTCACAGACACTTTCTAATCATGCTGCTTCTTAACAGTGTTTTATCAAGCACTGCATAGATGAACTTGTTCGTCTGGCGAGCTAATTCTCTTTCCCTTTGTTCTTTTAATACGTGGGCCTTGAACACACACCTCGCCTAGCAGCACATATGAAAGGCAGGTTGGGGTGTGTGCAGCAGCTGTACCATCAGCCGTCCAGAAGCACCAGTTGTTCAGCTAATCTTGGGCATATTGTGCTAATGATTGGCTTCATTATTCTTCTGCCAGGGATGAGTGGCAGTTTCTCAATAGATCTGATTGTGAATGAATGGAAGGTTTGAGAAACTGCAGCATCTCGACTGGAACGCCCAGCATTCCCACTAACAGAATCAGGGTGGTAAGGGCAGAAAAGCAAGCTGTTATCATAGAGATATTCCTGCCACAAAGCTCACAGTTCGTTTTCCTGGTTTAATACAGAGAGTTTGAATAATTTGTTATCTGCTTCCAGCCCAAACTGGATGGACAGAAATTGATTTGTTTTGGGGAGGTGACACGAATTGTGGGCAGCACTAGTTACTGGTCACCCATCTCTGAGTTGCAAGATACGTATTCAGGAACAGTAGGAGACCTTCCCTACATGTACTCATTCTCACTTATGTCTTTGTCTGTGTAACTGTAGTAGGAGGCTCTTTGTGACTTGTTTACAATAGAGAAAGGGCTTTTGCAATAACAAGGCCGCTTGGTTACATTTTTCCACCTACTTGAAATAATGACTCAAAAAGAAAGTCTGTTGGTTGTGCTGCAGCAAACTGTGAGAACTTTTCCTTAATTACACGGCGCGATTTAGCAATAGTAGACCCATCAAGTCAATCAGCTTGAACTCAACCTTGATTTTCAGCCATATGTTGTTATAGCACAAAAAATACAGAAGTTATGGATGAGGAGTCTTTTTTCGGTAATGTCTTTCCTCTGAAGTTTCTCAATACAACATAGATCAGGCTCTCCCTGTTCACAGCTGGGAAGCCGTGGAGACAAGGCAGTTACATGGGGTAGCAGGGACACATACTTGATGTATAGAGTAATCCACTGTTCTCCCAGTGAGAGTTGCAGTCCTAGTGAGCGAGATATGTGGTTTGATAAATCTATGTTACTACGATCACTTTTTCTAGCTCTGTTGGTGTGGAACATCTAGATTTATTAGCTCACATGTCACCCTGAGGTGAGATACCGGGGGACTGACTCAAC
This sequence comes from Pampusana beccarii, assembly GCA_013399365.1. Taxonomy (NCBI): domain Eukaryota; kingdom Metazoa; phylum Chordata; class Aves; order Columbiformes; family Columbidae; genus Pampusana; species Pampusana beccarii. The sequence goes on from VWYH01010608.1 coordinate 45,724, forward strand.
AGTATGACCTAGTACAGCTGGCCTTGCTGACATTTCTTCTTCCACACCTCTGATCTTTTCTGGTGCTGAAAGACAGTGACTGACTAGCAGATCAAGACAGCATTGTTTTGTTTGTCACGAATAAATGGATACTTTTAAAGAAGGGATACCTGCAGTAACAGCAGTGAGCAATCAGCAGATTTGGTCTAATAGCATCTCCCACAAGGGTCTCAAGGCCTAGATGCAGACATTTGGTACCGGTTTCCAACCAGAATATTGAAGAAAATGAGCCAGTAGGAAAAGCCTCAGGACCACATTGGCTGATAAAAGATGATGGTCAGCATTTTACTGAAAGGAAAACAATTCATAGCACAATTGTTCCTAGTTTTAGGCTGTGGGTAAAAACAGAACATTTATTTTAATTCAAAAGAAAGATTTATTGTTTATGCTAGCCACACTGACAAGATGACCCCAGCAGATTTGCCTGTAAGGCCATTGAGACAATTCTGTGATGCCCAGTGTAACCTTTAATAAATCCTCTCCATTTAAGAATAAAATTCAAAACCAGTCACTTATTTGACACACTGCAAGAAAGCGTCTCATTTGTAAACGAATGTTGATATAACCACAGCGAATGCAAAGACAGAAAGTTGTGTGGTGGCATTGCTGCTGCTCCTCTCTATGATGTGATAAACATCATGATACACAATCATTTAAACCCACCAAGTTTATCAGCAGACTAATTACTATTACTTGCCATAGAACAAAGATGGCTTCTTCCATTTCTCAGCCTAAATCAAACACATATGAATAAAAGTAACAGAAGTCTTAAAGTAGTAAGGATTCCTTCCTTAAGCAGAAGCGGCGTTTATTCTCATGTTACTTAAGTGATGTCTACATTTCTGTGATTGTGATGGTGAAATACATCAATAAAACTTCCTCCCTTGTTCACTGCACTTCTTCATGAGTTCAAGAGTTATGAGGTAAGAAATCTCAGAAGACAAAAATAGCCTTAAAATTAATGGGCATGCACTTGAAGTTTTAGTAGATGTCTGACTACTGTGTTGGCAGATACTAAGTTGGAACACTTGAAAGTAAAGATGCTTTAAATTACGCACAGGAGCAATATCACAGAAGGAAACATCAGCACGATGACTCGTACTATCATCATGACAAAGAAAGGAGTTGGTGGAAATGAAAATGACCAGTAGTCCCCAACACAGTGGTATCTTAGCTCCAGTGACCTCTTTTTACTGAGAAATACCTCAGTTATCACTATTTGAAATGTTAAGCATTGACTCATCATCAGTGACTTATGTAAGCCGAGGTGGTCTGTAAAAAACTTTTCATCTACCCAAAGAATGCAAAATATGCTTTCCAAAAACACTTAGCCTGGCAATTGCTAGAAGTACTTCCCTGTAACTTGCTCAAACAAGACCGTGTTTTGAAAGTTAAGATTTGTTTTCTTGAAAGTTTTGAATGCTGACACTTTGCCTAATGCAAGTAGTTACTGAGTTACAAATAAGAAACCTTAGTACTGTGTTTAAATTCCACTATGTTTTGATGTCATTTCTATGTTTTTCGGAGAAAATACATCATAATAATTGCAAGTTAGTTACTTATATGCGACAGTAAGTTCAAAATCAATAAATGTAAAGCCCAGGACAGCACTCACTTTTTATTTTTTATACAAATCTGAACTTCTCCCAAACATATCCAATTGACCATCTGTTTTATTTCCTCCAAGTTTTCATCTTGATTTGGCAGCAAACATCCAATATATATATCATACCAACTCCTGTGAGTAGCCTCTGAGTTCAAAGCAGTTGAGCAGAGATTACAAATTAAAGTGAAATACAAATCTGATATTCATTACAGCTGTTTTTGTCTCACAGCACAGCTTTCTTTGAAATTTGCATGCAAGTTCTTTCTTGCGTGCTCTTTTAGAATGAACATCTTTAGTTCTTGTATTTCAGAGGAATCAGAAAACTGGTAGTTTAAGTAAATCACTTGAAGATTAGCCAAGTTCACTCATAATTTCTTGCTTTTTTTAATACTTTCTCCAATGAGAATGATAGGGTAGTATTTCGAAATTATGTGTGTGGAAATATACAGTTGACCACTGACATCAGGGAAGTTGATCTGGATATACACTGTTATAAATAAAAATTAAACTCAAACCACAATATGAACCCACCAGGAAGACTCCTCTGTTGGAGGGTTGCCTAATTCGGAGGGACTCCATCTTTGCTGCTGCAGGGGAAAGAGGATTAGGATTTGGGGTCCATTGGTCCTGAATTGCCCCATTCCTTCAGGCTGGGCAGTGCTTCTCTTCACCCTGTCACCAGTCTCTAGTTCCTCACCTCTGCCAGGAGCAGCCACTTGATGTCAAGTACCAGGACCTGAACTGTGTGGGAGAGGTGCTGGGATGGCCACCATTGCTAAGCTTAATGGGATGGCTGCTCCTGGGAGGACATCACCAAACTCTTGGACTTCTGATGTCTCTTCTGACCTAACCACTGGAAATATGTACTTTTATATCACTCATGGCATGTTATTAATGACTTTCTAAACAGAAACAAACTACCTTTCATAGCATTGATTTGAACACTGTTTTTATTATTATCCTTTCGTTATTCCATCTGAGAAAGCATCTTGCCTATTTTAAGCTTAATGAAACCAACTACACAAAGAAACTCTTTTCAAGCTCAAAAATATTGAAGAAAACTAGACCTGAATAAAAGCAGAAGCAAAAAGTCAGTATGAAAGGTTTACTTCTGAGGCTATAAGAAGTGAGCAAGACAAGATGCCAGAATAAAGAGCTCTGCCAGTGAAACCCACAGACATGTTCATGGAAGCAAAATCTTTTTACCTCTAAGAGCTGGATCTTTATAGTGTATATTTGTCAATTATTTTGCTCTTGTTCTGTACATCCTTTCCCATATGTGATGCTTACAACCTGGTCAGGTTAACATAGACACTTTAGTCTCATCTCACGGCCATTTTACAAAATATATGTGCCTTCCTGTGGATGAAATTTCCACAAGCATTGGAGACAAAACGCACATTGACTGTAGAAAAAGGCAGGGAGAGAAAGCATTCACACCAAAACCAAGCACTATAAGTGAAAATAATTATTGTACTTTGGTTAACTGCACCTCACAGAGTCCTTTATACACGCATGAATAGGTTTCAAACTTTGTTACCATGAGGTACAGAATTTCAAGTCCTGTTTGCACTTGTGCCATTGACCATGAAAAGCACAGAGAAATGAAAAATCAGTGAAGAATCACAACTGCTTTGATTTTATTTGCATCCTGCCTCCTAAGGCTTTGTGCACTAAGCTGTCTAATGCTTAGTCTGGACTAAGTCTGGCCTGAGTCTTGCTTTTTTTATCATCATGCTTCAAATGAAAATAAAAAATTGCTACCGTCCTAGCACATACCAGTTCCTTCCCTGGCATTGCTCATAAAATATATTGCATCTGGGCTTTTACTCGAATGTCAAAACAATAAAAAAGAGTGCAATTTTAACCAGCTTGCCTGTGCAAGTAAAATTTCTCTGTGTTGTAAACCGATTATACACGAAGAAAAGAAGCACTCCAAGAGTGTTAGCGCTCAAGATAGCAAAGTGAGCGGTCCCCCCACAACTGTGGGAGGGAAAAATAAACTTGACAGGATTAGGACACCTGCCTAGTACTGCAGATCACCATGTTTCTCTCAAATATATTAGCCATTTTTATTATGGATTTTGTTATTTTTTCTTCAAGTAATAGATTGCACACGTTCTCCCCCAGTAACATAAAGTCAGGTGTTCACTAATTGCATAGCCTGTGTCACTGCTGTTCTAAGATCAGCTTTCAGCTCATTTTAGATGTAATAATCAAATGAAAACTTAAGGCCTTAAAATCTGCTAAAATGACAAAGCCTTATCCCCACCACTGCTGAAAACAGGAATGGAAAGCGCTCAGTGACTCAAAAGATGCTCTTGGGCACTCGACTATGCTGCTAGGTAATCAGTGTGCACAATTGTTATCTGAGCAGGGAAACAGGCAAGGGCTGGATAATTATATACTTGCTTTGTCAGGGTTATCTGAAATTTCCCTTTTACAACAGCATGCTCACGTATACTCCTTCTAGGTTAATTGAAGTTTCAGGGCACACTGAACTTTAAATTGCCTTCAGAGAGTTTTGGGTCAGAACAGGTTGCCATCAGATGACGTGTGAGATTAGCTATATCAGAAGCAGAAATTACACTTAAAATGACCTTCTCCTTTGAGAGGTTGCACAAGAGGTTGTCAATCACTGCACAATTCAAGCACTGCCCAACGACACCATGTATTCAAAGTCACCTAAAAAGTGCCAGCCTTCCTTCTGAACACTATTACTGATCAATTAGCAAAATCATTTATTTGAAGTAAGTGGCACTTCACTGTCTCATACACCCAATACCAAAGAAACGTCTTGAAGGATTTTAAAAATTATTTCTTCAAAAGAAAAACAGCCTCACATAAAAAAAATTCCCAGCCATTTATCTTTACAATATTCTAGAAACCGCAATTATTAGCCACTGATTACTGAAGCAACTACTACTGCTAGCTGTAGTTAGCAAGACCTGCCATGATCACAAAGATAATTTACTGATCCTGTCTACTTTCTCATTTATTCTGTGAATCTTGGTGTCTTTTATTTTCCCACAGAAGAAGTAAAGCTTAACAAATTTCAGCACAGTGAGATTTGCCTACCATTTGCATGTACCAATGTTGTAACTTACTATTCAGGCTGCTTTGAAAGACTGTATGAGCTGAAGAGAGTGAGAGAAATACTTTTATAATACTGTGGGCTATGTGAATGAGACAGATAGAAATGCTCTCTCAATAAAAGCATTTGCATCATGGTTTTTATACCTCTATCACAGAGAATGTAAACCTAAGCCAGATTCTCAACTTAAACTTTTGCTCTTGATGAACTTTCAGTCTTACATTAATGTAAAAAGGTACAAGAAGACAGTTTAAAAAATAAACTCCAAAACAAAGCACACAGCATGAGCCTTGCCAGGAGAATCTGAAATCTGAATACAAAATTATAATCTCCCGTAAGAAAGATATTTTGGTACGTTACCACAAGCTACAGCAGACAAATGCACTGTAAAGCTTTCTGATACAGTGTCAGTCCCATGTCGCACAGACCTCTGACCAAGCAACAAAGACCAGACATTTTTAATTTCTAGCAGAGAGCTGGTTAACTCTGTACTTCTCAAAATACCATGACTAGCTGACCTAAGGGCACCATTCATGCAAGAAACTTAAATGAGTTCTTCCTGCTCACTTTCAATCACTGCAGCTACAGTGACTTTTAAACCTCTCACACAGCAAAATCCATAAGAAACTAACTGATTTGAAAATAGTTTGAATAAAAGTAAAAGTTTATCTTCGATAGCACTGTAGAATGAGGAACTGAGTATAGGCCATAATTCCTGGTGCCGATTTCCTAAGGAAAAGTGGCTGTATCTGTATGGTCACTGAATTCCTGAAGCTTCATAAGCATACACCTAGAAAGTGCACATACAGTTTTATACAATAAATGGGAAAAATGCAAACAAAAATGCACCATCTTTGTTGTAGCTTATGCCTATAATTTGGTTTTCAGATCAGAAAAATTTTCGGCATTTTTTGGCAAGGATTTTTCAGTAGGAATAGAATATATGTATTTAAAACTTTGAAATAAAAGAAAAAATCTCATTAGTGCCCTCCCTCCTTCTCACAAAATGAAAGAAAAAAGAACTCTACAAATTCAAATGTGCTACAGAAATGAGAAGGCCCACATCTGAAATGTGATAATCTACTGAGCCCTGTTCAGTGTGTATCGAAGTCAGTAACTTCAGACAAAAGCAGTATTTTCCAAATTATGCATTCAGAATTCCAGCGTAAGTATTCTCTTTTCCCCTAGATATCAGGCAGGAATCTTCAAAAATCTAAGAGAAAGAATCAGAAAAATGGGTACACGACATACAGTATAACGTAAAACATCCCAGTTGCCCCACTTGTGACTGGTAAGTTTCTTGTAGGAATGATGTAGAAGCAGATTCTGAGAGTAAGAGTTTGCTTTTCCATTACACATGGGTCACCTTACAGCTTCCAGTAATGTATTCCAACAGAGACATTTTGGGGCACAATATACTTACTATGGTCAATTAGCAAATGGTAGGGCTGATTCACTAAATTCTTAGGCTGTTTTCCTGAGGACAGAGAAGAGAAGAAGTGAAGCCATGAGTATCAGGCTATCCCTGAGACTGCAAGCTCTGGATGGCTAATACATTTATTCTTTGCTTATCAGACAGGTGCCTTATATGAAACTGCCACAGATGTAGTTTCATCTCCATTATAGCTAAAACGAAATTTCAACAGTTTGTCGTTGTTTATGAGGTGTATATATACCATTGTATGCAATTTTTTTAAAATCCAGAAAGATAAATCTATGAAATCAATAATGTATTATCAGATATGCCTGCTATCTGAGTAATTACAGATTCTTCTGTATGGCTTTAAAAAGTGCCAGCCTAATGGCAATACACTTCTTTCCACACCAGACTGGAGCCTTATTATGTCTGCAGTGCGAATCTTTCTTGCATATTCTGCCCCAGTTCTGCATGCAGGTGTCTTATTGACATCAGTGAGCTGTGTGCACAGAGCTAGGACAGAATACACAATAGAAACCTGCTTTCACAGGTCAGAAAGACTATGCAGTTTAAGTGTGTTAACAGTGGCTTCCAACAAGCAACTCAGCAGTGCACTCAAGTTAGCAGTTGAGTTTGTCGTACTCTAACGCTACTATGCGTGGCCATTCAGGACAGTCTGTATCTTTTTACTTGTTTGTTTAGACAACGTACTAAATGAGCCAAGAATTTCATCTTTCTCTGTGTTTTATACAGTAGAAAGGCAGGCATTTCAGCAATAGTATAAATGAATAATGGAAAGCTCACTCTCAGTTCCCAGTTTGTTCGTACCGTTTCTAAAGCACGAGTATCTACAATGTATAACGGACAGATGGAGGTAAAATCCTTAGTCATGCAGTTGATAAAGATTGCTTTCAATTTGTGATAGACTATACTAACACAAAAATAGAATCTTCAGTTAAACAAGATTCATTTCCATGTTATTTGATGTTACAGAAATTATGTTCTGAAACCATAGTCACATACAGCACACAACTCTTTAACCAATAATTCAAATTATGAAGCGAAGTGGAGGCCCACATACGCAAAACAAGCTCTTTCCTGTAGTTCTGAGTGAATTTGGAGCTTCAGAAAGGTACCAAGTAAGGTCTAAACCTCCCCTGGTGCAACTTGAGGCCACTTCCTTTTGTTCTATCACTTGCTACTTGGGAGAAGAGACCAACACCCTCCATGCTACAACCTCCTTTCAGGTAGTTGTAGAGAATGAGAAGGTCTCAGCCTCCTTTTCTCCAGGCGAAACAGCCCCAGTTCCCTCAGCTGCTCCTCATAATAAGTGTTCCCCAGACCCCTCACCATCCNCAGGCAGCTTTCCAGCCACTCTTCCCCGAGCCTGTAGCACTGCCTAGGGTTGTTATGACCCAAGTGCAGGACCCAGCACTTGGCCTTGTTAAACCTCACGCAGTTGGCCTCAGCCCAATGATCCAGCTGGTCCAGATCCTTCTGTGGACCTTTCCTACCTTCAAGCAGATCAACGCTAACACCCAACTTGGTGTTGTCTGCAAACTTACTGCAAACAAACTCAATCCCCTCATCCAGATCACTGATAAGGAGATTAAACATAACTGGCCCCGGTACTGAGCCCTGGGGAGCACCACTCATGACCGGCCACCAACGGGATTTGGCTCCATTCACCATAACAGTTTGGACCCCACCATCCAGCCAGTTCTTTACCCAGTGAAGAATATGCCCGTCCAAACCCTTTAGAAACACTTCAGCAGATATTGCCTCTATATATGAGGCATTTTCTGCTGTTTATCCATGTTTTCATTACTAAGAACATTAGCTTTCTGTTAGTGACTTGCTGTCTCTGTGATGTTACAGTCATTGCTGCAAGCAATGATCTGGGCAATATAAAAGCTAGAGTACAAACAGAAGTAGATAATCCCTAAGCGAATAAAGATTGTTTTTTCTCAGTAATATTTTTAGTCAGAGCAAATTAAACAGATTTGTCCTATTGATGGTGTAAACAAGATCGAGGAACCAATAGTCTTCTAAATCAAATATTTAGTTTTCTGGAGCTGCCAGGTCTCTAGATAAGCTAAGTAAACCTCATAAAACAGTACTTTCTGCTTCTGTAATGTTAGGTCATGAATTATTTATATTTAGCATGTTGTCTGTGTATTATCATGTTGCTTTCTTTCTCCATTATACACATGCATCTATATATATACACATATGCACATACATACACAGCGATAAAATACATAGATGTATACACTCAGCTTTCCCTCAGGAAAATTAACAGTCATATTCATCTCTTTACTTCCATAAGACATTTTATGACTTACAGAAGGGATGTTTACAGGACAACTATTTGTCATGTGACAGCAATGGTAGGACATCAGTTTATTTTGCATCCTCCATTCAGAGGTGCTAATGCCTTTTCAAATATCCACCTGTGCATACCAGAGGGTCAACAAGACAAATTGTTGCTGTTCAGATAATAGTGAAAACTTCAAAGGAAATTTTAAGTCTGGGTGTCAAAACTCAAATTTACAGTATGCACGAGAAAAACATATTCAAAATGTTGACATTTCAAATTTCCAAAGCACCACTGTTTAATTTCCAAAGCATTTTGCAGTTTCTGTTGTAAGAGATAAAACCTGTACAGGTAATTTTAATTTTAAGCATTCCGAAGACAAATATACTTCAGCTCAAAATAGTGGTTTGGGCCATAAACCAGGTAATATTTGAACTTTGAATCCAGATCTTTGTTCAGTTTTGCCGTGTGCATATCCAGTTCTTTTCTGGGGCTTTTGTGCAGAGCCATTTCCAATACATAAAATATAAATTTTCAAAAGTTTGAGTAAAGATATTTGATTATTTAACAACTTTCACTAGCAACAAAATGGTTCACTGAAATGAATTTCTATGTATGTGATAACATTGAGTGTTACAAACAGCATCCCTCTTTAAGTTACTAGCTTTCATTTGTCTCGCCTTTTGCCTCTTGCCTTACTAGAAAAACAGAAGCAGAGACAAAGTTAAAGATAAGAAGTTTGTGTAAAGCAAGTAGGACAAATACTTCTGGGGTACTAATATAAAATCTTGTGTTTAAAAGTCTCGAATTCTTAAAAATTCGTAACAGAATAGTGAAGAATATAGATTAAAATATACTAGTTGAATAACACATTGAGACACAGTCTAGACGTTCTGAACTGACTCATTCTTAGGCCATAAAATCCACAGAAGACTACTGAATTGGCAATCAAAATACATTCTCTCTCCATCCTGACATCAGTTATTCCAATGTAGGTATGTGTTTACATAGTCAGTAAGCTCAAATATGGCTATATCCACTACTGATGGATGTTGCCCCAGTGCATGTTTATTTCCATACTCTGCTTCTCATAGCAATGGTAACTGTAGCACAGGGCATTCCTAGAACGATCTGATAAGGCTGATGGCCACCACTTGTCACTCAATTCACCTGCCACACCTAGCAGGTCATACATGTCAGGGAAATATTTCTCGCTTCAATTATTATTGCTCAAGTAACTGCAGTGGAGATACAAAATTGATCTATACTCAACCAGGATGCCCTTATGTTAGCCTCATGGAGCATTGCTGTCCACCAACAAAGGTGCTACCCCTACTCCATTAAACAAACAAACAAACAAACAAAAATCTAAAACTGTTTACAGAAATCAAATAATTTAACCCTTCTTTCTCAGGATCCTGTGAGCCATTATCATTGCTGTCTGTCTCTCAAGCATCCAGTCCTTCTTTACCTTCATACTTTGCTCAATCTGTGGACAGGATTCCCACCACTCCAGTGAGGCTTTGTTAGGATCCAGAGCAAGTGGAAATATTCTGGAATGGGTAAACATCTTTCACCACTGAAGGAAATATTTTTTATTTAGCTTTATCTCACTTGCTGATTCAGGACTCAAGTGTTATCTACTCTTTCTGTCTCTACGACTCCTGCCCTCCCTAAAATACTTTCTTTTCCTACTCTTTATTCTCACAGTGCTCTGCTGAAATCTGTTCTTCGATCTTGGCATGACTGAGATTTTTCCCTAGATATCAAATCATAACTGCTTTTTTCAGTTTTCTTTTACGTTCACCCAAAGTAGATTTAAAGTATTTAGCAATCAGAATAGTGATACTAAGCTTGCAAGGAAGTACACAAATGTCTACAAAGTTCCATGGCAGTAAATATTCAGATGCTTGTAAAAAATAAGAAAAGACTGCAGAACTTGGTCTATAGTATCCTTTTCTGTGACATTTTTGAGGCTGAGTAACATGAATGGATTTAGAAATATTGCTTGAATTTTGGGAGGGTAAATGATCAGAGATATCAATTAAGAACACATAGTGTTTAAAAGGTTAAATTATGAGATACTTTCCCACCTTCTGGCAGACTAATACATTAACTTGCTGGGCAAGAAGCTGCATTTGGAACATCATTATTAGAAGTCATGGGATGACATTACTTGAAGCTGTTTCTTTAAATGTATTTCGCCATTAGTCCTTTGGAGCTGCGACAGCTGTAAGATTCACCACCACAACCTGTGAGGAATGACTACTGGAAAAAGCCGTCTACACAGAGAATGGGGTTTGTTTCATTCAAATTAGTATTCTAAAACTGATGTATCCAGGCTTTCTGTAGCCAACAGGCAGAAACAGATGTCTCCAGGTAGTAATTTACACTATATGTTTTTGCTACCTTTCCTTCAGATGGTAAAAATCATATGTTGGAGGTAGCTATTTTCTCTCTATCGATTTGTTGGGGTTTACTAAATAACAAGACTCGCAGCTTTAGACAACTGAACAGATTAAATGGCTTCCGTGTGAAGTTTCCACAGATCAACTTATACTGACTGCTTTTACTGACTCTTCCTCAGTTGTGCAGTACAGAGCAGTCAGAAATGGGGATGAATTTGTACCTATTTGTATAGGTGATTAATACTTTATATGATGGATTATGTGCTACACTACGCAATGGAATAGAACAGATCAGTGATCATCCATTCTCCTTGTGTGTTCAGTGATTCCCACAACAACTCATCCTAGATCACTCCTGGTGTTATTAGTCTTATGTTCTTCCAGAAATCAACTGAGAACAGATAAACAGTGATCACAAGGTATCCTTTTGCAAGTTCCTCAATAGCAGAGGGGTGCTTAAAGTAAATGAGGAGGATATGTTTTGTTCCAAGGATATATTTCAAGGCACAAAATACATACACACATACATGCATGTGGGTGCATGAACATGAAATATATTCAATAAAAAATGCTAGACTGATTTATGATCTATTTATGGCCTAATACTAGAGTGACTGCAGTTGATAGCAAAACCAGTATTTACTCACAGGAGCACAGGTCAGAAATGTGCATGGTAACAGTTATTACACCAGCATTATTACTCTCAATTTAAGTGAAATAGCACTCATATAAACGTGCCAAATCTCTTGCCCTGTAGTGTGAGTTAGGCCTGTCTAATGTATCTATTGACCAGTACCTAAACCTAGGGCCCCAAATACGTCAGGTAATGTTATGTCTTACAGTGGGACGCATGTACATTATGTCCCTTCACCTAATGCTCTCAGTGCAGTGCAATACTTAGCAGGCAAGAATGTTAGGCGTTTAACATATGCAGCAACAAAGACATACAGTGTGCTATGTGACTGAAAGTACACAGGATTGAGATTTATGTCAGCTTAGACAGATCTGAAATTATCAGAAAACATCCTGGTGGACTTGGGCCATTGGTGATTCTAATTCAAAGCCATAACATAAGTTGGAACTTTTGGTATGATAGTGTGTCGCTTGTAGTCCTAATATAAGAACCTTTGATTTAGAAGGAATTGAAATTCCACATTTCTTCAAATGCATGTACATTTCAAGGCCTAGGCATGATTTTATTCTAATTGCCAGTTAAGAAGAAAACACAAAGAGCCTTAGTTTGACATCTGTTAGCCATCATTGAATTATACAGACTGGAAAACTGGACAACTGAAATGCTTACTTTTGAAAAAATCTGCTGATATTTAGAAAAGCTTTTCCTAGCACAGCCACAAAAAAAAATAACCCAAAAGTCCTGCAGCACTAAAACACCAAACCATTAAACCATGAGTTTATGATAGATCATGGTAGTGCCTTATAACAAAATTTGAAACGTACAATGTAAAATGTTCCTCATTCCCGCAAGTTCATCGGACTCTGAATTTTAAGGTTGTTTGAGCCCATTAAAAATGTTTTCAGACATATTTGTTATAATATAAAAGTTTTGATACCTCTATTACTGTTAATGTGAGCCACTTAAATTACAGTGTGCCTGAAGCCTGGACAAAACCAAAGCATATTGTGAGAGGTGTACACACACACACACACACACACACACAGAGTATCTTGGAAAGCCGAAGCTACTTTTTATCTTTTTATAGCCAGGGTGGATGAGACAGAGGTAGAATTTGTGATCTCTTGCTCTTCAAGGCAAATTCTCGATATTTCTGACGTATGTTAAGCTTTCATCATGAAATGAAGCAAATTGCTGAAAATTACTTATCAATATGGTTTAAATGTATCTAAAAAAGGAAAAAAAGGCAGGCCTTAACTGTTGATTCTTCCAGTCTTAGGCGTACTATCTGTGGGACTTGTACTTTATGTCACAAAAATAACAGTTTTATAACATACGTAACATGAACAGCAAACACTGCAATAATATTTTTTAAAAAGCATCAGAAACAGAAAATTGTTTGTATATGTTTTTACACCGCTAGTAGCAAGTTTTTTAAAAATCAGTGTCACAATTAAGACATTTGGGAACACACAAGGGATTTATCAGCACTGGAGATAATTTGCTTGGTTATACTCCTCCTTTCGTAACTTGATTAAAAAAGACTGGTTTTATCCGGAAGCAATAAGCAGTATGAAGGTATATTAAAAAGTTACTGAACCCAATTTTGCATCAGGCACTCATCTGTCTTGGGAGAGATGCACTGCATCCAGAGCCACTTTGGAGTTCTGATTGTATATTCTACTAGGTTAAACCTAAATCCTTTTGCAGATACCAGCAGAAAGAATTCTGTTTTGAGAGCTCATGTGAACACAAAGTGGTATAGACTTCTACGAAATAAATGTTATTTACCTGATCTGTTATTTATTATGGGGTGCCCAGAGACTCTCCTCAAGAAGGAACTCCATTGTAGTGCACTAGAGTGCACTGGCATCAAGTACAAACACTATTAACCCAAGAGGTATTCTGAGCTGACAACGTATTTTCTGAAGCAAAAGAAACCAGAGGCAAAAAAAAAAGTCTTCTGTAACAATACACTCTAGTTCAAGGTAAAGCATTGTGGAAGAAATAGTGTAAGGGTTAGCACAGTGTTGTAGGAAGGTTGGTCTAAATATTTCCCTACCATTATCAACATTGCAATTTTTTTTGCCATAACTGCTCTCTATGTAAACATCAAATAAGTTAGGTGTTTTCTCCTCCAGTCCCCAACACTGACACCAGCAATTGTTCTGTGGATGTTCCCAGTCTGTGTTCACAAACATCAAAAGGGGGTTTCTAATACAAAGCGGTATTCGCAGCTTCATTTTTATGGCACACACAATTTACAGAGTAATTTGCATGACATCTTACTCTTGACAGCCAAAAAGCTTTAATGTGAGATCATGATGAACGCCTCCGCAGCATGTGAACAGACAGCAAGGTAGAAATGTATATGTGCCCAGTCCTCAAATGGCAGCTCACAGATCTGAATCACTGTTTTTATATGGAGTCAGTATTACAATTAACAGGAGCTTATGAGGAGAGTAATTGCAATAAATTTTAAGAGAAATCTTTTTTTTTCTTCTTATGCTTCTCAATTTTGTTGTGTGTGAACCTATTCACCATTCATCCAGTCTTTTTCATTACATCTGTATAGCAGCATGGAGATACAAGGATAGCTATTAGTCACGGCATAAGTTATACTGTCTGCATTGTGAATACCAGCAAAAACTTTGTTTCAAAAATTATGCTTACATATGATGAGGCAAACATCAAGCCACTCTTCCTTATTTCAATGACATCTCTCAGAAGTCCTTGTACACCACTTCACAGACTATATGACTCATTTACATCAAAACCTAGTATAGCAAGGGCTCAGCATCTGATTATAGAAATGTTCCAGTTTCATCATTGCCACTAAGTTCCAGCACAATGCTCATGCCACTGCCTGGCCAAGGTTTTTTATGATGCCAAAAATATTACCTAACCAGAGAATTTTTAGGAAGATTCCTGTGGAGTAACTTTAAAAAAAAAAAACCCAAACCAAACCAAAACACTCAATGTTTAGCACTCCAAAGTTCAAAGCGGTTAGTCAGGTTATTGTATCTTTCAGTGATATGACCCCACATAGGTCTTCCCAGCTGTCTGTGTTGCCATCATAAAGAAACATTACATTTTCAACGATCTGAAAATGGTATTTTAAAAACTGAGACTGCTCCAGCCTTGAAGCACAGCATTCCTGTTGATTCAGGACCTAACTTAGTGTTTTAGTAGAACTAGGTCCTATCAAGCTGTTTCACAAGGGCTGTGAGATGCACCTTTAGGTAATAGTCTCAAGAAATACTCCCAGAATACACTCTCAGGGAGAATTTGCTTGTTAGCTTCACCCTCAAGATTTTCACAAATCACTGTTTGGGAACCTGGACTGACAGTTCATATAGTGTGCTTCTGTATACAGGAATTAAGAGGTGGTAAATTCTCTTTTGCTTCTCGTATGATGCTCCCTACCATTGCTACACAAAGGAATGCCCATGCACAGAATAACTGCCTATTTTTCTTGGCCCTGAGTGGGTTTCACAGCACGTGAGATGTATTGAATTAGTAAAGAATCTGACCTCGCTGAGTGGCATTCTCCCGAAAGCTAATCTTAATTCTACCACATTGGGAAGAAAGCTGCGATATCATAGGGAAAATAAACTGGAAGTCATTACAGAGTTGTAACCATCTAGGAGTTTCACAAATGCATGATGTTAATACAAATTACCTCTGGAAAGTAGACTCAGTAGTCTGAGTACCAACTACGGTGTTAATAAGGTTGAAAATTACAAAGCAGATGATATGTTTTTCTTTACACAATTGCTATTTCACAGGTAACCTGACTGTACCTTGTACCAGATTCAACTAAATGCATAAAAAACACACATGGAGGTTTATTGAAACAACTACCCACATCAGTCTTCAGGAGGAGAGAAAAGGGTAAACGTAGAAGTGCACAACTGCAACAACAAATGAATTCTTCTGAAAGCTGCTTCAGTTTAACTTACGAGAGACATGAATAATATAGTATAGTTTACATTTACATACTGTCCTTTTACAATAAATCAGGAAAAACTGGTAGGCTAGGATACTGTTGCAAAAGGGTTAATTCAGGGTTCTGCTTACTGCCGAACAACGTTTAGATTTCTCAAAGAGAAGTGTGACTTTAAAAAAACTTCGCTGGCAGGTTCACTCTGTTATTTACTGCATGGGGGAAACATGCCAAGCCGGATGCTGCTGACCTTCTCTCCAGGAGCCTGTACCTGTTCACAAAGCAAACTTTGAAGCGTCTTCCCTCCCTGATAACCGTTTGCTCCAGAGTCTGTGTCTTGAAGAGCTCTGAAGGCAAACTTTAGGTGAGGCTGTATCTGTCGCAGGGCAAACTGTCAGGATTCTTCTCCTCCCTGTTAACCGTTCACTCTGGAGTCTGTATTTTAAAGCTCCAGAGGCAAACTTTCACGTGAGGCCTGACAAGCGTATGCAGAGTGGACTTTCAGGAAACAAAATTCTCAGAAAAAAAATTGATGGAGTAGAATACGAGGAGGGCTGGCTCAAGCTGGGTACCTGCGCAGAGGTCCAACGCAAGCACAGAAAACCACAGACTTTTATATCTCTACAGACCATTCACACTGTGATTCAGTCCAATAGCAATGTTTCCGTTTGGGGTCTTCTTGCTTCTCATTGGATCCTTTTCGCTGATCTCACATGTGCCTTTGTTTTGTTTCACTGTAGATATTGTTTATAGTCCTTAGCCTTGCAGGTGCTGTTTTGTCTGGAAAAACCCTTTTCTTCTCAGCAAAGTGCAAAACAGGCCCCGTTCTGCAGACATCTGTAACGTCTCCACATCAGCCTTGGTTTGTTATTTTTTTCCCCAGTCAGTTCAGTTCTCCCCAGCAAAGTGCAAACTGAACCTTATCTTGCAAATGTTCGATGTAGTTTGTAGTTGTGGAACGGAGAAATAAACATAACAGCAGAGTCAATTATACTGTTAAGCGGCATTTTTTTATTTTTTCAGTGCTGGGAAACACTGGGGATCATCCTCCATATGTTCTCCCAAAGACTGGATGCTCTTGTGTTGCTTATATTCACATAATTATTACATATGCATTACTATTTTTGAAAATTTTGACATACAATACATCTATACTAAAAATAATTGATGATGTTAGTTATAATTGTTCAGTGTCTTACTTACAATACATCTATTAATTATTAGTTAAACATAAACTAAGCGCTCTGCTTCTAAACAATATGTCACTTAATCTTCTGTCTGCCTCTTGTCACGCAGAAGAATCCAAAACTTGAAAAATATCCTCTCGCTTTGCAAGTGGTCAGAAGGCATTTATCTCATGTCGATTGGTTAATGATGGATACATCTTTTATAACTTAATCATGGTATACATTAATTTGGCAGCTTCTCTTCAGTTGCTTTTGGTAAATATGGGCAGAACTTTACAGTTTAAGATATCAAATCCAGCTTACTAAGTAACATGAAGCAGAGAGTATATAAAAAAAAATCATACAACCTTATACCTCTAGATGATTCATTATATTTAGTATACATTTACTTAAGCTATGTGGTTGATATGAAACATATTGGGCTCATCCACTGAACTGTGAGCAATAAAACCGTTGCCATACAGCCAGCTTATTTAGCAGAGAGAGCTCAAAGTAGGCTCACCCAGGCTGTCTTATTTATAGAATAAAGTGGTTGACTCGTAGTCAAATCGCATACAATGGGAAAGGTCTGCACGAGGCTACCTGCACCCACAACTTATCAGTGTTCAGTTGCCGTTCTGTTTTCTTGTGGGTTTCCTAAAAGGAATTCTTGTCCTGGTTGCAGCTCAGGCCTTCACCTCCTCTGGAGCCTGGACCAAACCACTGCTGGTTTGGCTGGGGGGGTGTTGAGTGCATCTGCCACAAACACTTCTTCAAACAAAGTATTCTCCTTTGTAGGCCTCATTTTCAAACCATTAGAAATTTTTTACAGTTCAACTATAAACCAAATATTCGAATGGATAATTCAGTGTCAGCAATCCAAATGGTTAATTATGTACAGAAACACATGCTTGACAATTACAGGCACAGTACTTACACTTTGGGTTATAGCTTGGACACTCAGCTCATTAAATCAACCATTGGCTCCACACCCCCTCTTCACACATCAGAATTTTTCTTTAAACTAGCTCTGGTTTTGCTGTAATTCATACAGAATGTGGAAAACTTCGTAAACTTCATTTCTACATTTCCTTTTCCATGCTGTAACTGTATTCCTATTGGCATGCCTTTCACACTTCATATCACAGATAAAATAGAAAGATTTCTATGCCTGCGTTAACTGTATTTACTAACAGTGTAGAATATGCATGCTCTACCTATGTACATGGTAGTATTCCTACTATAATATTTTTAGAAGCATTAAAAAAAAAAAAACGCGTATGAGAGATCACAGCTATTTTAAATAAAAAATACAATATCTGTACTCTTTTCAGTAAGCTAAGCTAAAACCAGAAAGGCCATTAGCACTTTATTTTACTGGACTTCACTTCCAAATCTGATTCAAAATTGTGCTTGTGGTTGTCAAGACACAATGAGCTTTGGTGTAGATGCTATTGTTTACCGACTGAGCTTCTACCAATCCACTCTTTCTCATTTTCTCTGTCCTGTCAGGCTCTTTGCTCTTTACCTTTGTCTTCCTGTTGATCTCTCGTGATTTCAGATCCCTTAGGAATCAGACAGCAAAAAAGTCTTTTTTAAAAAAAAGCTTTTCATTTCTCAGCATAGCGCAACCAACATATTAATAACTAGAAAGCAATAACACACAGGATCTTATGACAACAGCTTTCACAGCGTTGTTTTTCATGAGCTAAATGCTCCTGAGAGTGCAATTTGATAATACTTAAACCGATTATCTCTGGGAGTTTCTACCTCAATTTGAACTACTGACTTTACCATATAGGAAATGTCTTAAGGTTAGAATGGTGCCACTGACTTAATGATTAGCAAACCATTATTAATAAGGACAATCATTTTTTAGTATATGAAAAACAGGGATCCAAGTTCTCTGAATAATAAGCCAAGAAACCAAATCTTGCTGTCATTGAAGCTGGAAGCAAATGAACTCCTTAGGCCAGCCGGACTGAAGTTGCAGCTGAAATAACTGAACTCTACTGAAGAAAAAATGTTGAGGTACCGGAAGAGGGAGAGCCAAAAAGGCTTTTTCAAAAGACCATATAAAATACCCAAAGAAGCATTTCACACTGCGCATTAGATTAGAGCTTTGGGCTGCAGATTAGATTTAGGAGTACTATGTAGGAGAAATAAAGCAGAAATTTGAAAATGTATATTCTGGTTAGTTTAATTGTTCTTTTAACTTTGGGGTTTGGTTGTGCACAAGTATCGTAGGAGTTTTTTGGCTCTCTGAATGTATTAGACAGTATTTTTCCCAGATATTTCACCAAGTTTTTACTGTACAGTAGTAATTCCTTATTTTTTTAAATTATTTTAACAATACAAGCCTGTCATGGACTATTTAGTACTGGTTTTTACATTCTGAAGGGTTGCATACATTAAAATAGTCATTATTGTCATGTCCCACAAAGCTTATGACTTCTTTCCTTATCGTTGGAAACGTCTGTTAGATATTTCAACTAAGTAGGTTTCTATTGATCTTGTTTCTAATTACGGCTTCTTTACAAGCCAGCTGACTCATATGGCTGCATCAATAATTTGACCTCAAGAGGAAGTAATCTGAAAATTGCTTGTGACCTATTGCATGAATAAAATTTTTAAAATGCTTTCAATTAGCCTTTTGACATCCTTGCAGATACTGACTGCTGTCCAACAGTACATAAAACTTTACATGATTGGTTTTTAGTTGAAGAGCACCCCATGTGGAAACTCCAAAGATATTTTGAGGTGTCCCATGTATGTATCTGGTGAAATTAATTAGGACATATGGTCATGTAATTTCATGTAATTTTGATAGTGTGAGGGCCTGATAAGTTTTAGAAGAGACCTGTTAGTTGCAAGGTTATTTTTTTAATCACACAAAATTTTTGTTTGTTTAAACTGGGAGATTCAGGTAGGCAGTAGAATTTGGGATTTGTTTCTTAGTTGCAGCTGAACAGCAATCGTTGTTGCCGGTCTTGCCAGGGCTGCCATTTGCCAAAGTAAATCCCTAGCTGTTAGCAGAAAGACAGAGGCTGTGTAACAGAAGCAGATAGAAGTTCTCAATTACCCTTAATGAGCTCCTATTGCAAAAAAAAAAAAAAAATGGACTGTGAAAAATCTGGGTATCTGATTCTCGAGGTGAAGCTGGGAACGACCAAATAACTGTGGATTATCTTTCAGATTTCATACCTGGTAGGATATGTGATTTAAGGTAAAAGCTATAAATACTTCCGACTAATGTACACAGACGTCCTGATTTCCAGCCCTTTGAGCATAAGAAGGCTACATTGCACTTATTAAAGATATATTTAATAGACTTCAGAGAAATCATATTCTACTGATGAGAATTACATGCTTCTATCACTTTCTCCCTGGTGTTTTGTTTCAACTTGCTATTTAACTGTTAAAGACAGGAAAAGAACTGGTACTGATAATTGTGTGCAAACATAAAAGGAAAAGAATTATTAACAGACTACATTCATTGCCTAGCTAACTTGCAAAGACTCCCTTGTTCATAAGTTTTTATCGTAAAACTTCTGAACAATTTTAGGTTTTACCTTAAGTAATTATGTTTTAAGAAGGCTGCTAGACAGGTCCAGCCCTAAATATTTGAAAAGCCAAGCCCTACTGCTATCTTTGGGCATCAGCAAACAGTCACACAAAATGTCAAGTTGCTTTTGAAACTCTTGGTGAAATCTTTAAGGAGCACGCACAACCAGTGAAGCCTCTTTGTGTCGGGAGACCAAATACTTACTAGTATGTAGAGGCCTAAATCTTTCCCGAACAAAAATGTGAAGATCCAAATAATTTTACCATATAAATTATTACTGTGTACATAATTAACAGTTGTGATTCAAAGTTAGTTCATCTTGTGATTTTCAGTAATAGCCTGAGGCTAAAGAAATGCAGCTTTATCTGCATCTTAAAAGTCACTGTCTTCAGTTTGTCATCCTTCTAGTTGTAAAAGCAATACCTACGTTCCTGCTTGGTTTAGTGAGCTTTTATTTCTTCCTTTCTTCTTTTCAAGCACCATTAGAATTCAAATAAGCCTGTAGAGTATCAGTGTTGCACCTAGCAACAGAGAG
Organism: Pampusana beccarii; assembly: GCA_013399365.1. Taxonomy (NCBI): domain Eukaryota; kingdom Metazoa; phylum Chordata; class Aves; order Columbiformes; family Columbidae; genus Pampusana; species Pampusana beccarii. The sequence continues at coordinate 66,451 of VWYH01010608.1, forward strand.
ACAACTTGTTCAATGCGTTTCAGTTTTCGCTTGTGTGTCTATTATACCAGCCACTTGTCCTAGCTAAGCATCATCAACATCACAGGTTTGCTAGTTGGGTTTTTGTTTTCTCAAAACAACTGTTTCTGTTCACTTTAGGAGTGATGCTGTTTTATTTTGCACCAAGTACTCACCTTGGCCTTTGCAATCTGGTTTATGACGTTTGGCATTATGTTTGCGAAGCCTTTTGCATCTGGTAAAGTCCTTATGCATTCTGCAAACACACTATCCTTTTCCTGCTTTTCATTAGTTCTGCATACATCCCACCATTTTTCATACTGTTCAAATAGGTTTCAAAATTCTTTTTTTTTCTTAATTTGTAACCTATCACAAGTTTTTTTTTGATTCCTTTTTGTAAAGTGGAATAGCCTGCCACTTATAATTAAGGACCTAAAGAAACATAGCTTGCTTAACATAAGATTACTTTTGAATAAGCTAGTTTGTGCTTGTTGGACTGGAAGAAAAAGTCTAGAATTTCGAAAGACTACAAATTCTAGAATTGTGGCATCTTCAGCTCAGCTGCAACACACCCAGATTTTGGCAACGATTGCCATTGGCTTAGATAATTTTGTTTTCCATTTTTGTCCAGACCTATTATAATCTTGGAGTTTTATTTTCTTGTTGTGACCTGAAGATGGTTGCTAACAGTTCTCTCTTTATGTCATTTGGCTTGGGTAGAGAGCTGGTATGGTGACACTGTCTTGTGCTCAGCCTTTGCTTATTTTGTAGCATGTTTAGTTTCCAGTTTTATGTACCTCAGGTGATAACTCACTTCTGACAACAATTCTGTATCTGTGCCTAAACAGATATAGCCGAAGTAGTGTAATATTCAGACCCACTCTTCCATACATGCTGTTCTCTGTCATCAAACACTTCTTGAAAGTGGTGTTTTCTAGGTCTGTATGTGTAATCACAAAGTAGCAGCCGTTTGGAAACCACTTATCACGGCAGCAGCAGGCACAGCACTACTGAACAGCATGTGACGGTAAAACACAATTGCATTGTGGACTGCTCATTGTGGACAAAATAAAATAAGGCGGCAGATACTATACTGAGGATGGTCACAAGTTTGCATTTGGATTAGAATATTCATCTTTGATATTATTTATACAACTAGGCAATAACTAAGGTGTAAAAAATGTTACTTCATGAGCAACAAAAAAAATGGTGACACTGAAGCAAAGCTTTCTTGCTGGTTTTATATCTCACCATTAAACCATAAGCTCATTTGACTAACACTTAGAACAAGATAGGGAAACACAAGAGGAAAAGATATGAGCAATCTTCTTATTGCTAGTGTTATAGTAACTGACATTAAACTCTTGAAAGAGAGGGAAGCTTAATCTAATTCAGATACAGTAAGTAATACACATAGCAGTGTGCCACTTCTCATGCAGTCTTTTCTCTTTCATCCAGTGCTGTGATTTGCATTTGAATATTAGGTCAAAGTACCCAAGGAATTATTTTTTACAATTATTTTTCTGCTTTGATATAAGATTTCCTACTTTTTTACAGATCTCTTCTACTGTTAGTTTGTTTTCAAAACATTTATTCTTTCCTGTCTCCGAAATAATTAGGATGTCCTGCTCCAGTCCTCCCTGATACCAAAAGGCAACTTTTGAGCACATGTCCGTTGATATTTTCATCTGCTAATACTGTAGTCAAAACATACCCTTTTAGTATGTACTATCTAGGGAGATTTCTGCTTCCCCTGAGTACACTTCTCTTGTTTCTGATGAGCAGCCTGGTCTGCATCTTCTGTTCAGGTGCTGTTCTGAGCTGCAGACGGCGCTTGTCCTTCTCAGTCAGTTGGAATCTTTGCCACTTATCCATATTTTGGTCACAAACCCTATGGCCCAAAAAGCAAGAAAGGGAAGAGATCGGGATAAATAACAATTAATTCAAGGTTTGAAATGTGATGAGCAAGCAAGTGGTGTGGCAATGCAATGACTCTGAGTTCACCGTTCCACCCAAAACATCCATTGCCTGAAGATTTTCATAGCTCTTAAAGGTCAAGGGAAAAGGACAAAAGCAATAATGAAATGTGCTTTAAGAAACCCACAACGAAGGACATCAGATACCGCCAGAGGACAAATGTACACCTTGTAGGAATACACATGTGACAGAGATTTATATATTTATCAGGAGTGCCCAGAGATTCCAGATTCCAGGGTGCTGATTTGATGATCAGCTTTTGTTTAGCAGCAGGGCTGAACAAACTGGAGGAAAACAAAACCAAAACCAAACAATAACAAAACGATCACACCACTAAACCGTTCCTAAGCAAACATATCTGCAAATAGACTGGGCATAAGGCACCCTAGAAGATCCTGTTCCTGCTAAATTCGCAACCCAATGACAAGACAGTCACTAGGAAATTACACATGACGTTGCTATTTTAACTGCTACTTAAAACACCAGTGACAAGTTGTCATTCTAGATGCCAATAATAATATACAGCAGTTGTGGTGAATTGCACTATTAGACGCTGGATCTGAGAAAAATTCTCTATCTTTTTCCTAGTTGGGAGTCAAACCTCTGGGAAACCTGTGTGTTCCTCACTTAACTGAAGTCAAGTTAAACTGAGGACATTCTGTCCCTTGCTGGGATCCAGTGATTTTTCACATTCATAATCTCAAACTTTTTTCATTATCTCAATGAGTGAGTTGTAGTCTTAGTTAGATTAATCATCCCCCAACCCCCTTCAAGGACAGTTGCAAATGCATTTTCTCTTTAGTTGCATTTTAAATTAGAAAACCTAAATAGCTTCCACCTATGGCTGAATATAAAGCTGAATAGATGTCTCTTGCTCTATTTTAGGAATGACTCACCTAAATTGTTAAAACGACAGAGTGACATACACAAGTAAGAACAATGATGTCCTTGTTGGTGGCAATTCAATGAAACAAGCATATTAATCATTAGCAGTTGACTGAAATGTTGTACATTCAATTTTTCTTAGGCACTTTTTTTCATTTGATGGGTGTCTCCCCTTTCATTTTATTAACCTGGTTATAATAAAGAATCAAAACTATAAGATATTTTAGATCACAAGGTAGAATTCTTTGAACCCAAAACTGCAAGCACCAGCTCAGTATTTGCACACAGTCGTATGCCCAGAGAAGTTTATAATTTAGCTTTGTAGGACAGCCAGTTAGTCCCTCTCAGAGTTTGTATTGAACTATTCTGGTAGGACAGGTCTAGAAAATCTAAGTAAATAAGACATCAATGCAAGCTGTAGAAACACATAGACTTGATGTAGGACTTCCACTGCACTAATCCCACCTTCCACTAGTGACTTGGCTAGATGTCTATTGCATCTAGTAAGCAGCAAGGCTGAAAAGATTATCCTGGGTTTGTTGTTTGAGATGTTTCTTTTTCCACTCACCTCCTCTGTGCATGCGTGTGTGCATGCATGTCCATGTATTTATCAGGTATTTAGAAGAGTTTTTACCTGTTCTGAGTTTCAGCATTTAAAGTGTTGCTAGCCTGTTAAGAGGTTTTTTTCAGGTCCCTTGCAACTGGAAAACTGTCCGTATATACTGAAGAATATGAAATGGCTCATAGGTGGGGTGGGGAAGAGGTTCTAGGTCTCCTGGAGGATTCAAAAAAGTTTTATTTTCTTTTTTGCTTGCTGAGATGTCCTGTGGAAGGTCTGCTTAAATACAGAATCACTCCGAGAGTCGTATCCAGGTGAGATTCTCTGTTGTCACCTAAGACTGACAACAAAGAGGTGAAGAGTGGGAGCCAGAGCAGCCACCAGAGCTCACACTTCCTGTCATGGTTTAACCTGCACTAGCAATACAACCACGATAGCCACTCATTCACCCCCTCCCCATCCTCCCCCAGCAGTGGAGAGAATCAAAAGGGAGGGAAGAAACTTGGATTGAGATAAACACAGTTTAATAAAGTAACAACATACTAATACACTTTTAGAAAATATATATAAAAAACAGAAATAAAAGATACTCAAGGCAACTACAAATGAACTCCACCCACAGCTGAGCAGCCAACCCCAGCAAGCCACACCTGGTCCTAAAGCAAATCCCAGAGAGAGAAAAAAAAGAGGAAAAAAGGCAGAGAAGCCCAGAGGCCTCTGCAAAATGGCCAAAGGCTGGGCTAAATGTCCCGACTGAACTCCCCTGGCTCATTAACAAGAGCAAGACATAGCAGAAGAAGTGAAAAAGGGAAACAACCCAGATGAGCAACTCTCCTTAAATCATTAGCATGGTGCTAATGGGATGGAACACTCTCATTGATCAATCTGGATGTCAGTCAAGCTCTGCCCCGCCTACCTTGATGCCTCACACCTGCGGGCAGAGCACTCAGAATGTCCTTGGCTCTCAGAACAGAGCAATTAAAAATATTAGCTCTGTGCTGGGGTGTTATCTCTTGTTCTCAGACTAAGTCTACGTAATGAGTGTGCTAGCTATGAAAAAGGCATGAAGAAAATTAACCCATTTTCAGTCAAACCAGCACACTTCCCTAACACATTTCTTGCAGACACTGAGGAGTTCCGTGCGCTGGATGCTTCCTTCCTGGAGCTTGCAGCCGCTCCCAGCCATGTAGAGAGAAAGCTAGAAATAAGCAACACTGGAGTTGAGTCTTGAGTTAGCTGACTCACACTGGCAAGGATAGTCTTGCTTAATCTCAGTGATGTTAGGGAAGCTTTTGTCCACGGCCATTAGCCATTCTTTAACAGCTAAAATGTAGAATGCACGTGCCTGGCCAAACCACGGATACTCGCATCTGACTGGAAATTTACATTTCATAGGCAAAATGTCTTTCTGGATTTCTTTTCTTTACAGAGGCACGTGAGATAAGCTGAGAAAGAGAGTTCAAAAACAAATGGAGGAAAGACACTCTAACCTCTGCTAGGGCAAGGGCACTAAGCACACTTCTGATTCAGGCTTTCAGCTGGCAGAATTTTGGAGGCAGAGCTGGAGCTTTCGGTCTTTAATTATTCTTGTGTTCAAAAAGGCAGGACTGCGTGTACGCTTGTAAAGAAGAGGCAGCCCAACTGAATCACCCAATTTCCCTTCTCTTAGGAGTAACCTGCAAGACTCTGGGTTTTGCCCGCTTGTTCCATCTAAAAGAAAGATTTTCCCAAAGGACAAGGCAACCCTAAGATACTCAGGCCATGCTGTTTATGTGGAGCCGCTGGGTAGCAAATGTCAGTGATCAATCCTGTTACAAGGAAATTAACAGGAGGTGCCAACTTTCCTACTAAAACTTAGGAAAGAAAAGCACGCTTGCTGTTGTGGCCAAACAGGTCACACACAAAGAAATGTTTCTTCAAAGGGGAGGTTTTGGGGAAGAAAAATAAGGCAGTGAGGCTGTCTCATTTCCACTGTAATTATGCTGCAATCAGGTTTGAGAGAGAACATTCTGATCTACAGCAATCATGCTGACAGCTGTTGGCTGAAACTGTCCAATTCACCCCAAGTTGCATTTAAGAGTTCTCTAATAATAAGGAGTAAATTTCCAAATCAACATTGAGCTGATTACTAATATCTGTTATACTCTATATTTGCACAATTCTCCAGTCTGATCTTCTTCTGCTTTTTTTTGTGTGTGTGATGAAGGAAGCTTACCAAGACATGTAGAGTATGAAATGAGCTGTCAGACTGCAGCACATAAATCACTCCAGAGTGGTAGAGGCTTGGCACACACCTAAGCTGGAAATTCAGTGAATGGTGGGCAACGTGTACGACCACTGTTGCTGCTGAATATGGTACCTAAGGAAAAAAAAAATTGGGAACCCCTATTTTACAGTGTACGAGTGTGCAGGCTATCAGGCTATGTGCCTGACAGACGCATTCATTTCTCTTTCCAAAAGAAACAAATACAGCGTATAGGCACTGAATAAATTACTGTTTAGCAGCTGTTCAACACAGCTGTATGCATAGTCCCACACATTGTTAGACACTAGTTTCCAATGGGCTACCCCACAGGGACAAACAGAGAAAAAATGCCTTGTTTTTATCATTAAGTAAGGGTGATTCCGTATTACAGGGTTTGACAGGACAGATATTCACACTCTATTTAACCCACTATAATCTATAATGCTGACAGTAAGTCTGGCCATGGGAACAGGAGTTAAGGTTTTATTTTTCCCCTCTTAGAATGAGTCAGAAATATTTCCAGAGTCAAGAGATCTTGATTTCTGGTAAACTATTCAGTATGCCTTTAATTGTATTCAGCTTTAGTATCAGTTCACAAAGGAACACTGCACTTTGATTTAGCAAAATGGATGCTGGTGGATGGCCAGAATTTGAATTTTGTAAAATACCATTAGTTATCCTCAGAAGTGCTGTCTCTATGCTATTTTGAGGTCTGAATACTCAGATGAATTAGAAGGAGTTCTCAATTTGCTAAAAGACTATGCAGCTGGAGAGTGAGACTTGCTCATCATTGCCAAAAGACAGAGCGAAGCATGGCCCTTTATATAATAACATGAGATTTTAATGGGATCGAGAGCTTGGTGATAAAGTTTTCTAAAACGCATGCTACCAGCTCAGCTTGTGACAAAAGAGCAACTGACGGCAACTTCCGGATGCTATTTAAGCTGTCTTTAGTCCGTTGCCACTAGACCCACTGACTCTAAGCATTTTGATTGGAAGCAGTGATGTGCGCACAACTGACTCACAACAGACTATGTATGTTACGTTTGCACTATAGTTTCTGTCTGTGGCATCCAGTCAGGCTTTGACCTTGCTCAGGCGACAGACGATGGAATTTTCCAACACTTTCTGTGCACTAGCCCTGTATAAATGGAAACTTACAACTATAGCTGGGGAGATGAGTCAGCCAGTCTTCATGACTCTGAAGTGTTCCTGCAACAGTAGACAACCAAATTGTAACAGGCGATGCAGATCATCAGGCTTTTCCAGATGTCTATGCATCTGTATCAGTGATACTACAGGGCAGAGCTGTGTTGTCTGTAGGTTCAGGAGACAGACAGTCAATATAGAGTATCTAGTACTTGCTATAGGTACTTACACAGACTGGAAAAAAATAGTAAAGAGGATAGCTTACAGTTAGGGGCAGATGCGTCATGTTCTCTTTGTGGAGCTTTTTTCCTCCCAGGGAAACAGCAAACCTATGTGTGTGCCAAACATGATGCTAACGCAGAGATCATGTCAGACCAAGAAGATGACCCAAGCCACTGTTTGTTCTGTAAGTCACAAATCTCTCAGAGACAATAAGAAAAATTGCCAGCCTTGGAATCACGCAGACATTCAGCCAGTTTATCAGAAAGGTCAAGGTCTCAGAGGTCTGAAGTCACAGGCTGGGCTTCTCTTGGATCTGCCAAAAGCATGCTTCCCCACCATTCAGCACCTGTGTCAACATGAGTGTCACTTATCTGTATCAGGGTAACTAGGCTGCAACTTCATACTCGAAGGGAAATCACAATGAAGAATATTGGTTTGAGCACACAGCTGTGCTGGCAGAATGTTCCTTCAAACGCTATGCTTTGACTAGCAGTTATTGTTTATGTCTTAAAATCTATGTGCCCTTACCTACAGGGAGGTTAGAAGAGTCTTCAGGTCTGACCTCCACTCTTGACTTGGAGACTGTGGAATCCCGAGGAGCTTTGGCAAAGGCAACGCAAACTCTCTAGAGGTTGGCCTGGCAGATCCAGTAGCGTCATGCCTTTTATTCCGTTCTTTCTTGGTTTACAGAAGTCTCCCAAATCATTCCTTAGCACGATTATGTTGCAAATGCTCCTGTTGAATACACAAAATAAGCGGTCTTCTATATGAAATGTAACCTCCTTCCTCCCTCCTTCCATTTTCTGG
>VWYH01010609.1:18475-31776 GCA_013399365.1 Pampusana beccarii
AGATTATTTTTCTATCTTTTCAGGTCTCTGGATGGTGGACTGAAAAGAAATGCAATTTTAAGAGGTATGCCTCATGTAGCCCAAAATATTCCTGACTAGCATATGCGCTAATGATAAAACCACTCCTTTGAGGAGAGGTCTCTGCCTGTCATCTGTTTCTGTGAGTCTAAGTTTTCTTTACTGGAATCTCTGAAAGCTGCTTCTTCAAACCTGTTTTGTTAGTGGCATAACTTTACTAGAGAGGTCTGTAATATGCTGCTTATCCTTTGGGTTGGTAATTTTAACAAGACATTATCTTAGCAGAGAAAATATAGCATGAATGAGGATACTTGACTGACATGTCTAACCCCTTCCACCCTCTCCTGTTGTGGATTTTCTTTAAAATGGGAGAGTACTCCAAATACTTTTGTAGTTTCCTCTACTCCATTCCTTGGTTGAATACTTAGGCTATCAAAAGAAAACTTTTCTTTCCCTTCAGGATTGAGTCAGGTCTCTGAAACTTTAGAAGGTCTCCTATTTCTTTAAGTAGTCACAATGTGGATTTTTTGGTTCTGTCTAAAGAATGGTTCCTAGTGAAAAGTGCTTATTTTTGGGGGTTAAAAACAGCTCTTCAGCTCATCACAGAGCTGCTTGTTTCACTGGCTTCTAAGCTCTGTTTGCAAGGGTCCTAAAGAGTGATCTAACCTGGAAAAGGCTGATTTTTCACATTTCATGTTTCCCACTTTCTTTTTCAATAAATGGGACACAAATTAATTTTAAAGAGGTATCATCTATCTGAGAAGAGTTTTGTCATTTAAAAACTCTGAAATTAGAGTGGAGAGTAGTTTCCTCTCTTCCAATAATGGATTCGAGTGTAAGGGATCATGTTATGACACTGGTTCTCACTGGCTGGGTTAAGAGTAAGATGTTTCTTATCAAATGCCATTATGCAGTAGATAAAGAATTTCAGACAGTTATTTACAGTACTTCTCAGTTTGTCTAAGACTTCCTGTTTTAGCAGATTATTTAAACAAGTAACTGAGTAGCAGAGCTGGTGAAACTTTGTATCCTACGGATTTATCTTGATTGGCTGTGACTAACTTTTTAAACAAGTTATGCTAAGATTTTTCTGTAACTCTCCACTAATCGCTACAAAACAATATTTTGGATAGAGGTTTGGTAGCAGCTGAGGTTTGCTGTGTTCAGTTGTGGAAAACAGACATACAAAAGCTGAAGGTAAAATTGCAAATGTTCAAGTCCTGGTCCCTCCTTCATGGCTGTTTGCTTTTATTTAAGAACTATGTTCTTAATATCTATGATATTATCTTAATTATCTATGGTATTATCTTAATATCTATGAGATTTTTGCCTGTGAACTTGACTACAATCATATGAAAGATTCAGAAATTCTTGGGCATGCATCTTGTATGCACTGACTAGTCACATAAGCATTGTTACCAAAGAAAGCCAAGCTAAAAACATATTCAGTTAATATATAGGTGTATGTTTCCCGTATAGCTCCAGTGCACTCTAGTGAGTTTATAAATCAGTCTCTAATCCAGAAGGCTGAATGTGATGTGATTTTGTTTTTTTAAATTAAGAATAAGAATTTGATGCAACAAGACTTGAGTCTAGATGATGCTTTGCAAAGGTAAACTTATACTCTCTTCTTGTAACTTAAAGCTACAACTACTTTCACCTCTAATCTTTTTCTGCTAGTTGTGAAAGCAACAAGGTTTAAATGCTGTGATCATGCTATCTTAATTAAGTAGAGTTGATTTATATGTAACTATGACTAGATATTGTTTTCCTCAAGTACTCAGTGCAACTTGAAAACAGTTCAAGTGATAAGAAATTTGTCTTTCATATCATTCGAATAGACCAATGCATGAGGTATTAATATTTGATTCCTTGCTTAATAGGGGTGAATGATGTGATTTCATCTGTTTTGCAATTTTAAATAGACTGAGCTTTACATGGGCACTTCCTGTTTATTTGGAACAAAATGCATTTAAACTTGAATGCAGGTAAGAATCTGGGCACTAGGTTAGTGGATAGTCAGGAGGGTTGGGATAATTTATTTCAAATCTGTCTCTTGTTTAACAATGGCCATAGGACTCCTCTCAGTTACAATTATTGTTTGAACTATTGGAAGGCATAATAAGTTCTGTTTGAATGTTACAAGCCATCTTACAACTTATGTATACTGGAAATATGTATTTACTATTCAGAGGTATTTATTTTTCCTTTTTAAATTCAAAATTAGATTGGATTACTTGCTCTGGAGAAGTTTTCAAATTCACTTTTGGCTTTCTTTTGGACAAAGCACTTGCTGATTAAGGGATAAGAAGATGGGATTTTTACAGTCTGTTGCCTGCATTCCAAAATGGAGGTGGGGGCTGTTTTACCTTTTGTCACATACCTTTTCTCTCTGGTGACCAATGACAGAACCCAAGGGAATGGCAGGAAGATGTGTCAGGAGAGGTTTAGGTTGGACATTAGGAAAAGGTTCTTCACCCAGAGGGTAGTGGAGCACTGGAACAGGCTCCCCAGAGAGGTAGTCACAGCCCCAAGCCTGGCAGTATTCAAGGAGAGACTAGACAACACCCTCAGACACATGGTGTGAACTGTGGGGTTGTCATATGTAGGGACAGAAGTTGGACTCAATGATCCTTGTGGGTCCCTTGCAACTCAAGACATTCTATGATTCTTTTTTTGGAAAGATAATATTGTAGAAGGAATTAAGAGGAAATCTTGGATTTGCTTAGAGAATAGGGTTAGTTAAAGCAAGATGGATAATCTCAGTCTTTCTAATCAAAGCTTTTTTTCAGACTTTGTATTAGCTTACTATATAGTGCTGGTCCTTATCTGCCACATATCAGGTTAATTACCTGTGCAGAAAATATCAGTAGTCTGAGCAGATGAATGTTACTTTAAGTGGAATTGTCCAGAGAAATTTAGCTGCTGGTAAACATGCCTTTCACTGTATCATTTAGGTTGGAAGGGACCTCATGAAATCATCTAGTCCTCAAGCAGGGTCAACTAGAGATAGTTGCCCAGGACTGTGTCCAGTCAGGTTTTGAATATTTCCAAGGATGGAGACTCCACAGCCTCTCTGGGCAACCTGTGCCAGTGTTTGACTGCCCTCACAGTAAAAAAAAGTCTTTTCTTCTTGCCTTGTCACTGGGTACTACTGAGAAGAGTCTGGCTCCCCTCCTGATCTTCATTCTCTCCCATAAGGTATTAACATATATTGATAAGATCCCCTTTGAGCCTTCTCTAGGCTGAAGAGTCCCTGCTTTCTTGGCCTGTCCTCATATGAAAGATGCTCCAGTCCCTTAATCATCTTAGTAGCCCTGCACTGGACTTGCTTCAGTAAATCCATATCTTTCTTGTACTGAGGAGCCCAGAACTGGACACAGTACTCCAGATGTGACCTCATCAGTGCTGAATAGAGAGGAAGGATCACCTCCCTCAACATGCTGACAACACTCTTTCTTATGCAGCCCAGTATACTGTTGGCCTTCTTTCCCACAAGAATGCATTGTTGGCTCATGGTCAACTTGTTGTCCACCAGAACCCCAGGGTCCTTTGCAGAGCTACTTTCTAGCCAGTTGGCCCCCAGTGTGTACTGGTGCCTGGGGTTATTCTTCCCCAGGAATGAGACTTGACATTTCCCCTTGCTGAACTTCATGAGGTTCCTCTCCGCTCAGTTCTCCAGCCTCTCAAAGTCCCTCTGAATGGCAGCACAGCCCCCTAGCATATCAGCCACTCCTACCAGTTTTGTATTGTCTGTGGAGTTACTGAGGGTGTCCCAGCATCTAGGTCATTAACAAAGATGTTAAACAGTATTTACTCCAGTATTGACCCCTAGCATACACCACTTCTGACTTGCCTCCTACTGAACTTTGTGCCACTGCTCACAACCCTTACCATTCACAACCCTGGCCATTCAGCTGGTTTTCAGTCCACCTCACTCTCCACTTATCTAATCTGTACTTTGTCAGCTTGTCTGTGATGATACTATGTGAGATGGTGTCAGAAGCCTTGCTAAAGTCAAGGTAAACAACAATCACTGCTCTCCCCTTATCCATCAAGCTAGTCACCTCATTGTAAAAGGCTATCAGGTTGGTTAAGCATGATTTCTCCTTTGTAAATCCATGCTGACTATTCCTGATCACCTTCTTGGCATTCATGTGTCTGGAAACAATTTCCAGGAGGATTTTCTCCATCACCTTCACAGGAACTGAGGTGAGGCTGACTGGCTTGTAGTTCCCCAGATCTTCCTTCTTGCCCTTTTTGAAGATAGGAGTGACATTTACTTTCTTCCAGTGTTCAGGAACCTCTCCCATTCACTATGACCATTCAAATATAACTGAGTGTCCTCACCATGACATCAGCTCCCTCAGCACTTGTGGGTGCAACCCATCAAGCCCCATGGATTTATGTATGTCCAGTTTATTTAAGTGCTCTCTATGTCCTCTTCCACAGAGGGTAATTCTTCCTTATTCCACATTTTCTCTCTGGTCTCAGGGGCTTGGGATTCCTGAAGGCCAGTCTTATCAATAAAGACTGAGGCAAAGAATGCATTGAGTACCTTGGCCTTTTCCATGTCCCTTGTCACCAGTTCCCCTGCTCCATTCAACAGCTGGCCCATGTTTTCCCTAGTTTTCCTTTTGCTGTATATGTACTTGTAGAATCCTTTCTTTTTGTTCTTCACGCTCCTTACCAGATTCAGCTCCAAGTTGGCCTTGGCTTTTCTAATCCCTGCAAGATCAGACAGCATCTCTGTTATGAGCAAAAAGTAGTTGTGGATCCCTCAGGGATGAGGCACAACACTTGGCAAGTGAAAGCTTTGGGTTTAATGAAAGTATAGCATTACCACAGTGAGAGCCCCAGGACACTGACGCTAATCAAATGGGGACCTGACACAGTGTAACCCTGCTCGGGAGTGAAGCTCAAGGGAAAGCACCACAGGGGTGGGTAACAAAACTTGTGCTTATTAACATATGATACATATGCAATGTCCTGTTTTGCTCATTAGCAAACTCACTGATGTAATGCACGTGCTGTTGTACGAATTCTGAGATACACAGCTGGCCTTCACGTTGGTGCCCATGTAAGGGTATGTGCAGATGAGGGAGAAGTGAACTATTCCAGGTTACTGTAACAATGAGATAAGATGAGCTTGGGACTCTACATACTCAGATGGGGGAGGTGAACTATCCTGGGTTACCATAACAAAGTCTTCTTGTGCCCTACAATCTCTACACTTGTCCTGAGTACCCTGCCCCTGCTTCTACCTCTTATATGCTTCCTTTTTATGTCTGAGTTCAGTCAGGAGCTCCTTGCTCATGCAGGCCTCCTGCCACCTTTCCTTGCTTTCCTACTTGTTGGAATGGACCTTTTTTGAGTTTGGAGAATGTGATCCTTGAATATAAACCAGCTCTTCTGGATCCCTCTTCTCTCCAGGGCCATATCCCATAGGATTCTTCAAGCATTTAATAGATCTCCTTGGAAGTCTGCTTGTATTCCACTCTTTGTGATAGATGTGAATGCTGGGTTAATTTAGGCCTTTGAGACTGTTAGCTAGGCACTAAAGACAGATGCTGAAACTTTTAAAGACTATTGAAACTGTCTGAACATAAATCTGTCTCAGTGCTTTTATAGGAACCCATCAGTAGAAGAAGGATTAACTGTTTTGTTTACTTGATTGATAATTACAAAACTAATAATATTTCATATGGAATTAGTAAAGTATTTAGACAAATGTAAAATCTTAAGCTTCAATAAATGTTGAATTCACTATTGGTGACATAGAAATAACTTTGAACAAACATCAGCACAAGTCTGGGAGTGTATTCGTAATTGTGTAAGTGAAATTAAGATTGTTTAACACTAGAGTTTTGGGGATTATTTTTGGTATACCTTTATGATGTGTCAAAATAGTTCCAACATTAATGGCTTTGTAATTATTGTATTTGTTCTGTTTCCTTCTCATATTTTAATTAGACATAATTCAAAAGCTTTTCCTCTACAACACTGTACTTTTGAGTGTGTGTATGGTTACAGGAAAAATACATTTGTGGTGATTTTTATAAAAACTGATTTATTTTATATGATGTAAATAACAAACATTTGTTGGGTGGTAGGTCATAGAGTGCTGGTACTTTCTCACCAGAACAGACCTGTGGTTCAACTAACCCAGTACCCCATCTGAGGTGAGAGATGTTAACAAATGCCATACAGGAATGTGCAAGATATCCTGTGTTAAACATCTGTTCAGATGGGGAGTTTCTTCCTAAGTATTCATAGAATCGTTTGGGTTGGAAGAGACCTTTAAAGGTCATCTAGTCCACCCCCCCTGCAATGAACAGGGATATCTTCAACTAGATCAGGTTGCTCAGAGCCCCATCCAGCCTGGCCTGGAATGTTTCCAGGGATAGGGCATCTACCACCTCTCTGGATAACCTGTTCCAGTATTTTACCACTCTCATTGTAAAAAATTTATTCCTCATGTCTAGCCTGAATCTCCCCTTCTGTAGTTTAAAACCATTACCCCTTGTCTTATCCTAACAGGCCCTGCTAAAAAGTCTGTCCCTATCATTCTTATAGGCCATTTTTAAGTACTGAAAGACTGCAATAAGGTCTCCTCGGAGCCTTCTCTTCTCCAGGCTGAACAAACCCAACTCTCTCAGCCTGTCCTCACAGGAGAGGTGTTCCAGCGCTCTGATCATTTTTGTGGTACTCATCCTGGTTAAGACTTGGATTCATTCCTTGGTAATCCATGCACACTCATTGTTTTGGCTGAATTCCTGCATAGTCAAATAACTAGTGGTATATTTAATTTTTGTGCCTGGGTGTTTGCCATTTTAGGTATACTTTTAATAGGTAAACATAGTTAAGTCTAAAAGTTATGCTTTCCATTGCCTTCAGAAGGGTTCACTTCCTATTTGGCTAGTGGTTTAAATGACAGTTTAAGCCTACATTTATACAGTCCTAAAATTACATTTGGCCCTTTGAAGGCAACCGTGAGGCTGATGCAGCCCCAGGTGAAAACGAATTTGACACCCCTGGTTTAAGCCATCTCCTAAATATTTCTGAACAATGGCCATAAATAGCTGTTCTCCTGTGCTATAGAAATGTGTGTAGTTCATACAGTTTGTTTTTTTTAATTGGAAATCTCATTTTCTATATTGAAACTGCTAAATATGTGGCTGCTCTTCAGTTGCATGGAAACCTAGCTATAAAATAAGGTTTAGAAAAGAAGTAATCGAGTTCCCTGGCATAGGTTCTGATCTATTTGATATACTGTGCAAAGAAATAATGTTTTCATTCTTCTTTGACATCTAGTTACTAGGTTAATGAAATCTCAAATACCATAAAACAAATTTGGGTTCTGTGTCTTTTACTATTTAGCCCTAAGACCCAGAAGTCTTCAGTTACTCTTATATATCATACAGTGTAGATGCACTTCAGTAGTTTATAATGGAATGTAATTACCTTTTTCAGTGCTAATATATTTCACATTAGTTTGAAAGTTTAGCTTCTGACAGATCTTTATGCTTAGTTTACCAATTAGTCTATTTACCTTAATCCTTTTCTATGTTTAACATGCTTAGGGTTCAGGTTACCATCTTGTCATATTCACAGAATCACAGAATGGTTAGGCTTGGAAGGGACCTCTGGAGATCATCTAGTCCAATCCACCTGCTAAAGCAGGTACACTTAGAGTAGACTGCACAGGAATGTGTCCAGGTGGGTCTTGAATGTCTCCAGAGGAGGAGAATCCACAACCTCTCTGGGCAGCCTATTCCAGTGCTCTGTCACCCTCAAAGTAAAGTAGTTTTTCCTCATATNCTCCAGGCTGAACAGACCCAGGTCTCTCAGTCTTTCCCGATAAGAAAGGTGCTCCAGACCCCTACTCATCTTCGTAGCCCTCCGCTGGACTCCCTTCAGTAATTCCTTATCCTTCTTAAACTGAGGAGCCCAGAACTGGATGCAGTACTCCAGATGCACCAGGGCAGAGTAAAGGGGGAGGATAACTTCCCTCGACCTGCTTGTCACACTTTTCTTAATGCACCCCAGGATACCATTGGCATTCTTGGCTACAAGGGCACTTTGTTGACTCATGGTCAACGTGTCGTTGACCAGACCTCCCAAGTCCTTCTCTGCAGTGATACTTTCCAGCAGGTCCATCCCTAAACTGTACTGGTGCCTGTTATTCCTCCCCAGATGCAGGACCCTACACTTGCCCTTGTTAAATTTCATTGGGTTCTTTTCTGCCCAGTCCTCCAGCCTGTCCAGGTCTCCTGTCTGAAGCTTTGCATACTGTACAAAAATGTTCCACTATTCAAATTCTGAAACGTATTTCAAAACAAACTCAGTTAAAACAAGTATTTGTGAGCCATGCCTACTCAGTTTGCTGGAGAGCAAGATTTATCCACTAAACAAGTGTAATCTGGTAAACTGCAGTGTGGGAACCAAATGTAATGGATTGTAAACCAGTTTAATCTCCTGTTTTAATTAAATATAATGCTGTCATCTTATGCTACCAGTGCAATTTTTATTTTGATATATATGTATAAGCAGGTGGTTTCTTTATCATATTTAAAACTGCCCACATAAGGGTTTTTTGTGGGATCAGAATGTATCTGCTTCCTGGGTAATTTATCTTCTCTTGTATTTTAAATAAAAGGAATGAAAAACACATATATTCTGAGAATAAACAGGACATAAATCTAAGTATTCAATTGCAATTAGGAGGAGGGAAGGTTTAGGAAATTTGAATCATAATTCTTGGCTGTATATTTATGAAAATTATATGTTTGAGAGTTAAAGGTTACTTAGTTTCCTAGTACAGATTGAAGTTGTCCCATCTCACCAGGTGAGATGAGGGATGAGTTAACGCCGAATACTATGCGCGGTAACAGAAAGTGATGGCAATCACCCGAGAGGTTCAATTAAATCACAAATCTACTAAAAACACTCAGTGGAATTACAGCGAATAGTGACTTGGCAAAAGTTTGTAACTACATCATAAAACTTAGCAAGACTTTGACAGCAGAACTCGCAACGATATTACTCTTATGTGCCCAGAATAAAGTTAGAGAGAGAGAGGAAAAGAAAAGAGGTAGATTAAGATATCAGAAGAAAAGATATCACCGTGCCACAGGTCGGTCGGTCCAGCGATGCCCTCTGGAGTGGGGTGGATGCGTTGAAAACTTTGTTAATGCTGCGCAGCACACACACACACAAGTGTCCCAAGTAAGAAAGTTTTATAACCCGGTCCATTTGTATGTGAGATAGGAGAGGGGCGGCTCATCTCCTCCCTCTGCTTGTTCTTCATGCTAATTAAGAATATTGTTCCAGAAATGAGTCGGTGGTCAAAAAATTAGAGGAATGGTAGCAGCGCTGACCAGAAGTGAGTTGTTTTGTCCGTTAGGGGTAGCTGGTGGTTCCTGATTTCTCCTAGAGGTTGACTGTCCACTAGATGACCCATCTTGGTCATCCCAATTAACCAGGAATGAGAACTGAGACCTTGATAGGCCTCAGGAAGGAACACTGTTAATTGTCTTTATCTCAAAAATGTATGCCTTTGTTTCACAGAGACCTTGAAAGAGAAAAGACAGAGTATCTGCCTTCACAGCCACCTATCTTTTCCTGTCCAAAGTTGCAAAAAACAGCTGTTTAAGGCTTAACATATACTGTTAATGAGTCCTTTGTTTTGCAAAGGATGTGGGGCCTTTTCAAGGCTGTCACATTCTCTTTGTTCCAACAACACTGGAAAGTTAATTGAAGAAAAACTCTGTCCTGGGGTGTTATCTTCTTGTTCTCAAACTAAATCCAAATGATGACCGTGCTAGCTATGAAAAATACAAGTTTCTAATTTCATAAAGAAAATTAACTTCCTTTCAGTCAAAACAGCAAAGCTGTCTTGGCAATGGACCTACCACAGGCCAAATCTGAGCCCATCAGGAAAGTTTGTGGCACCTCTGTGAAAACATATTTAAGAAAGGGCAGAAAACACTGGACAGAGAGAGGAGGAGGGAACAAAAAGAGTGAGAAACAAAGTCAACACCAAGGTCAGAAAAAGGAGGAGGAGGTGCTCTATGGTGCTGGAGCAGATATTCTCTGCAGCCTGTGGAGGATCCATGCCAGAGTAGATAGATATTCCTAAAGAAACTGCTGCCTTTAGAGAACCCACAACAGAGCAGAAGTGTGAGAAGGATGAAGCAGCAGAGAGAAACCATTATGTGCTGACTGTAACCCCCCACTCTCATCCCCACTGTGCAGCTCAGGGGGGGTGGGGTGGAAGAGTCTGGAGTGAAGGAGTGAAGTTGGGTATGGGAAAGTAGGGGAGGAAAGGTGTTGGTTTAATGTTTGTTTTGTTTCCCACTACCCAACTTAGTAATTACATTTTTATTTTAGTTGGCAATAAATTAATTTTCCCTAAGCCAAGTCTGTTTTGCCTGTGACCATAATTGGTAAGCAATCTCCCTGTTTTTATTTCAAACCACGAGCTTTCTCATTCCTGTTCTTTCTACTTTTTCTCTCTGTTCTGCTGAGGAGGGGGAGTGAGTAAACAGCTGGGTGGGATTTTGGCAGTTAGTCAAGGCTAACCCACCACACTTGGTCAGTGTTGATAATGTACTAGGACTTTTCCACTCTGAAACCCTGGCACATAAAATAGTGTAGATTTCAATTATTTCACCATTCATTTTTATAATATTTTAAAAGTTTAGTACTCAAAATATATATGTAAGTATAAAAGAGCCTGAAGCTACCTACATAAGCATATCTTTAAGGTGAATTATAGTTACTCATTTATTTTAAAACTACTTTTACCTCATCTGAGTTCCTATGTAATGTGTGGATGATTTTTCTTTTTTTCTTTTTTTTTTTTTTTTTTNAGAATGCTTACATACTTGTAAGTAGGAATATAATGCTGTAAGCTAAAATTGTTTTTGTTACTTGATGTTCTAGATGTTTCAACAGTTTTAGTTTAAGTTTAAAGTTTTACTGTGTATCAGCCAGAATAATGCAAGCTTTGCTATGCACTTATAATTTTTCAACAAAAATATATTCTTTTGTGAGACAAATAAGGAGAACAAACTTGAAACCATGTATAGTAAATGGTAATGTATATGTTTAGAAATGTAGTTTTTCTGCTGAATATTAGAAGAAATGTAACATGTTTTACAGAGATATGATGTTTCAGATGTGACAGAGATAATTTTTTCCACTGCATTTGATTCCTAGATGCTGTTCATAAGCTTTAATGTATTTGCTTTTCTTGGTTTTCTTCCCATTCCTTTTTTAGCTCATTCTTGAGTCCCTTTTCCATGTGCTCCAAATCTGAAGTTCCTTGGTGTTCTGTTTGGAGTAAAGCATTTAGAACCCTAAGCTTTTGCTTTATTTTGTCCCAAATTATGTAACGCTGCCATTAACAATAAAAAAAAAATATCTTGCTAGAGGGTCACTTTTTCATTGTTCTAAAATTTATTTATTTGTTTATTTGCAACCCTGAAACATGCACTGCAAGTATGTGTGTTCACATAGGTTGTGTCATTTCTCAGGAATGCATTTTTAGAGTAAACCTATGGGGTGTCTTGTGGAATTTCCCTTATAAATGTATGTTTTCAGAAAGTTCTGTTGCTTCTGGTTTCATCCTTAGACTTCTGGTATTAATTCTGAGGGGAGACATAGCCTCATATTACGGGTGGAAGGGTGGGGAGAAGCATTTTAAAGAAGAGCTGTAGGAAAAGTGAGTTTTCCCACTTTGTTTTTTCATTTGTACCTTTTTAGTTTGTCTGTGACAAACTGAGCTGACCTTGTGCTGAGTTTAGTTTAGGAGGGGTTGGTATCTCCTTATTCAAAACTGGAGGATCTACTGATAGCAAGTGAGAAGTTAGTGGTTTTAGAAAATGGGTTTGATTCTTTTGTTTACTTGTTTTAAACAGGTTAGTGCCTCACCCTTGCAACTGGATCTGCTAGTATATTCCACTGGAGCAGACTGTAATGCAAGATCTGGGCTTAGTGGGCAAAATTACTAGGATTGGTCCAATAACAACCTCTAACAGCAATAGTAATTTAATCTTAAATATGTAAATACAATATATAAGCAAAGCAAATGTAATGGTTTTTTTTTGGCTTTAACTGCTGTTTATTCAAACATACCATCATGTCTGAGAGGTAGATGGCACTACCGCTACAGTTCTCTTGCCTTAAACCATAAGGGCTGTTGTAAGGCTGCCTATAATTAAAGGAATCACTGTTTAAGGAAAATATGTTTAACCTTTTTTAATAATAAAAAATATATATAATCTAGGTAACTTGATCTTTTTTAATTTCTGAAGTTTGAGCTGGAATTTGTTTAGAACTTCAAGTCAGGGAAACACTTAATACTGTAATGTATTATTATTAGTGAAAAAACAGTAGTACTGGTTAAAATGAGGGAATTGGTTGTGTATAGACTTAGAAACAGTTCCAAAAGCATGCTGCTCTGTAGTATCCATTTTAACAGTTTTTATCTGTATACTGAAGACTTTTCCTCATTTAATTTCCTGATTGAAGTCTAATTGTAGTGTATTTTGTGAAAGTGAAAAGTTAAATTGCATTTGATTAAAATGATTCAAAGCATCTGACTTGAGGAAAAATAAATTACTATTTTGCCAAATGTTTATTATCATAACACATTTTTCTTCTACATGCATCCATGATAAACAGCAAATTGGCTAGGTATCTTAATGGCATGCAATGTCCATGACATCCTTTGTGAAACCTGAACAGTACAAGTAAATATGCTACTGACCTATTTGAAATGCTATTCTAGTAACTGGGAATGGCACTGTATTCCAAATTTAAGCAAGTTTTGTTGGGATGATACTGTAAATCAGCTAATTAAAAAAGACTTCTAAAACCAAATCAATTTACTATTTTAGAAGCAAGCATCCTTTATTGACACGTTGGCTCCCACAGGAATAGTTTTCGCCTAGTGGGGGCCCCCCTGAACAATTCCCAGACACAGGCTATATCCACACAGATCATACATATTCATTACATTTCCAAGAAATGCTTTGCACATGCATTACATCCCTTTGTTATTCAGCTTGTTACCTGCTTGCGCTGGTGTCACCTTATCTTCTGAGAACAAGCGCATTGTCTCCTAACCTATTTCTGTTTATCTTAACAAATTCCATTCTTGTGACTTAAACCACAAGAACTTCTTAGGAGTTAACCCGAGCTAGCAATACAACCACCATGGCCACTCACTCACACCCCCCCCCCCCCCCCCCCCCCCCCCACCCCGGGGAAGCCCC
>VWYH01010613.1:0-12674 GCA_013399365.1 Pampusana beccarii
GTGACTCGCACCTGACTCACTTTGACCCCACAGCTTCCTGTCCTCCCGCCTTTCACTGCCCATGGTCTGAAGGGTGCCCTCTGCCCCCAGATGTCCCTATAGATTCACCTCCTGGCTCTCACCCCTTTTTCCAGCCATCTGAAACAGTCCTGCCTGTAAACACCTCCCTGGCCCTGAGAATACTGCACTGGGAATGCTCTCAATTTCCTGAACCCCTCTGCCCCCTGGGTCTTTGCCTCTCCAAGTTGTCCCCTGGTAGGATGATGACAAACAGGCAAGTGTCTCATGGCTGTGCCCCGCAAAACAAATCTCTGCACACTATTTTCATCCCACCTGGACCCCAAGCAGACCTGTCCTTGGTCCAGGAGAGGGTTGTCAGCACAGTCAAAGGTAGAAAATAAGATGCCAAAAACCCTCTTGAGCTTTGCAGCCTGGACTGAGACCCTGCCCACTCATTCTGTTGATGGCCTCACTCTGCCAGCTTTGACCTGATGACTGAGCACCATGGTTAATTGGATTGTAGCCGGTCCTGTTCTTGCCCTTGCTGCCAGCCCAATTCCTGCCTGCGCTCCCAGAAAACTCCAGGAAAGCCACCGGCAGGGACCCACCTACCTGCAGCCTTTTCCTTTCCCTGCGGCATTAAATCCCTTGGCCATTTCCCTTGGGACACATGCTGGCCCTGCCCAGAGGGACTTGCGAGCTCTGCCCCAGGTGAAGGATGTGGGTGCCTGGGAACTGCTGCCGTCTGCTCCTGTGGGATCTTCTCCATCCCCAGCTGAAGGCAATGTTGCCTGCAAACGCTGGTGCTCCAGGTCTTGCCAGCAATAGCTGGATGCCAGGGCTGTCCTCTGCATGTCCCAGGGTGATTGGAGTGCAGAAGCAGCTCGTGCCACCTCTATATGACACCTTGGGAGGAGCTGGGGTCCTTGGGCAGATTCTTCCAGCAGCATAAGGCCTGTTTGAGAGCAAAAACACCTGGGGCTGCGCTAGGGGGCTTGGAGGGTTGTAGGGGCATAAACAGTATCCATGGGTACTAGGAGAGTGGCATGTCACAGAGGGAGACACAAGCCTGGAGCTGGGGTCCCCGCTTCCCATGCCCCTCCACCCTGCAAGCTCAGGCAGCTTTTCTTCACTCTGCCCAGCTACTGGTGATCACCAGTGGAGCTGCCACCCGTCACTGTCACCCAGCTCAGGGCAGCAGCAGGCAGGGGCTGAGCCAGTGGCCCCTGGGCTACCAAAAGCGTCGCAGGACAGCTGCCGCTGCCAGCCAGGTGGGCAGCCGCACCGTGCCAGCCTGCCACATGGTTGCTCAACGCTGCAAAGGAGGGCGAGCTGAACCCGTCCTGGCGACCCACGCACTAATTAGGGCCTTGGCGGTGCCTCGTCAGCAGGGCACCCGTGCTGCCCCAGCTGAGCGTCGCTGTGCGCAGCGCGCTGCACGCGGCGCTGGAGCGCGGCCGTGCTGGCAGGCCTGGCCCTGCCTGTAACTCACGTGGCGCAGCGACCGGGCTGCATTTTCCACATTCCTCCCAGCTCTGAGTCACTGGCACCTCCTCTGCCAAAATCTTTACCCGCACCCGGCCGTGCCGGCAGCCCACGCCAGCTCCAGCGGTTGTGCGTGGCTGCGTGCAAGGCGGTGAGCGCCTGTCCCAGTGCCAACCCTCTGGGGATCCCTCCCCTGCCCTGTGGCTGTGTTTCCCACCCTGGACCCCAGCAACACAGGAATATGCTCCTGCCCTACCCCAGGAAATCTTTGGTGCTGGGGGTCCTGCACCCCACAGGGAGCTGGGGAGCACCCATCCTTATCCCCTTTGCCCCAAGCAGCCTGGGGAAGGGATTTGCACCCTCTGCCAGAAGTCAGGGACACAGCACCCAGGCTCTGGGCACTGCACGCAGCCTCGCTAACCTCCTGCTACCTTGTGCATCAGCTCGACACGACTCTTTCGAAGAGCACAGCGGTGCTGCCAGCAACCTCACCCTGCCGGCAGCCAGCCCAGCCCGGCCCCAGCCCCTGCTTGGGGCCACCTGCACTGGCCCACGTCCCCATCCAGGCACAGCAGGAGTGGCACCCTTCAGGACTGGGGATGGCCAGTGCTTGCAAAAGTAGCTGCAACCAAGGACTTGGGCACACGGGAAGTGCTTAGTTCATGGCACTGGGTGCTGGGGAAGAGGTGGGGCTGAGGTATAGAGGGAGGGGTATAGTGTATGGGGCTCCCCTCTAGCCCTACAGGATGGCTCGCTGTCAGCAAGGAGTGCACATGCCTCTCCTGTGGCCTGCCTGTCCCTCCCAGCATGGCACTCACCAAATCCACTCCAGGACCCCGCAAAGCTGTACCAGGGATTGCCAAAAGCTGGCCCAATGCATGCATGTGTGCACTGCACAGTGAATGTGGTGTTAGGGCATGTGCCTGTCCACCTGCACCACACATACATATGCGAGTGTCCCCAGTAGCAGTTCCCAGCGCGCAGCGGGTGCTGCTGAGCACCGCTGGCTCACTCAGCAGTGGGGTGGTGAGCTGTCATGCGAGCAGGTGGCTGGGGAGCAGCCCCAAGCCCTTCCTAGTGCCTCTCCCTGAAGCGGTGGCTCCAAGCCATGACACAGGGGCCGAGCTGTCTCTTTCCGGCTGTTTCCCAGCCTGTCAAGCCAGTCATGTCAGGTCTTGTTGAGATTTCCCGGACGGCTGCTTGGCACCTGCCTCTTCCCCGTCCGGATGGGCAAGTTCCTGGAGCATCAAGCCAGGGAAACATATTGCCCTGGCCCCTGCCCTGCCTCCCCAGCTCCATGCCCTGGCTCCAGCATCCCGCCACAGTGCTGGCCAGCTCCCCAATGTGCCACAGCCACCCTGCCTGGGTGATGCTGGGTGGGTGGCAAGACATCAGGGCTGCGGGTGCCGGCGGCAGGCAGGCACTGAGTCACGCTAGGGCTTGGTGGTGTGGGGAAAAACCTGCTGCCTCTCTGCTGGGCGGTTTGGGCAGCCCGACTGGCTGGGCAAGTCAGGCCCAGGCGGGCAGTGCGGGCGCCGTTCGTTCTGGAGGCAGCTGGAGGACGTGCCGGCAGGATCAGTGCTATTGGGAACAGGCATCTCCTGCTACCAGAGCCTGAGGAGAAGTGCCCACTGGGGCCAGACAGAAGGTCAGGGGCTGCCTGGGGCTGCAAGCCAGGCAGGCAGAGCCAGGCTGGGATGGCTCTGGTGAGCCAGGCTCTCCATCCCACTGTGCAGGATGGCACTGGCCACAGGGGGATGCTCAGCCTTGGTGAGATGCCAAACCTTCGGCCAAATTCACATTACCCATGGAAAACACCTTCCTGCCAGAGCCACCCACATCTCCACGTAGGGGGTGAGGACATAGTTTTGAGCAGAGGGTGTAGCCATGGCTGCAGGCGGGCACATGGGAGCCACTTGCCATGCTGTTGCCAAGCCCTGCCGTGCCTCCCTGTCCCTGCAGCCTGCCCAGGACAACTCAGACTGTGCCACCATGCTAATGCCCATCCCATCCACTTCTGCACATGGGGAAACCGCAGCAGAGGGGGTGGCAGAAGAGATGAGAGACGTGATGGGTTGAGCACGGGCACTGAGCCAGCAGCCCTGCCCAGCCCTGCACAGTCCCAGAGCATCCTTTGAGGGAGCTGGAGCATGGGACTCAGGTATCATGGCTATGCCAGACACATTTCAGTGTCCTGGGGACAACCTCCTCCAGGCAATGCTAGACTGTGCCTCCATGCCCTCCTGGCCATGCCAGGCAGGACGCAGGCTCTTGGCTGGGGCAGGGGAGGTGCAGGCTCCCAGGGACACCAACCTGCTCTATTTATTCCCAAAAACAGTGATTAGCATTGCTGCCAGGGTCTGTGATCATCTGCAGCTCTTCTTGCCTGGCACAGGGGCTGCCTGGGGAGCACAGGGGATGTCAGAGTACCAGTGGGGCAATCCCCTGGCAGGGAGACAGAGGGACCCCCAGGCTAAAAGCCCCCCTGGTACCCTTGCCAGACCCAGGGGCTGCATCCCCAGCAGAGGGACGGAAAGGCTCCTTCATTCCAAGCCTTTCCAGGAGCCCCTCAGGTGTGGTGTCCTGGCAGCTGCTGCGCAGGGTGCTGGGTGCCAGGGCAGGAGGTGAATGAAGGGGGAACTGCTGGGGCAGTCCATGGGGTGGAGGAGTGAGGCTGTCCAGCCCAGCTGCTGAGCCAGGGTCTCCTCTGCGAGCAGACAAGGCCAGATCCTGGCTGGTGGAGGACGGATAGAGCCGTGATGCCTGGAGGCTGGGCCCTTGAGCTCAGCTCTCAGTCGCTGATGATGTCCCTCCCACCACCATCCCCCGACATCTGGTTAATGGGCCCTGTAGCTCCTGCTGGGAAGGTGCTGGGAACCTTGTTCTGCTTCGGCCATAACCCTTCCCTGCCTGGACTCCCACAGCCTGCCCTACACCCTCTCCTTGCCGGCACCCAGAGGGTGAGGATACACCAGATGTAGGGATCCTGACTTTGGGACCAGTGATGAGTCTAGATGCCTCAGCAGGGCCAGAATGTGCCCAGCTTGTGTGGTCCTGTGGAGTGGAATAGCGGATGGCCATGCTGCGGAGACCCGAAGGTCCCCAGATGAGACAGCAGTGATTTGAATAATTGGAGGAATGTAGACCTGGGTGCAAGAGAGTGGCAGAGCCTGGCACACCTGCACACACAGATGCACAGGGCTGTACGTGCCTAGCACACACAGGGAAGTGCAGAGCACGGGCTCATCCCCTGCAGCTGCACGAGGGCAGCATCTGCGACCCCTGCCCTGGCTCCAGCGCTGGCAGATCGCAGCAGTGTCTAACGCAAAGGTGATGGACACAAAGACCCCAAGAAGCTCACTGTGTCCCTGTTGTCCCCCACATTGTCCTGCCGTCACCCCATAAACAGTGCTCGCCTGGGGCCAGGACAGGTAGAGCAGCATCCCCAGCCTGTCATTTCAGCTCTAATTGGATTCCCTGCTGTTCCCCTTCATCACGGCTGAATGAGGGGCTACTTAATGAGAGGAGCATGATTAGTGGGGCAGGGGGCTGGCTCTGGGCACAGAGAGGCTTCCCTGGGATGGGTAATGACAGGCTTTCGTCCCCTCTGCTCCTGCCCCCGACAGAGGCAGGTGGATGAGGATGCCCCAGGCAAAGAGTGGGTACCAAAGGGCTGAACTCAGCAAGTCCTGGCCATTCCCACCCCCCTGCAGTGTCACTCTAAGGGGATCCCTCAGCTGCTGGAGCCTGGTCAGGGACCCAGGAGTCCTGGCTCCGGCTGGCTGCCCAGCCCCAGCATGTTAGGACAACCCAGCACCGTCACCTCTGGGGATCCTCGTCCCAGCTGGGAAACCCATCCAGCCATCAGATCCTGTCTTGGGACACTATGTTTCTGGGATGGATGCCTGGACAGCAAGCTCCAGCCTGCAGCAGCCCCAGGTCAAAGCAGCATGGAGTACAGAGACACACAGCGGCAGTTTCATCCCATGCTGCTCATCCACACAGGGGCCAGCATGTGGGTACACATCAGCTGGCATTGTTGGGGACACATGTTCAAGCCCATGGCTGCTGGGACCCAGGGACAGGGTCTGGCTCTGCATGGGCTGAGCTGGATGCTGCACCTGGGAGCAGCCAGGAAAGAGCAGGGAGAGGACTGGGACCAGCTCCCACCCTGCTGTGTGTGCTGCGGGTGCTCTCAGGCCTTTGGGGACAGAGGTGCAGATCCCCACAAGGCCAGTGCTCAGACACGCTTCAGCTCTGCCAGGGTCCTGCATCCTGTGAGGCCTCAAGGACACAGGGAGCCCAGGCTGAACATGATGTGCACAGGCAGGACCCTGAGCTGGGACCCTGGTACACCCAGCATACCGGGCAGGCGTCATGCCTGGAGTCTGGCAAGCAGGCGGGTGGAGAGGCAGACAGATCGCGTGCAATGGGCTGGGGATAATTCACTGCTCCTGAGGAGAGAAATCCTCCACCTGGAAAAGAATCTGCCCCCCTCCACCCTCAGCCCAGGAGGCTGCAGGGCCCAGAGGGGCAGGGAGGGGTGTGCAGGTGGGCTACTGAACCATGAGCCTGTGCAGACAGGGCAGGCAGCCCCCTTGCCGGGGGAGGGTACTCAGGGTGCCGCTGTATCTGACTGAGACCCCTCTGCCCCATAGATGTGAGTCTGGATGCACCAGTGGGACGCTGGGGAAGAAGCTGGGGTTGGTGCCAGCTGCTCACCCACCCTGCAGCTGCACATGCCCACCTGCCTTGGCCAGCACCATCCCTATGCTGGGGATACATGCTGGGGTGAGCTGAAAGGTGCTTCCTGATCCCAAAGACCTCCAGCCACCAACAGTCCAGCAGCTCCCATCTCTGCACATGGGTGGGAGGGTGATCCTGGCAGGGTGTGGTGCTGTGGGAAAAGGCTGTGCTGGGCAGTCTTGAGAGGGCTGGGAGCCGGAGTGGCTCGAGGGCTCACAGGGATGGTATAGCTTGCATGCCTCGGCCTATCACTGCTGCGTTAGGGAAGCTGCCTGCATGGCAGGCCCTGGCATGAAGAAGCATCTTTGCAGAACACCTCTCTTGTCTCCCAGGGGATGCAGTATGTTCTCCTGTGTGTGTCGCAGCCCTGGGGCTGACAATGTGCACAGACACGTATGTGCGCGTACACGTATGTAAGAGTATGTGCACGTGACACACCTTCAGTTGGGGCTAATTAGGTAGTGAGCTAATAAGCAAGTAACCTTCCCATGCTGGCTTTCTGGGGACAGAAAAGGAGACAAGCGAGGAGCAAGGGAACACAGCTCACCCTTCAGCATCCCTGACAGCTACCCCTGAACCACAAGCAGTCTCACACCAGTGTCAGGGACAGATGTCTCCTGGAGGCAGCTGGAGGAGCTTTCCTCATCTCCAGCCAGGTACCCTCATGCCTGTCCCCACCATCCACAGCTACTCGCCTTCCTTGTGACCAGACTGATATCCTGAGGACAACGGGCCAGCAAGAATGATGGAGTGGGCTGCCGGACTGGCGGAGGTTGACTCTGAGCCTGGCCCTATGCAGCTCGGTGGGCTCAGCTCCCCAGAGTGATGGACACACCGGGGGGCACAGGGAGACCGTATTTCCATGCCAGGCAGCCTGCCTGCAGCAGGCAGCACTGCAGCGGTGTGTGCGGTCCTCTCCCTGGCACGGCTGCCCTTGCCTGCTGGTCCCTGTATTGCCCCGCCATCCTGCTCCACACAAACATTCCCTCACTCCCAGCCATGGTAAATATTGTTGCAGGGCAAACAGTGAATCAGCCCCCTTTGTTTGAGTGCTGCTGGCAGCCCTGGCTTGTTCGACTGCTGTTTAATGGCCCTCCAGTTGTGTACCCTGGAGCTACTCATTAACCCCAGGCTGCAGATGGTGATGAGGACAGATCCGAGCCAGCCAGGAACAGTTTGCCAGTGCTGAGGACCGGCTCCAGGCAAATTCTGGTGACCTTTTACCAGGTGCCAATGTGCCAGAGGTTTCCTTCACACCTCTGCAAGGTGTCACCAACCCACTGTCAGTCCAGCATGCCCACAGACCCACACAGCATGTCATGGTACAGCACAGTGGGGCTCTGCTCAAGGCAGCATCCTCATCAGAGCATCCCACCCAACTCAGCCCATGCTCCTGGGACAGTCATGAGACACCAAGGAGCTGCTGGCTCTCGTGAAGGGATGCTCAAGCCCCTGTATGTGACAGGCGGGCTGGAGACACCCCATGCTGGGAACCATGCAGCAGAGGGCTGTGCAGCACAGCTCCAGCAGGTCGCTTGGGACCGGGTGGAAATGAGCAGTGGGAGACCCTGGGACGTACAGGGTGTGGGACAGGGGCTGGAAATGGGAAGCCCAGGAAGGACTGGGAGGAAGTGGCCAAAAGCCTGGCCCAGAGTACAGAGATAGGGGCAGGTGGGGACACAGAGCTGTTGCTCTGCCCTTGGTGTCATCCCACCGGCTGCAGAGAGGCTGTGCATCCTACAGAAAGCCCTCATTCCCAGGGTGCACCCACAGAGCCTCAGAGCTCCCGGCTGCTAGGGCTGGGAGGGGGCAAATGTGTCCAGCTGTGCACAGGCCAGTGCCAGTATGGGGTGGTTCCACAGCAGAGAAGCTGGGACACTTGTGGTGGGCAGGCAGTGGTAGAGCTGGGGCAGGACCCTGTCCACCATCCCTGTTGGGCAGCGCAGGACCAGGCTGTACTACCAGCAGAGCAGACAGCCCAGGGAGGACCGCGGGGAATGCACGGCGCGCCTAGCATGCTGGAGCTGGAGAGATGCTGCCAGGAAGGCCCCAATAAACATCTAGCCTCTCTGTTTATTTGTGACCGAGGATATTTATACCACAAAGTCCTTTAAATTGAGCTGGGGACACACCCAGGCACCATCCAGTGCTGACGGCCGTGCAGGAGCTCCCAGCACAGCCAGCATCAGCATGGATGGTGAGTGCATCAGTGGCACCAGATGTGCCCCAGGACCGGGACATCCAGGACCAACACCCACCATGGGGTGCAAGGCATAGCAGCATGGCTGTGGGGATGTCAATGCTTCTCCTGGGGGGCAGGATGAGGTCAGCACGCTGGAGGGACAGGACTCCCCGGGGTGATGACACAAGGCTCCATGACCATGCAGCAAGGACGTCGGTGCCACTGGGGCAGGTCTACATCTCCCCGACCCCAAAGCACCCTGGGGTAAGCCAGTACCTTCCCATGACAGTGCTCAGTGCTGTGCTGGGCTGGTTGTGGGATCAGAAACAATCTTGGGGCTACATCCTGAAATTATGGCTCAGAGCTCAGCCACGGCTGGGCTGGGAGAGTCCCGGGACCGTGGGACACGCTGCGCCACCCCGGCTCCGCAGGTTTTGGCCCCCGTCCTCATGTTCCGCAGTCTCCCTGTCCCCTCCAGCCGCTGGTCCCGGGCCGGCGGGGCCGTGCCGGAGCGTCCCCCGCCGCGGTGTCTGCCTCCCTCTGTCGGCAGCGGGACACCCGCCGCTCCCCCTACCGCTCCCTGGAGCTTCGAGATCCGCGGTTTGTGGTCCCTCAGCACCAAGGCAGCACTGTCCCCTGACCGCCAGCCCTGCTGCTCCCTTCTTCCCCTCCACCCAGCTTTGGGTGAAATGCGGCATGTTGTTCCCACGCAGTTTCCGGCTGCTCAATGTGCCTCTCTGTCCTCGTCACTTTGGATGGCACCGTCTGCTGGGCTGGGTCTACAGAGCTTCGTCAGCAGTGGCTTGACATGGCCCCTGCCCTGTGGTGAAGTGCAAAGCAGCCTCCAGGCACCCGCAGGCCTGGCTGCTCCGTGTGCTATGTGGACCCTCTGTGAGGTGCTGTGGGCGCTCCCCTGAGCATCGCTCAATGCGTGCAGCCCTGTGCTGTGTGGACGTGCCACTGTGCTCATCTCACTAGACCACTTGCTGGTCTGCCCAGTGTTATTATCAAGTGAATTCCTTGTCTCAGAAAGGGATCTGACAGGTTTGAACAGGCGGGACCAAGTTTCCACAAGACAAAGGTGACGTGCGTTAGGATCCCTGCCTATTCAGTCTTTATTAATTTGATCCCATCTCAGTTTCCCCTTTTTCTCCAGGACAGATGTGATGCCAACCAGCCTGTGATTACTCTTGACAGCTAAGACAGCCCCATGTCCTCCTATAAATTTGCTGCGCCTCATCCCACTCTGACACTGTGTCTTTCAGCTCCAGCTTGTCCTAAAATCCCTGCCTCTTGGACCAAAATGAGTCCTGAACAACTCTACCTCTGAGCAGTAGGAGCTCAGGACTGGCCGGTGTGAACAGTGCTCATCACCTCAGCATCCTGCTCCACCTCATGGGGACCACGGACCTGGGTGCTCCCCTTGCCTGGCCCATCCCTTCCAGCCTTTTGCAGCTCTCCCCTCTGTCCCCTGCTTCCCTTACTGCTGCCAGGTCACATTAAATGCTGCAAAGCTGCGTGGCGGAGACTGGCTGTGCCTGGAGGATGCATGTTCCCGGGCACTCCAGAGCTTATTTTCAGACGCTCTCAGCAGTGCAGGGCACGGATAGCTGGATTTTATCTGCTGTGAGTGGTCCCAAAGGGAGTCACCCCTTAGCACTACATGAAGCCACTACAGACTCCAAGAGCCTGCAAGCTCTCCTCAGTGACAGGGGCCATGCTGGGGCCAATGGGTGCCCAGCTGCAGGGGAGCACCAGCACACACGAAGCATGGGGCACTCCAGGAGGAGACAGCCCTTGTCTCTGCCAGCAGCGGGGGTGCAGGGGACCCACGCCGGGCTGTCCCCACTGCCCGCAGGGGACAGTCTCCCTGAGGGTGCCACAAGAGCCGGGCAGGATCCGGCCCAGGCTGTTTTGCCGGCGACTGCAGTGAGCGGCAGGTGTCCGCAGAGGGAGCCCGGCCCCTTCCCAGCCCTCCCGGCGGCGGGGGCACAGCCTGGCACCCGGCCCCCTCCGCCTGCATCGCCCCGCTCTGGCGGGCAGCGGCCCCCCGGCCCCTCTGCCCGTGAGATGAGAGTGCGGGTCCTCAGCACCCGCCGAGTCCCGCGGGGTCCCCTTCGCAGAACGGGGGCGAGCAGCAGGTCGGGCGGGCAGAGGGGCGATCCCTCCCGGGCACGGTGGGGTCCCACTGTGCGGTGTCCACACGGTGCCCCTGCCTTTGTCCCTCCCCACCTGTACTGGGAAGGTCCCCCCCGCCACTCAGGGGGTCCCCAGCACTTGTCTCTGGCCGAGCCTGCAGACAGCAGTGGCAGTACTCACGTCCACCAGCACTGGGAATTTTTCGGATCTTGTAATCCGTGAACTTCACCAAGTCCTACAGCTGCCCTCTCCCGCTCTGTGACCCCCACTCCAAACACAGCTGGTGTTTGTTTTGCACCAGGAGGTGCTGGTTTCTTGATCCCAGTGAGAAAGGCACTCAGACTCTTTCAGTGTCATTTAAAATGGTATTTGTTAGAGCTCACACTATAGAGAGACTACTACAGATAAACTAAGATGCCTTCAAATGCAGGAAGCCTGAGCTGTGCAGCATCAAACAGACCTCTGATCCACACACAGCACACCATGCAGACCCCGTTGGTGG
Organism: Pampusana beccarii; assembly: GCA_013399365.1. Taxonomy (NCBI): domain Eukaryota; kingdom Metazoa; phylum Chordata; class Aves; order Columbiformes; family Columbidae; genus Pampusana; species Pampusana beccarii. Next base: position 11,055 of record VWYH01010613.1, read on the forward strand.
AAAGAGTTACCCCATTTTAGTCATTTGAGCTATTACAGAATTTCTTAGAAGAGCATTATTCATTATTTCTACTGCCAAAAAGTAAGATTCTCACATAAGAACTTCTTGCTGTTTTAGATTAAAGACACAGATACATACGTGGCAGAGAGCAGGTAGGAGCTCCCTGCAGGCTCCTCTGCTACAGCCTGGCTTCTAACCTGGCTGAGCTTACCCCGCAGCCAAAAGGTGCCCACAGCACAGGTCTGGCCCTGCTCAGGCTTGCTGTTAAGCAGGTTACTAACTCCTCAGCATACCATAGTCTCCTGACCAAGACCCTGCAGCACCCTGGCTGGAGAGAGGTGTCAGAGATGCAGGGGGCTCTGCTGTTTCCCAGGGCACCCAGCCACACACCATCGCTGTGCGTCCCCCCACAGTCCAGCTCCAGCGATGCCTGGCTGAATTCCCCACGGGGAATTTCAGCTGGGGTCAGAGGCATGACATGGTGGAGGAGGGTGAGGAGACACATTGGCATGGATGGTTACACCACGTGCGTGCCCTGAGGGGAACCGAAACCCCTGTGTCATGCAGGATGGAGCACTGCAGGGTGAGCTGGGCCGGCAGCACCTCATCCTCCTTGCTGCCCGAAGGACGCAGAGGAGACAGGCTTGGGGCCTGTACCCAGGGACGTGCATTGGCAAACGTCGTATGTGGGCAAGCGCTGGCTGCTGCTTTCCCAGACTGGTGCAGCCATTGTCCCCTATCCCTCACCCCTGCGCACTCCCTGTGGGAATGCCACAATCCCACACCCCACAGACGTTGCCCAGCCTGGTCCCAGCAGCCAGACCTGATTTACCATGGGGTGCCTGCCTGCCCACTGCTCCCAGGGAACACGGCACTGGCCTGGGCAGGGCAGTAACACCAGCCCCTTCTGCCAGGGGCCAAGAGCTGTCTGGCCACACTGGGAAGGGAGAGCCAGCAGCAGAGAGAAGTGAACCTGGTTCCTGTGTATGGCTGGCTCGTGGTGTAGTGGGAATGGGGACAGGAACAGGGATGCGGTTGGGGGAACACCCCACAGCAAGTGGCTGGCTGCCAAGTTGCAACAGGAGCTGGGAGCAGCTCTGCAAGCCCTGCCCAACCTCCACGCACCAGCTATCCCTGTCCAGGGGGCAATGGTGTGTTTGCAGAGCGTCAGGGCTGCAGCTGCACACCCTCTCCAGGCAGAGCACCCATGGGTGCACTGGAGCTGGGTAGAGCTTGGGGGGAGACAGTCCCTGGGGCACTGCTTGTCCCAGCCTGGGGTGCTCAGTGGTCAGCAGCCCATGGGTGGTGGGCTGAGTGCTGCAGCAGGATGGCAGCCACTTCCAGCTGCTCCAGGCCGGTGGGGCACTGTCATGGGATAGCTAGCTCCCAGCAGCCAGGCAGTGAGGGGAGTGGGGACAGCTATTTTGGGCAGCCCAAGGCACCCCAGCTGACCTGCTTTCTGCAGCACAGAGCCTGCACTGGGACAGGGACCTGGGTGCTGTCCTGGGCAGCATTAGGGGAGGTGCACACACTTCCCATGAGGTCCCCAGCACCCCTCTGCCCCTTGCACCCAGAGGAGAGCCACATCCCAGGGATGAGGCAGCCCAGAGCAGAGCTGAC
>VWYH01010614.1:25257-105319 GCA_013399365.1 Pampusana beccarii
GGGCCCGGCGGCGCCGCCGAATCTGGGTCAAGCGTGGCGCAGGAGCCCCGCGGGGCGCGGGCGGAAGCGGCGGCCCCGGAGCGGCGGGACCCGCGTTTCCCCCCCGCTTCCCGCCAACTTCCCGCCGCGGGGTCGCCCCTGGGCCCCCCCCNGGCGTGGCGTTGGGAGGGGGCGCCATGCGCCATGTCATGGAGGTTCAGTGTGCGAGCGGCCATTGACGGGGCCGGAGCTGCGTGCGGAGCGGGGCGGCGGCGGCTGCCCGCGGCGTTCCCCTCCCCACTCCCGGCTCTGCCTCCCGGCGGCGGCCGCCCCCGCGACTCCGCGGCCGGTCACCCGCTCGCCCTCCCTCGCTAGTGCGGAGCCGCGGGAGGAGGGGGGGGAGCGATGGAGATGAAGAAGCGCATCATCCTGGAGTTGCGGAACCGGGCCCCCGAGAAGGTGAGGGGCGGCGCCGCGGGCGGGTCCCCGACCCGCACCCGCCGTTAATCCCCTCGCCGCCAACTTGCGAGTAAACAGGTCACGGGCGCGCCCTCCACCCTGCCCTCATCGCTTGTTTGTAATTATTATTTTTATGTAATTATTATTTTTTTCTCTGCTCCTTCCCGCCGGGTGCGCGCTGGGGAGACCCGGGGGGGTCCTCCCCAAACCCCACCCCCGGGTTAACCCGTGTCCCTCTGCCACCAACTTCCCGTTTGTTTGGAAAAATACAAAAAAAAAAAAGGCAAAAACTGGAAATTTGGGAGCTCACGTGCGCTCCCCCCCCCCTTCCCCACGGAGCCGCTGCCCCACTCGTGTTTCTGGGTTCGTATTGAGGTCGGTAAGAAAAAAAAGATGGAAAAAAGAACAAACAAGCACAAAACAGCACCTGGGAGTGAAGTCCAGAGACGCCGCTATCGCTGCGGGGGTCACCCGACTAACGGGGGATTTTGGGGGGGAAAAAAGTGCCTAAAATAGTGAATTTCCCCAAAGGGCGCGTTTTGCTGGTACCTGGAGCGGCCTCTGGGCGAAGCTCTGAACACCTGGGAACTTGGGGCTTGTTTGGAGTCGAGTTTTCTGCTAGAAAAACATAAAAAACAACAGATTTGACTCAGGGCTGGGAAATCAGGCCCCTTGGGGGCTTCTTAAAATGTTATTATTTAAAAGTGTCCAGTCGCTTCGTTAGTGGCCTCACTAATGAGTGGTATGTTCCACTGGAGATGAAATGATTCAGATTAATCTGGTGCTCCTTGTTACCGCTTGTCAAAGTACACGACCTGGATCGATTATCTCATCGTTTTTGTGGCTTTGGCATGAGGGAATTATTTAATTTGGCTTTAATTAACCTGCACAACTCGCTCCTGGAGCCAGAAGGTTTAGGGTTCGGAAAGGAAGGGGACGGTTTGGGGATGCGCAATTAAATTATTAGATTTTTAGAAACAAATTAGCGGTTTGCTTGTGTACAAGGGGCAAAAGTGTCCGTGAACAGGATTTGGGCTGAGCTGTGAGTTTTTGCAGGATGCTCAGAGGAACGAGAAGCCGTTGCGTTATTTTATTTTGATAGGCGGGTGTCAGTGACTTTGGACCGGGAGTCTGGTCTGGAATTAAACCCAAGCAGCTCTTTGCCAGTCCCCGAGCTGCGGTTCGGCCGAGCCGTGGGGTTTTTCGGGGCTGGGGCTGACGGTTTGTGTCCCGTTGGAAGGTGACGGAGTTGGTGCTGGACAACTGCCGCTCCAGCAACGGCGAGATCGAGGGGCTGAGCGACTCCTTCAAAGAGCTGGAGTTCCTCAGCATGGCCAACGTGGAGCTCACGTCGCTGGCCAAGCTCCCCACGCTGAGCAAGCTCCGAAAGGTACGTCCCTCTCTTGCTTTAGTTTTATGGTTTAAGATCTCAAATTGCTTTGGGTACCTCCAGTTAATTACAGCCAAGTGGGGCTTGGTCAACAACTCCTAGGACAGTAAATGCTAATCCTAACTTAAAATCGAAGTAGCCGAACCCATGAGGTTTTAAAGAACACTTTATAATTCTCAAAGTAAAATAACTTTTTGACAAACGAAGCCTCAGCACAATGAGCGCTCATTAACTTGTGGGAGTCTTCAGCTGTTTGGATTCACGATGAAACTTTGTGATTAAACTCTCGGGTTAAAGAGCGAGCGGTTCAAAATGATGCGGTTTGATTCTGAGGGTGAAAAGCCAACCGTTGAATGGTTTGATTTATTTTTGTCTGTGTAATAGTTGGAGTTGAGCGACAACGTCATTTCAGGAGGGCTGGAGGTCCTGGCGGAGCGGTGTCCAAATCTCACCTATCTCAATCTAAGCGGCAACAAAATCAAAGATCTCGGCACTGTGGAAGCTCTTGTGAGTACAAATTGAAATACTATACTTTCAATGAAGAATAAATGCATTTAATGTTTTTTGCGATGGAATGGTGCGAAGAGCTGGAAGGGCTGGGCGCGAGTGGGTTTTTCAAGCGGAGAAACGGCAAAAAGGGGTGAAACGGATAGTGCGGCCTTTTGGGTTTGTCCTCATTGCGGCTCGTCCTGGCTGGATTAATTAAATGTCGCGGTGATTAGGGACAATCCCTGCGGTCCTGCCGCTGTCCGGCTCCCTCCGTCCGGAGCAGGATGGACTGAGGAGGTTTTGGAGTTTCTGCTTTTTCTTGGAAATAAAAGCCAAGTTATTTCACTCCCATTTTTCTAGCTAATCAGGGGGGTTTTAGGGCTTAGATACAGGCTGCAGATTTTTAAAAGTGCTCGTAAAGATTCTTCATCTACTTTAATGGTGTTTGAAGCCAGAACTAAAGCTGTGACAGTGCTTTAGAGAAGAATGATTTTGCTCTTGTTGGGCAGGCGGCTCGTTCTGGATGTGGGTAAAGTCTGAAAGGTGAGAAAAACTCATCCGTGTTGTTCAAAAATGGTGGTTGGAAACCTGCCCAGCGCCCCTGCTCCTCACAAGGGGCCATAATGAAATGAGTCAAACTGTTGAGCGAGCGGCTGCTGAGGTAGGGAGGTTTGTGGCCACGATTGCCCAAACAAACAGCAAATGACCCCGAAAACGTGGGTCTGGGGCATCGAGGGTGTGTTGGGTGCGAGTGGTGCCGCAAAAGCACCGTCAGTTGTTGTTCCGGCTGCTGCAAACAGCAAATAGAACCGCAGGCTGGATTGCTGGGGAGCAAACTGCTGAAGAGAAAAGGGATGGCGACAAACTCCGTTCCGTAGCCGGCTGTGTGGTTAATAACAGTACTGGGGCTGTGACCGCGCTGGAACTTCAAGTGCCGCATCAAGAAATAGGGGGGAAAAACCTCTTTTTGGTTTATTTTCAGCAAAATCTCAAGAACTTGAAGAGCCTTGACCTGTTCAACTGTGAGATCACGAACCTGGAGGATTACAGGGACAGCATCTTCGAGCTGCTGCAGCAGATCACCTACCTGGACGGCTTCGATCAGGAGGACAACGAGGCGCCCGACTCGGAAGATGATGATGATGAGGGTAAAAAAACCGCTATAACTTCTACAACTACTGCGTGATACAAAGCAAGGGGCCAAACACGGTTTGGGATGAAAAAGCTGTAATTCGACTGGTTTTTGTAAGGGCTTAACTGCTGCCGAGTAGACACTTCCAATTTTGAAGCCTGCGTTTAAAAGACCTCAGTGAAAGCCAAAGTCAGTACTTGGAATGTGAAAATAAACCCAGTATTTGAAAGTAGATTAATAGGTTATTAACTTGAAAACGAATTTAAGTGCTGAATCACCTTGTCATTTCTTGTAATTTGCTCAACTGAAAGTGATGAGATGCTCCAGACACAGACATGAAATGAGAGAGAATCTCTGTGGAACTGTAGGTGTTTCATAGTGACTAGTGAGTGATTAAATAACAGGAAAACGCGATATGTTAAGTTAGTTTTAAATATTTGAGGGTTTGATTCTATAGGAAAGCTTCTCTTTCCCTTCCACTAGATACATTTTCAGCTCCCTCGCAGGCGTTTGCATACGGAGCTGCTGCAGGCGGGGAGGATGTTGCCTGAAGCGAGTGATGTGCAAACATCGGGAGCCTTTCTTCAGGGAAATTTAAAATAAAAAAAGGTTTAACTTGCTGAAAATCATGCTTGTTAACCATATGTTCCCTGCATTAAAAAAAAAAATTAACCCTTCCGGAGGAAAGCATTCCAGCTGGAGTGAGCTGGGCTGCACTTGTGTAAAGAGGAGTTATCAAACTTAACTTTTAGCGTCCAAGTGTGTCTGTCGTTCCAGAAGGGGACGAAGACGACGACGATGAGGATGAGGATGAAGCTGGGCCTCCCGGAGAATACGAAGAGGAAGACGATGAAGATGATGGCGGCTCCGATTTGGGGGAGGGAGAAGAGGAGGAGGAAGTCGGTCTTTCCTACCTGATGAAAGAAGAGATTCAGGTAAAGTTTGTCAAATAGAGCAAATCCAAGAAATGAAGACAATCCACCTGCAGATTTGGTGTTACTTTCCAAGTTCCCTTTATCCCAGCCCTTCCCGGGGCAGAACGGTGGAGCCTCTTTGTTCTCAGAGCGAATGAAGCCGTTCTCCCCAATGCTGTGAAACTCCGCACTGCTACCAATTGAATTGTCAGATCAGAAATACGTATTAAGGAGAATATATTAATTTTGTTTGGGAAAACAAAGAAAATACCTTGGTCTTGAGAAAGAAGTAGCAATGCAGTAAGTTACCAGTACTTCAAGTCTGGTTTTGCTGTAATAAATGCTATTTTTTTTACCATGTCTGGCACAGGTTTTGCGAGTCTGTGCGAGACTGGGGTGTTTCAGATCAGAACTCCTATGGCCATCACTGCCATGACTGTTCCTTTGCTAAGAGTTCACTTCCCATCGCCCCCAGAAAATCCGCAGCTCAACTCCTTGGAGTTTTTCATTCGTTCTCCTAACTTGCGCTCGTGTGATTTGCTCACAAATGTAACTTTAATCCAGCATGGTTTTTAATTCCCGTGTTCGAAGGGCAAACGCCAGACGGGCGCTCTGATACTGTCACATTTGGACTTATTCCTTACCCTGCGTATAGAATGTGATAGAGCAGATGGATGGAGCAGTAAGAGCCGACTGTCCTCACGGCCTGACGTGCTGCCCGTAGGGCGGAGATCCTGCACCGCTGTTGAATTTTCCGGGGCTGCCCATTGTTATTTGGTTTACATTTTTCAGCTATCAGCTTTAAAAGAGGAAAAACCCCAACAAAATTGACATAGAAACAATTATTTCGTGACGATATTAACAGTTCTGCTTTCTTGTCTTCCTTGGCCGTTAACACCAGTGGGTTAAAAGGAGAACCAAAGCTGTTGTCTCTGTTTGCTGTCATGGCCTCTTCAGTTCGTTTTGCAATTAAAAAAGAAATCAAAATACCGGGCCAGCTAATAACCGGGCTGGGGTGGTGAAATGTGGGGCTGCCCGTCCTTGTACCGCTGTCCAGTAACAAACAGTAAATGTGGAATGTGACCTCTGACCAGAGTTCATGGCTTTTCAGAGTTTCTGCTCAGGATGAGCTTGTCAGCAACACTTCGATAAATGACAATTGTAACAGTATCTCCCGGTTTTTGTCAAGGATGAAGATGATGACGATGACTATGTTGAAGAAGGAGGTGATGAGGAGGAAGAAGGTAAGTTCTCGAAGTTATTGAAGTTGTGGCTGAAATTGATTCTTTGCAAGTTTGGGCTGTGCAGTTTAAGGGCATCAGTCGGGGTTTGGGCCGTTTCTGAAGGTATGTGAAGTATCTTTTTTACAAACATGGCCTTTGAATCTGTTCAGGCAACAAAGCAGGGGCAGGATGGCTAATGAGGCAGGCAATGACTGCTGGAAAATCAATGTGCAAGATTGGACCAAATTGCATTTCATGATTTCACCACAAGAGCGCACAGTCCGCTGGCTGAATTCGGAGCATTTCTGACAATAAGCTCCAAGGTGTTTGTGCGAGATGCTCGTATCGGTTGTTGGTGAGAGGACGGATTTTGTTTCACGGGGTATCTGCAGAAACCGTGGGGTTTTTGGCAGCGTGTTTGTAACTCCTGAAAAGTGAGGGAGAGATGAGAATGGAATCTCAAATACATGTTAACAGAAACACTTTTAAATAGTTGACTTATTCTTGATCGTTCTGTATGGAACATCCCGTGCTTAGCTTGAACGTAGTTCAGTGTGGCCTGTGTGAATATTTTAGTCTTGTAAACCCACCTTTTTTGAGAGCCGTAAGCAACACAGAGATGTTACAGCACCAAACACATCAACTGCAAACAAAGAGCTGTTTCAGTGACATTTTCTAAAGTATAACGATGGTTTACGATGTCTGAGCAGAACATAATGAGATGTCTGGTCCCTCTTTTCCTTAGCAGAGGGCGTGCGAGGGGAGAAGAGGAAACGAGAGCCTGAAGACGAAGGCGAGGAAGAGGAGGATTAATGTGTTAGAGACACCAGTAGGACCAGACTCTTCAGTTCAGAATACGCAATAGTGATTATGCAGATCTGTATGTCTCCATGTACCATAGATGTCCCTACAGAAGAGAATATGTTAACTTTTTATAGGAGAAGTGTGGTTTTACTATTCTTGCCCTTTTTATCATTCCAAATAAGATATAATAGCCTGGTAGTGAACCTGTATGTAGAAAACAATTTTCAGCCCTATAATCACTGAAGCCATTGTCAAGTTTTTCCCCCTAGGCTTGGACTGGGAGATGTTTAATTTTCTACACGCTTGCTGTGTTGGTCATCGTTAGCCCCGAGTTCAAACACCCATTTCACCTGGGTTTAATAGTGGGAATTTCCTTCAAAATTTTAAGATTTTTATACTTAGAAAGCTGAGCTCAAAGATGCTATATGGCAAATTCCAGTCTCTTTGAAATGAGACTCTAGTCTGAGTTTACCAGGGATTCTATTTTAACTCACCAACTAGATGAGACCTTTATTTCAGCTTTTGAAAATGTGACTCCTGTCATATTTTTCAAGTCTTCTGTCCCGTTTTGCGTGTTACGTTGTAAAGTCTACCTGGGTTTCCCTGCTTGTTCAGGTGTTCCGTGTTTGCTGGAATATTCACTAGATACCTTCAAGAAAGTATCTTGGCAAACTGAAGGGGTTGTAATCCTTCCACTTTCTCCAAAATAGTCATTGCAGGTATGAACAAAAGCAAATAATGTGTAGTTTTCAACCGTTTTGCTAGAAGTCTTGGTTAAACTTTCACTCCCTTTGCTCTCGCATTGTCATTTTGGGAATTCTGCAGCAATCATGGCGTTTGGCTGGAAAATCTCTGTGTTTCCAGTGCAGAAGTTAACGGGTAACTCCTTCAAGCACATTTTTTTTTCCAAACAACCCCCCTCACCCTTTTGTAGAATCATTGAAGGGGGAAAGATGAACAGAAGTTACTCTTTCTTCGCAGGTCACCTCGTAAACTTTTTAAATCTGGTTGCAGGCAGAACGCTTGAGTTTGTGTATAATACTAGTTCATAGTTTAGGGTTTTTTATATGGAATGGCTGTGGAAACTTGTTCCATCGCAAGTACAGGAGATCTGCAGACGAGCTTTGTTTCTAGCAGCCTGATCGTGACCAACGCGTCTCAATAATTGCACCCCAATGGATTCGTGTTTTCTGTTTGAGCCACTGCGAAACAAGGCCCACCATCCAGCGTTCCTCTTGCGGTCCTGATTGGGATTTCAGCCAGTTGTCTTGGTATAAAACTAATTGACATTGTTTCACGGTAGGTACTGAACCAAATATCACACACAGCTTTATTGGAGAGACTTATTTTTGTATCTCTTGGCTGACAATAGCCGCCATTAAACTGGGGAGACACCGAGGGGGGGGAAGAGGGAGGTTTCCTGGCCCTAAGGAAGAGCCGGTCACCTCTGGATGGGTTACCTGTGAATATCGGATAGGGATTTCACACGCTAGCAGATTGAAACGTGACTTCCAATGCTAAATCAAGGGTAGATACTGCAGGGTTGAAGTTCTGCAAAGCCCAATTCCTTGTGTGTGTGTTTTTGGGTTTTTTTCCCCCAACTAGAGCCTTAACGGATAGTTTCTCATGTAGCTGTAAAGCATCGCCAGCCGTTAGCGGCGCCCGAAGGCAACGAGTCAGGCAATCCTCGGAAATGAACTGACTCCATGGGCTTGCATTTGGTTTTTTAATGAATATCTGTAAAGACACTAGAGGTAAAACTACATTTGCAGCCACAATCTGAGTTCCTGTGTTTGTGTGTGAATACGGAATGAATAGAAACCGTAGGTAAGTGCACATCCCATCCTGTCGTGGGGGCTCTGTGTTCGAGGCGCTTGCTTTGTGCTCAGCTTCGAGCTAGAAAACTCTGTTTTCCCATCTTTTTGCTGGTTTTTTTTTTGTCTTGGCGAGTGATTGAAACCTATTATTTATAAGCGTACTTTAAAGTACCTCGTCGTCAGGGTTGTCCTTAATGCTCTTTTACTGATGCGTATAAAATTAAATAGCGAAAAATTCTATTTTGCTGGATTAAGATGATCCGAGTGCTGGTCTCGTTTGAGCGAGTCCAATTGTGACATTGGATGAGCGGGTTGGACAGGCCAGACCAAACTGGGCAGGGTGGGCAGAGCTTCCCTGAGAGCGGCAGACTTAATGCTTCCTGAAACCCACCTGGCGGCCTCGGCTGCTCCGGCTCCGAATCCGAGCCTCGCACAGAACTTCGCTTCCTACGGAACTTTGTCTTTTCCTCAGCGTTACCATCTAAGTAGAGTTTCACATTTGTCAGCTTGGCATGCGATCAAACAGCGTTTTTTTTAAACAAATGAGTAACGCAGAGCCTCCAGATAACTTTTGAAACTTTTTTGCTTGGTGGGTGGTCTTTTCATGCAAATCTGTAAGGGTGGGTTTTATATTTTGTAGAGGTTTTGTCCTATTTTAATGCTCTTTGTATGGCAGTATGTATATAGTGTGTTTCGGTTCCTTATCAAACTCTTTCCTTAAACTTTGGAGTAACTGATTTTGTGCAACCGTGTTTTGAATAAAGCCATGACAGTGTTAAGTTAAAGAAACCAACCCTGCAGCACTCTTCTGAGAATTTTTAGTTGTAACAAAACATGTTTCCTCCCCACGTGTGCTGTAAATTTTAAATTAAAAAGTTTTCAGACCGAATTATTTCAAATAAATTGAGACTATTGTATTGGATTACTTCTTTTAGTATGTGCAGCTGCGGAGAATGTGCTATTTCTTACAGAACTAAGAGGTGATTGTTATCTGTTGTTGGGGAAACCTGCAGAATTGCGGAGCTTTCTGGGGCTTGAACTTGGACTTTGTGGTACTTTAGTTCTTGGAATGTTGAGGAAAGTTGCTGTGGAAAAGCCAAAGTGATGTCGCGATGGTTCCTTTAGGGTGTTTGCAGATGAGTTTAACGTAGAGCGTTGGAGCCGACAGGGCTTTTATGTACCATAGAAATCGATACCATTTGAGTCAAAAACGAGACTCGAGAGCCTGTTTGCGTTTTGCTTTTCACAAATCCTGCCTCGGTGTCCCCAGCAGCCCTTTGAAAGCGGCTTCTCCTCCTTCAGGAACAAGGGTTTTCAAAAGCAGCTTCTCCCCCGGAGCTCCCGCAGCATTGTTTGCCGTTTGGGTTCAGTCCAGCGCTTGGCAAAAATCCCCTGGATGCACTTGAGAAAGCCAGTAACCAAACAGGCCCTTCTTCTGCTAACCCAGTGATTAGCCAAGAAACGGGGGTGCGTTTCTGGGGTATTTTTAAGAATTGCCTCTTCCTTAAAGCCCTGTCTTGCCTCGTAATCCCTCTGCAAAACCTGAGCTTTAGGATTGTTTTTTTTAACCGAAGTTCAGTCTTCCTTTGGGGGATACTTATGCTTTTATGTTTAACTGAACCCAAGCCGTCCCATTCTGGTCCATGCGTGGCAAAGGAGATGAGGAAAACGTTAAGTGCTGCGCAGGCATGTCTTCAAAACCAGGAAAAACGTGGCGTGTGGGCTCTGCTGGAGGGGAGCAGCTCGTCCTGACCCGTCAGAAAGCCGCTCTCTGCTCTAAAACACCTTCGTTGCTGCAGAAGGCACCTGCCCGGCCCCACACACGGGGCCGGGGGAATCCTGCTGCCCTCCAGCGCCCGGAGCCGCCTGAGCCCGCTGTCTGCAGCCCACCGCAGGGGCTGTGCCGCCCTCCATTTTGTCGCAGCGAGGGGAAGCCCGCGGCCGCGCGGCTTCCTCCTCCTCACCGGCTTGGCTTTTGCCGCCCCTTCCTTCGCATTCCCGCCCCTCTCGGCCCTTATCTCCCCGTTCCAGCCGCGCTGCTTCCCGCCCTGTTCCTTCCTCAGGGGCAGGGCCGCCCCGTGAGGTGAGTGAGCGCCGAGGAGGCGGCGCCCCCTCCATTCCCCCCACCGAGAGCGGGAAACCGGCACCCGCGGGGTTTCCCGGCCCCGGGCGGCAGGGGCCGCGCTGCCAACGCCGCCCGCTGATTGGCTGAGATTTGCCGCAGTTCCGCCCCTTCGCCGGGGCCCGCCCAGCCGCGCGCGCCGCCTCAGCGGCCCGGTCCTCACAACGGCCCGGTCCTCACAACGGCCCGGTCCTCACAACGGCCCGTTCCGCACAGCGGCCGGTTCCGCGCAATGGCCGTTTCCTCAGAGCGGCCGTCCCCCTCAGCGCTCGGTTCCCCCCGAGCGGCCGTTTCCCCAGGGCAGTCGGTCCCCGGGGGCTCCCCGCGCCGCGCGTTCGCCCCCTCAAGGCGGGCAGGCCGCTGAGCGCAGGCGGCGAGGAGCTGAGGGGAGCAAAGCTCCTGCTAAATGCCTCATTCCCGGTGTAAAACGATACGGTAAAACCGGGAGGTTAATCTCTTAAAACCATGGGTTTGGGTTGTTAAAAGAGCATTTCTTTTAACTTGTTTTCAGGTAGTTCGTGCCGCAATGTGCAGTTTGTCTGTTCAGCTGAGACACCATTTTCCCCTTTTCTCACCTTCCCCACAGTAGCTATTGCCTGATTGTAGTGAAATCTGCTGCAGTCGCAGTCCCCGAGAGGGTTTGCGGTACCTTTTTGTGAACGCGGGTTCTCGTGTCAAAGGGCAGCGATGCACCGGGCGCTCCGGCCGAGGGAAGGGATCAGAAACTTGCTCCGTGTTAAACAGCGAGCTGTGAATCTGGAGCTGGGACCGTGGAAATGCGGCCGAGTGGGTTCGTTCCTCAGGACCCTCGGGCGCTGTTGCCTCTGCGGGTCCCGTCGGGTGCCGTGAAGAGGATGTTCCTGCGTCACACGTGCCCAGGAGCCGATGGCACAACCGTCCCGGTCGTGTTTGCGCCCAGATTTAGACCTGCCGAGGACAGGCGGCCTTTCTGCCACTCTTTTACCCCTTGTGCAGGTGAGTCTTTACATAAAAAGGGGTTTCTTTGATCTGTAATGCAAGCAAGAACTGCTAAAACTATCCCTTGCCGTTCCCTCACGTTCCAAGATGATGAGTTATCTTTTTTTCCACCCCTCTGCTCCCCCTCCTCCACAAATAAGTTTTAAAAAATCACACTGTTGAGGCTCTAAAACACGAGGGGCTCTCGGTGTCTGTTCTTCAGGGAGTGTGATTTCAGGTTTCTTCATCCGTATTTTTCTGTGATAAAGGGGAAGCTGACGTTCTCATGTAATCACATCAATTCAGGAGATCATCCAATTCAGATTGGAGAAAAGTGTAAAATACCAAGAGCTGTATGATGGAGTAATGAGAATTATCAACATGAAAACTGCCACGTTCAGCAGTAAACAGAGCACTGTCTGTTGATTTTGGCAGCAAGAGTTGTTTCTGTACGCTGAAAAAAATACCCATTTCACTGATCATAAACACGGCAAATGTCTGAACCAGAGAATAAGATCAATTTCGAAGTTATGAGATAAAAATAATTCTTCTGTTATTTTTACTTCTGATTTCTGAGTCTCGTAGTTGTGCAACCTGATTATATCGTGTTTGAAGTGCTCGCTCTTCAGGTGTCGTTCATTGCTGGACAGGACTGGCACAAACGCAGAGGGAGCAGCAGCTGCTCCGGGGCAGCAAAACGCGCCGGATGGGAACAGAAAAGTCTGTGAGAGCAGCTGCTGCCAGAGCAGGGTGGCAGAAACTGTGTTTTCTGCAGAGCACAGCCTGGGGCACTGGAATTGCTGGGGCTGCTCCTCTTGGGAGACTTTTCGTTGAGTTCGAGCTTTGTCTCCTGGGGAACGCTCCTCTGGTTTTGAAACTTTAGCATTATAGATCAGTTTCTGCTTTGAGTGTGTCTCATTCAAAACAAAGCTAAAAAAAGAAAAAACAGCCCCCAAAATAATTGAAGAAACCCTTTCTCGTGCTTCTAATTGGACTGCCAAAAATGAGGGAGAATCCAAAAATAAATGTACGGCCACGACAACGAGGCAAAAGAAAACCACAATATGCAGAAAAGCTGGGAAGTCTTGGCACTGGGGAAAAGGATTCTGTTCTAGGAAAAGAATGGCCATAGACTTCATCTTTGGGTTTGTGTTGGGAAAAAGGAGCTATTTTCCCTACAGTAACATGATATGTTAAAATGTGGTGTTTGATGTGCGTTTCCTTCTACAGTAAAGTTAATTCCAATCAAATAATCATGTGAGGAGTAGCAAATGAGAGTTCTCAGCTCTGCCTGGGTGAAGTGGTGTTGAGTTTCCCCATAAGAGTAAAGTTATGTTGTGCTGCTCTTTCTATATTTGCTTGATGTGATGGCTTTTCTTAGTTAAAGCATGATAAGGAACACAGACTACAGGACAACACAAAATACTTGTATGCTTTTTACGCAAATGGTCTTCTCAACTAATTGCTGGAAAAGGAATTTAAAACAATTCGTTTCAAAATACAGGGTTTAGGGTTTATTATTATTTGGTTGGTTGGGTTTTTATGTGATTTTTTTCCCCTCTTTTTTTGTGCTTTTGGTGTTAAATGCGTGTGTTTGGGGCTTGCTTTCTTTTAGGCACAGGCTGCTCGAGATGCAAATGTTTTCAGATATGGTGAGGGGTATTTCCATCCAACCGGTGTGTATCGCCAGGGGCAGGAAGGTTGGTTGTCAGGGAAATCTCAGACATGAACATGTTGCACAGATTCACAAGAGAGGATTTCCCCCTTGTTTTCCACAGCTGTCTCGAGTTCCTCATGAACAGACTGGTTGTACCTCGGTAAGAATGAGGAGGGGTGGAAGGAGGAAGAATATTAATGGATCTCTGCTCTGAATTTCTGAATAGCTGTAGGCTTAAATTGCTGTATAATTTCTGCATTACGATTAAGCATTTTCGCTACAAAGGAGATTCCAGGAACATCATACTGCTGAAAAGCAAAAATATTTCCTAGAACAAAGTGAGGAATCATGAGGAAGACGGTAATACAAAACGCCCACTGAGACAACCCATGAAATTTGGAAATTTTCGCTGTGTCTTTTACTGCAAGTCTTTTGAAATGCTTTAACTTTTGCGAATTCCTCAAATAGGTCTCCTATTAGTTTCTCTAGTACACCTGCATTTCTAATGGAATAGAAAATGCACTTTCACTGGGAACATCAGTTTGATACGCAAGGTTACTGCAAATACTGCCCGCTGTGTAGAAAGGAACAGCATTGTGTCCAGAGACATTGGAAACTTGAGGGAAGTGTCTGGTTTATGCGTGAACGTTCATCTCCTGTCTCTTGTTGTGGAGTGACCTCCTCTGGCAGGTGCCTGGAACGGCCCTGGGACCCTCCTGCCGGCTGCTGCTTTTCCTGCTCTTATCTGTGCGTCTTTTTCTAGTAATTTGTGCATACCCAGGGAAACGAATCTCTTGGGCCCCTCGTAGAACCACCTACACGCTATTGCAATGCCTGCGTTGTTTTCTCATTCGTCATTCAGTGAATAGGGAGGGAGACGGGAGAAATTGCTCAAACCGAAATTGCGGCTCTGTGCGAATGGCCTGATGGTTATTTCACCTGTCTTTACAGGTTCTGCTTGGAAAGTGGAGGCAGTGCAGAGGGACCTGGGCCCTGGTTCAGGAAGAACGAGCACTAGAGGGCATCAAACACACAACAGTGCGACCAGGAACCCGCCTTGTCTTGGTAGGGGAGGGTATCACAGATAAATTACCTTTGAACTGGCTTCTAACTGTGAAGGAGTCAAAAAAACTCTTTAGAATGGTGTATTTTGGAAGGTTCTGGGCTCATTAGTTGTGTTCATTTCATTAAACATGGTGTTGTAAGGATGAAAATGCAGCAAAATAAGTAGCGTGCGCTTCTGTCTGTAATGATGCTTGAAGAACTCAAGGTGATCTAAAGAATTCTTTGGTTCCACGTTGTAAAATAGACATAGTTTCCACACTGGGTTGTCTATAGCCCCTGTCTTTACAACATTCAGGAGTTACAAATAACATCTAATTGTTTTCCCCTTCGTTAGGGAACTATGACAGAGGCTGCATTCTAAAAATATTGATTGCTTCCCAATTCGCGTTGGGAGCGTTTGTTGGGGATGAGAAGTTACAGCCTGACTCCTGAGTGCGTTGTGATTTTCCGAGCAGGCGACAGGTTCTCTGGACTCCGAGCTGCTTCGCGTTGCCGTTCTGCAGGATCCTGCCCACTGAGCCCATCACACGCGGGGAACTTTTAGTTTTAAACAACATGACGTGTCTCTAGATGATGCCATGGAAGCGCATGGCGGCCATGCGGGACGGAACAGCTGTGCGGGGCTCGGTTTGGAGCTGGCGGGCAGAGGAGCACGCTCTGCTCCCGCTCTGCGAGGTTTCCACCAGCCAGCGCTCCTCTCGGGAACAAGCGGCGCAGTGTGCGACGCCTGAAAGGCTCCATTCATCTCATGGCCTGGAGGGGCTTGTTCTGCGTTGTCTGGTATGCGTCAGCTTGGGGAAATCAGTGCAACGCATTTCTTAGCAAAAAAAAAACCAAACACGTTTGTCTTCTCTTCTACCTTCAGTCTTCTAAATGAGCTGTCCGAAGGGTTTAGTTGCTGGTTTGTCGTGCTGAGGACTGGCACACTGCTGAGGCCGCCGGCACGAGATTTTGGGGAGTGTATTCTTGATAGTCTAGGGAAAAGATCAGAATTTGCCCTTAGGTAATGAAAATTCAGCATACCTGAAAGGGAGAGGGAAGAATCTACCGGAAACAATATTGCTCTTTCTGTTCTCTCATAAAACATTTAAGGTGACCATATCATATATCATTTAACCTCTGTGCTTCGTAGCCTAAGAAGAAAAAAAAAAAGAAAACCTGCAAAACATAGTGATTGTTGCACTGGTTTTTAGTTTAACTGGATAAAACTCCCCTCTTGGTTGCGTGCAGGGCTGAGCTGTGGGATGGAACCTGCCTGCTCAGCACACCCGCTGCTCCCTGAAGGGCCAACACTCTTCTTATCCTATTACATTTCCTAAAAATAGAGGATGATTTCCTAAATACACGAGTAATAATAGTAATTAATTACATCCTTTGGGCCAGAGTAACCTCTGGAGGTCGCAGAGGAGGATCTGGCCCTATAGCTCACTGCTTTGTGTTTCTCTAATTACACAAAGCGGCTGTAATCTCACCAAATTCAGTCACTGGTGTGTTTCTACCTGCCCTGGGCTCTCCCCAGGAGACGTGGAGCCACTTTCCTCTCATCTGGTTTCTAAGCTTTCTGGTGCAGGGGATAATTATTGGGCAAACTGTGGCTGGAGTGACGTACCGTGGTCATTGCGCTGATTCCTAATCTGCCGTTGCTCTGAATGAGGAGCCCGTCCCCGCACACAACACAGCTACAGCTGGAAATCCGGGCCGGAACGCGCGTGCTGAAGTCAGATCATCAAAGCTCGTGCTTAGGGAGCGCTGCTTTCTGTGCGGTGTTTCTCCTCTCCCGTGTCTGGGAACAGCATTACAAAAAATAGTGTATCTAGTGAGGAAAAACTGGTTCTGGAAGCAGGATGCTGAATCATAACTGAACACAATAATGAGAATTTTTATCAGAAGGGATCTGCAACAGAACTAAAGCGATAAATCTAATTATTGGCTTCAGCTGAGACGTGCCACCTGCTGAGTTGTCAGTCTGTCTTTCTGGGTAGCCGGGGGGCTGAGATCACCACGATTTCCTCTCAAACCTGGGAGTTCCCTGGCAGCTTCTTCCTCTCATCCCGGTCAGGATTTATGATGCTTGTTTCATAAACTCTAACAGTCCCCATTTTTGGTTGTGTGGCTGCAGCCCGGGGCTGGTTCTTTCTCTTTTCTCCCGCGTTGTGGCTGGTTTTCTTGCTTTCTCACGCTGTGCTCCCCCCAGGACAGTGGCGTTCGTACCGTGTCCCTTGGTGTGCCCCTGCGGCCCTTGTCAGCAGGAAGGAACATTTTCCAGGAGGTGTCCTTGGACCTGGCCCTTCCTTTCTCCTTTGCCCACTAGCGTCCAGATTTAATTAATTTTCCGGGCATGTCGCAAAGTCCATCTGTTTTCTGTGGGCTTTTGGGAAAGTGGCAGATCAAAAATGAGCATTGCCAGTTTTCACAATTGCATTACTAATGTTGTACTAAATGTCACCTTAAAATCGCAGCACCTGGACTCATGTTATTTTGGGAGTAACAGATAAATACTATTTTTAACCTCCTTTTCTTCTCTAGAGGCAGTGAAAGAAAGCAGAACAAAGCCAAATAATTTAAACACAACTGTAATGTTTGTGAATCCAGACATTAAAAATCATAAGTAAGGCAAATACAAGCACAATACTGGTGCCTAAAACCATAAAGTTTTAACTTTCCATCTTTTTGAGTAAGCACCATGAGCTTGTTTTAAAATGTTCACTCTGTAGTTCTAAACTGGGATTCTTTTCTGAAAAAACGTGTTGCAGATTCCCCACTAAAACCTGCAAGACTTGAGATGATACGAGCAGACGAGAAGGAATCCAGCGTTCCTGATGCTGCCTCCCGAGAAACTGGATCTTTTCTTGATTTTTGGGAAACCTGGAAGGAGAACTCCAGAAGGAGTAGCCCTTCCACTGCCTTCTGCTACCACTTGCCTACATCTCCAGTAATATAAATAATCTTGTAAGTGATATCAAACATTTCCAAAAAACATACGTTGAAAGCATGAAGCACTCGAGATCCTCTGCCCAAACAAACTCCTTCCTTCCCTCGCTCTCCACATTTTGGTGAGTGCTCAGGCAGCCTCAGCGTTTGGCTAATGAGCGGGTGCCAGATGGCTGTAAATATGTTCAAAATCCGCCTTACCCGCTTCCCTTCTCTCCGGCACCCTCAGCGCTCTACCCTGTCGCACGCACCTGGTCTGTTCCCATTCCCAGAGTCTCCCTTCTACTCTCTTGGTCAAAATTGGCACCTAGAGTTTTTATTTGCCCTTTAAACGAAACAAGAAGTTCGTTGGGACTGTTTGGTGCCAGGTAACACTTCCTCACAATCACTTCCACCATTGCTTAATGACTAATGTGCCCCTTCCTGTCCCGTGGCTGTTCCTGTGTCTAAACCTCACTTCATTTCTGCAGGAATTGCTGTCCTGGAGCATCTGAAGGTCCAGATCACCTGCGGGGAACCACGAGGGCGTAGCAGCTTCTTCCTGTTCTGAGACCAGAGATTTCGCGCTTGCCCTTTGCACGGAGGTAAATGGCAAAGGGAACGAGGTGATTCATCCCAAATCACGCACCGAGGAACTGGCAGAGTCACTTCTGCATTAAACGGGCCCTTTTTCCTGCCTTTGCTCCTCGTGGTCACCGAATTTATTCAGGTTCAGCTGAAATGACAAGAGTTGCTGTATGATGAGAGTTTCATGTGACCATGTATCTTCCTTTTTTTTCCTCTGAATTCATGAATATTGTTCTTACAAGCATGTTGTCACTTTGTAATGGAAAGATCGCTAAACTGCTAAGCAGCAAGAAAAGGATGTGGAGCTGTATAGAAGGCACTGTGAAAGGGGAAGCTGTTTTTAAGGCGTCTTAAAATACAGACGGTGACGTTTCAAAAACTAAAAACTAAACACTAAACAAGGTCACAAGCTGTCTGAGAGCCTGAGGAAAGCTGCAACAGCACAAATTCTGGGGCGCGAGCAGGGTGACTGCATTGTCAGAGATGAGACATCCGTGGTTTGGCTTTTTGAATGCTTGCACTCGTGCTATCCCCCACGGTTTGTGTAACGTGGTTACCAGCTCTGTTCTGTGCAGCAGATGCTCTGGTTTGCTGCAGTGTGGGAGACTCTGGCCCTTGCTCTCCAATCTGGTTCCACCTCTGGTGTGTTTTAGAGAGTTCAGGCCTTTCGGTAGGAGCTTGCAAGCACAGGCGTGAACAGGCGCCCTGCAAGGAGTCATGGGGATCATAGAATCATCGAGTTGTTTTGGTTGGAGAAGCCTTTCAAGCTCATTGAGTCCGAGCGCTATTGCAAAGCCGCCTGGTTTCCTGCAGTCCCTGCAGTGATCAATACGCAGAGTTGGTGCCTGGTGACAGATCTCTGCTCAACACTCGATTTCTAGACTGTTACATAAGAGCTGAGGAGGCTGCTGCTCCAAACCTTTCTTTTCGTGCCAGCACACGGTCCAATTTCTCGGTGATTTTGCCTCGTGCTGCCTCGCTGCCGAGTTAACTCTTCACTGAAAGAAGGAAGCAGATGGCAGGAGGCAAATTTGCTTAGATGACTTGACCAAGGAGACAGAAAAACTGAATTTCCAAGTGATAAATTTGACGTAGAGGCCAAATGTTCTTTTTATGAGTCTTGTTGGTAGAGCTTTATCATTTTGCTTTCCTACCAATAGACATAAACCTTGAAAAAGGGACCTAGAAAGGCTCAGAAGGCAGCAGCCACAAGTAGCCGCTCCGGCCGTGCTCTCCCGAGCACCTGCGTGATTTCCAGTGCCATCTCACGATTCTGGGCAGCACGACTCCCAGATCGGACCGCAAAGAAAAACAAGGTAGGGAGCGCTGAGATTAAATATAGCAGCGAGTGGGCTGGCGGGAGGAACACTCGGCTCCCGGGAAGTGGGAGGCTGTGCTGAAGAAATCAAGTGACTTGCTTATGTTGCAGCATAAACAGGAACAAAACCCGGCTTGCCTGGTGCTGGTTCTAACCTTTAGGCAACACTGCTCCTCCAGCGCAAGGGGAGCAGGTTTTTGAAGAAAAATGGTGAAGATACGGCTCTTGAGGCTCTGCATGGATGGCAAGAGTCATTCTGCCACCTAATAGCCACAGGCAATCCTTCAAAACAGGAAAATGCGCATTTTTCCTCTTTTGACAGCTCTGTGATGCATTTGCCTTGACTAGGTCCATCTGCTGGGAGTTACTCCTTTCAATAATGATGTCCACATCTCTGTTGGACCGTTCCAATCAATGCCGGGCCTTTGCCTACTGTTCAGTGTCAGACTGGAAGCCACTAATTCTTAGGGCTCTGAATCCCCCCTCTGTGTGCTGCCGCGCGTGTATGAAGTCTTTATTCTCCCCGCAGCGCTGTGAAACGTCTCCTTTCTGTCAGGGCCCCGGAAGAATCAATGATCGTTTAGACGCACAACTGCCGAGCCACTCGTGTCGTGAGGGGCTGATCTCAGCCCTTTGAACTCTGGCTCGTCCGGCCTTTCCCAAACATTCAGACAAGTTATAAAGGTTTTTTATTTCATTTAATTGTCTTCCCTCTGAGCGGGGAAGAGCTGTTTTTAAAAAGAGTGAAAGAGCTATTTAAAAAATTAAAAATTAACGCATTGGAAGGCTCACGATAGTTTTCAGTCCCTTGGGGACATTTTATAAAGTCAAACCAAATAGATGTTTCTGAAAATACAGCAGATGATTTGCCATTCTTGTGCTGTTTCCAAAAAGTGTAACTCGCAGCTCCACTTTTCAACCTTTTTCTATAGCGGTTGTGTTAAAGAGCAGAATTGTCCAAACGCCACCTCTGACCTGCCCCAAAGGGAAGGAGTCCTGGAGTGGAGCGATGTAACTCCCACCATCAGCTCTTCTCATTAACCAACATGTATGTGTATATATATATGTATATGGATTTGCTTTTTCATCAGTTTCCTTTCCTTAATATCACTTTTTATCCCAGCTGTGGTTTCCTGGCAGTCAAGGAAACCACTTCGGCTTCTACTGCAAACCAAAGTTGGAAAAGAGGTGCAGAAACCCCAGGACTCTCCCAGGAGAAGGAAAGAAGGAAGAAAATAAAAGAAAAGCAACAGAAGGAAACTGAGAAAGGGAAGAGTGAGAAAACAGGGGAGTCTGTCTGTGCGACCTGGATCTCAACCCTCCACAAGTGAGAACTGGGTGATTGTGAGGCGCTGACATTCCGTGCACACAACCAGAGGCCAGTCCCGTCGGTGACACAGCACCGGGGACACCCGAAAAAGAGGGAAACGGTGAGTCAAAACCCACAGCGAAAGATTTCACGTGGAAAGACACAAATTCACGTGGATCATTCTGTAAAAAGACTGCATGAAGTTGCCAAGGAGCCATAATTCTTCCTTCGAGAGAGTCCATCTGGCACAGACTCTGTGCAAAGACAGCAATTAGGGCAAAAAAGCAGGAGATAACAGAGAGAAATGAGGAGAGGGAGGGATTGAGAGCAATTAATATGAATTGGTTTTATGAAGTACATGAAGCACAGAACGAAAAAAGGCAACTTGAGACAGAAATTCCTGTCTGTCGGTTTGAAGGACAAAACAACTGTATTTGGGGAAAAGGAATCCTAGTGATAGTCCTGGACTTTTAATAGATGGAGAGACTATCGGTGTCAGAATTATACAGAAAAAGCCAGGAATTGTTAATAAATGTTTCTCCCTGAGGTTTGGACGATGTGACAGAACCACACTGCATATTCCAGGGGTACACTTCCATACAATCGCTGCACACATGCAATAAGACTGAGTTCTTTCCTTTTTTCTTTTTTTTTTAGGGAAGTGGGTCTGTTCATGCTGAGCTTTAATTTGAAAAGCCGGTTGGAACTTGTTAAGTCCATAATTATTCTTGCGAATGTAGGTCAAACTATTTTCTATTTTTTTCCCCTCTCTCTCCTGGGGCTCAGAAGAGGATTCAACACTCAGGTACTCCAGGGATCGAAGCACCGGGCTTTCCGTGAGTAAGATACAACCATCCCTAACAAAGCAGAAATACTTGAGAGCTACCAGTTAAATATACGCCTATATGCCTAAGTACCTCCTGCCTAAAGATTCATCTACAGCTGCTGGTACAAGTGGCCAGAAAATAATTCCCCAGCTCCGAGAGCGCAACGGAACACGTTCAGACCCCGCTGGTTTGATTCGAAGTGGATGCTGAGTGTATTAATGGACCGTATTTCAGTTGGGATATCAGAGGGCCTGTAGCTTTCCACCTCCTGCAGTCCTCCAGAAATAGATCTCGCCTCAGCATTTTAAGGCATTTGCCTTATTAGAGAAAAAATCCCCAACAACTTCTATCATCGGTAACTCCAAGAACTATTTCTGCGCAGGAGGAGCCATGGGCTGGAGCAGAAAACTGTTATTTATCCACCCACCTCCCGAGCACCCGCTGCCATTAGTCACCATTGGTTCTGCTCCGTTCTGGGCTTTGGGGGCTCTGCTTGGTGCTTTTTTTTTCCCCCTTTAATGCAATGAAAGTCTCCAAGACTCAAAACTGCTGGAGAAATATGATTTTAGCCTCCGTTTTATCCACCCAAATTCTATTAGCGTGAACTGGTTTTGTAAGATATAATTTCAGGACGCAGAGCACTGGTGTTTAAACACCACAGGCCTGTTGCTTCTTTATCCCAAAGTCCTTCGCCTCACTCCAAGTGGGTGTAAATGCTATTTATAGCCACCAAAAGCTTCTTAATAGTCCTCTTCTGCTGTAAAGAGGCCTTGCGGTAATTCGGAACTTTTGCAGCTGCTCTCTTTATCTGCGTTTGCTTTATTGATTCTGAAGGGCATTTGCAACCTGATCTGATCCCCGCGAAGTGTAACAAGAAATATTTCTTCTCAACCCCCTTCTCCCCCTCGTGCCTGTGTTTTTAAGGCAGAGTTGCGCATGAACAAGATTCCTTGGCCATTAGCAGCCTGCGAAATGGTTCTTTTTGCCAGGGCGCTCTTTATTCTTATAACGACACAATATTTTCTGTCTGTGGAGCTGACACAATGGCCACGCTGGACACGGCAGCCGACCCCTCCTGGAAGGGCAGCCTCACCGGGCTCTTTGTGCGGCGTTATCCCCGCATGGATGGGCCCACAGAGCCGGCGTGCGCCGCACAAAGCGCCTCTGTGCTCCTCGGGCTTCGGAAGCTCCGGCTGGGTTCAGCACAATGTGCCGGCGGCTCTGGAAACGCCACCGGGGACCCTCTGGGGCTGGCGGGAGAACAGGAGCGAGAGGTGAGGACAGGAGCTGAGGCTGGGCCCGGAGCGCTGCGCTCGCCTTGGACATAAAGACCAGAGTAAATGTCCACAAACAGGTATTTTGGGAAGCTGCGTCATTTATAGAGCAAGAAGGAAAGCAGAGGTGAGGTTCCTGAAAAGCTCGAGATACCAGCAGGCACAAAGAATTCCATCTTGGCTCTTTACAGCTCTTCTCAGCGGGTTTGGGATTTCTGTTGCTCACCAGTCCAGCAAAGACAGTTGTCAGTTATTTTTAAATTTACTGCTTCTGCTTTTCTAAGTTCTGCGTGAGACTCGACACAGAACCTTGGAAAACTCTTCAGGCCTTTCCAGACTCTCCCACAATAAAACATGTCCAGCCTGTTCTTTAGACTTCTGAAATATCTTGGAACAACGTTTGAATTCTGAGGGCTCACCCAGAAGAGTCGAGACACGGCATTTCTTTAAGACGTTAGATTTTAATTTTTAATGTTAGAAATTGAAAAAATAGTCACTTTTTTTAGCGACAACCAAGCGCCAGGCCGGCTGGCGACGGCCCGTTGCAGACACGTGTCCTGCGGTCGGTTTTAACCAGCGGGTTCCGTGTGTTTGTGCCGTGGCGCGTGGTTCCTGCCCCCACCTGCCGCCAAACTCGCAGCTGCTGTGTCTGTCTGTCTG
The DNA here is from genome assembly GCA_013399365.1 of Pampusana beccarii. Lineage (NCBI taxonomy): Eukaryota > Metazoa > Chordata > Aves > Columbiformes > Columbidae > Pampusana > Pampusana beccarii. The sequence goes on from VWYH01010614.1 coordinate 48,152, forward strand.
TCCATCAAATACCTTCGGACTTCTCTAGGGCAAAAAATTCCCCGTGGAAACCTCCTTCTTCATCAGACTCCGCATCGGCTCAGACGGAGCGCGAGGTACAAAAAACACAGGAACAAGTGTACCCGGCTGGTCGTGTATCGCGACATGGCCTCGTGACCGAAGTGCAACGTGTGGGGTTATAAATCAGGGTTTTTTCCTTTCGGGTCGATTGGTGTGATTTGTAAATCTCTAATAGGATCTGGAAATCTGCAGCAGGGTTAATAAAACAGCTCATGGATAGAAACGGAGAGTTTGCAAACCCATGGGCGGCGGTGGCAGTGGCTCAGCCCAGCTCCTCCTGCTGCCCAGTGCTTCGTTCTCCGTTGGACGAGGGGTTGAGAAGCGGGGCTGTGGGACTCGTGTGCAGGTGAGGGCGTTGAGATTTTGTAGGATTTGCAAGCAAGCCCAGAAATTGTGAAAACCACGCAAGATTTTAATGCTTTTTGCGCTCTGAGTTCGCTGGCAATGGCAACTTCCCATGTTGCAGGATGGACAGGAGCACTGGTCGCTGCCCTTAAGAAAGACTCTTCTATTTCTTTTTTAATTTTTTTCATTTTCCTTTAATTTAAAAAATTCTTTTCATCACAGCCTTAAAATCAATCAAAATAAACAAAGCTGCAGCAGACTGGAACAGTGTCCCACAGTCTGTACATATGGAAGGTTTAATTTACAGAAAAATCAGTGCAGATTTCTTTCCAAAAGCAACAACCCATTCCATTTATCCCTCCCCAGTCCCCTTGGTAAGAAGAGGAAAGGAGAACCTGAAATACAAGTCGGAGAGCAAAAGAAAGGATAGATCAAGCAACGATCAAATCAATATCATGTTTATAAATATTATTTTGAGCAGTTGCAGCAAAAAATAGCACCTTCAAAGCCCCTTTGTATGACGTGTGGAAACCGAGGAGTTTCAATGAGTTTGAGACATGAAATGATGGTGAATTTATGGGCAAGAATCAGCTCCTCCAACTTCATTCACAAATGATTTGATTCCTTCAATTATGGGGTAGAGAAAAGTGAACGAGGAGAATGTTGTTTTCTCCCATAGAGGTTAGTTTGGAGGATTTAAAGGGATTTTGAACCATTCTCTGGTATCAGGGGTTTTGTTCTTGCGGCTCAGATATGAACAGCTCTGGAAACCATTATTTATTGGGGGGGTCTGAGGCTTTTTTGCCGTTTTGCCAATCGAAATTTGGTGCCAGTTTGGTGGGTACAGGAGGGGTTGGATGGGGGTGGTTTCTGCTCTAGATGTGGAAGGGAGCCGGAATTCCCAGAAATCGGTAACGTTGAACTTTTCTAGGACAGCCAGAGCCCCAAAGAAGAGTTAATCGGGGTCCTTCACCCAATCGCTGCCGCTTAGAAACTGGGGGGAGCTTTCTTTAAAGGGCTTTCTGTGATTTTTGGGAGGGATTCCGGGATTCCTTCTCACAAGGATGCAGACGGTGGATTCCTCAGGGGAAGATCCAGGAGGAGGACGGGAGCAGTTCCGAAACCGAACCACTCCGTGCTCCCAGCTGGATTTGCCATTTTTATGAATGTTTCTCACTGTAAACGTTTGCATAACACTGTAGGTGAGAACCGAAAGGGAAGAAAGTCCGAAATCCAAGCAAAAGGCTTTGAGGAGTGTCCCTGAAGGAGAAGGTGGGAATGATTTTCTGGAACAAACGCAGGCTGGAGATCTCCTTTGCGAAAAGGAGCTTGAATTCTCCCCACAGCTCAACACCTGAATCCCTGACGCGTGTCCTGGGCCGGCAGTCGCCCCACCAGCGCGGCAGCTCTTCAGTCTCCGGGGAATCGAGGCTCTTGCTCTTCACATTCTTTTATAAAACTGATTTTCCGCTGCGCATTCCCCACGATGGGGCCGGTTCATCTGGGGTGAAGCCTCTCAGTTGGCCAGGGGAGTTTTCCCTTTGGGTCACTTGCATAATAAAACTTACGTGGGCTTCTGAACCCCCAAAACTCTCAAAAAAACCCATCTGCTGGAATCCTTTTCAAAGGTTCTAGTGGCAATTCAAGGATAATTCCCTCCCGTCGGTGACTTGGGGGTGTTACGGTACGGAGAGGAGAATTTTGCAAAATTTAGAATAGATTTTTTAAAAATAATAATAAAAAGAGGGCAGAATTCTAGCCCATGCAGGAGAAGGGGAGCAAGGTCTTTCAATCCTGCGTTTCTGTGCGATATCTAGAGGCTCCTAACGAGTTTCTGGATATTTTTGTGCGGTATCTAAGAAGAGGCAGAAGCCCCTGGCCCAGCAGCGCGGAGCTCGGGGCCCAGACCTGCTCGGAGTCTGAGATTTCTGCTTTGGGGAGAATTCCACAGTTCCAGTTGCATTTGGGTTGGAATGAAAACCATGTAAGAATTGCCTGTGGGGGAAAAAAAGCGTCAGGCTTCTTGAAGGGGGCTAGTTGGTAAAGCAAAATGTTTTATTTTGACTTGGAGAGATTTTTAAGAAAAAATTCACATTTTTTTTATAATACAAAAAACATCCCAAGCGAAAAATACATGTTTTTTGTTCTGAAAACTCATGGTTCTTTTCTCCCTAAGTTATTCCTTTTCCCCTTTTCTGTGTTCTCTCAATCACAGAGCTGAACGGGAAGGGTTTTATCAGAGTGGCTGACGTGAGTTCTTTTTTATTGTCTTTTAGGGATTATGCTTTTTCCTCTGACGCATCCAAACAGATCCTTCAACTGCTAGAAAAGGTAAGGAAAAAATTCATTGAAAAAACCCCAAATGCCGGCGGGGTGACGTGTGTGTGCCCCTGGAGGGCTGCAGCGGGGTGACAATGAGCGACACCGGCCCCACATTGTCATCTCAGGGCGGGCACGGAGCTGTGCCCGCGGAAAAGGTGTTTGCAAGGGCCAAGATGTTTGGAAATGGTAGGATCAGCAGTAGTAGTTCTAACAGGGAAGTGGGAGGAAGACTCGTTAAACCAAACCAGAAATGGTTTTTTCGCAGCGCTGGCAGCACCACGAGCCTGGACGCTGAAGCTGAGCAGACACGAGGAGCCGCTCTCCTTCCCACCGAAGAAAACAGACACCACCAACCGCCACCAGGAGCATCTCTGTTGGGTTTAACGTTTTCACAGACTGTTCGCAATGTAGGTAAGGGAACTGGATTTTTTTGTTTGTTTTTAAAGAACCAGCTGGACGTTACCACATTGGTGCACTTTCAGCCCTTTGACACATCTTTGACATCCTCCTTTCCCGGCTTGCTGCTCGGAGGCGTGAAAGCTGAGGCAGCTGTTGAGCCGAGCGCTCGGCGCGGGTGCGAGGAGGGTGTTGGAGCTCCGGGCCGGGCTCAGCTTTCCTTGCGCTGCGCCTGATCCCGAGCAGGGGGAGCAGCACCCTGATTTTGCCATTTCCCCTCAGCTCAATGCGAAAAAAAAAAGAAATGAAAATGGAAAAAAAGGTGGAAAACAACCCCCCCACAACAACCGGTAAGGGGTGTCTGTTAAATTCATGTTAAATTCAAGGCTTTGATCCTCTATTTGCACAGAAAGGAAGACATGGAGCTGCGAGCTCCGTTGGCCGGGAGGTCTGTAAAGCATGGGGGGCCGGGCGGCTGTGGGGACACGGATCACAGACCTCTCCCCTCCTCTGGGGGGCTCCGTATGTACCACAGGAACACCAACCGCCCACCCGGAGTTCAGCGAACCCAGCGCCGCCGCCTCACACCGGAGCTCGGCCTCGACTTCCCAGCCTCTCCACGACAGCTCCTGGATAACAGGGACTTGCAAGCGTTGGCTGGGACGGACACTTATTTTTGTCACTTATTTCTGAGAGGACGGTGAGGGAACAAGACGAGAGTCTCGGTCACGGAGCTCAAGACGCTACGAGCAGCAAAGCCAGGGCTTACAGGAGCAGCTGTCCCCGTGGTTACACACATGCTGCTCCGGGCATGCAGGGACGTTCTCTAGGAACTGGCGCTTCCTTCCGTCCTCCGAGCGGGACACGAGTTGGGGCCTGCGGTGCAAAGGGCGCTCTTTAAAAAAGGAGGTATAAACCAGAACGGGATTTACTGGAACGCGGGGGGTGTTTCTTGAGGGGTGTGACGGAGGAAAGGAAGGCTTCAAGCTTTGAGAAGCAAATTTGGGGTGAGAACAGGCACCTTTTCACTCTTTTGAACACTGTAAATAATAATAATTAAAAAAAACAAGGCGGAACGGCCGCCCGCCCCGTCCCTCCCTCCCGATCCCAGGCTTGCCTTCACATCATGCTCTTCCTGTACTGAGACTGTGAGCTCTGTCTGCCTTTGCAGTCCGACTGCTGCAGTTCAAAGTGTCTGTACAGGTCCCTCAGCTCCCGGATCTCCTGCAGCACCCTCTTGGCCTGGCTCCACGTGGAGGACGCCTCCCCCAGCAGCCGCTCCGATTCCTGCAGGATCCTCTCACAGTCCGGCTTGGAAGAAGATGAGGAAGAAGAAGAGGTGGTGGTGGTGCTGGTGGTGGAATCCTTGGTCTTTCTCTTGCCTTCCCCATAGCCCTTCACTTCCGTCAGCAGTTCCTGAGTTTTTTCCAGTTTCAGTGCAACCAGTTCTTGTATCCGGGACAGCTGCTCCGGTTCGGCCGAGGCGAACTGAGCCTCCAGCCCCCTCCTCAGCACCGCCCGGTGCGCCGAAGAGTCCCGGCGAGACAGAATTTCTTCCATGGAGGCACATTTATTCTTTTCTGAGTGCGAGAGCTTTTTGGGGACCTGCGGCGTGTACATGGTCCCCTTGTCAAAGGAGTCATTGCGCTGCCCGGATCTGTCCCACGAGGTCACCTCCCGCCTTGGGAGGCTCCCCGTCCGGCCTTTCTCTGGAGGTTTGACGTTCTCGGAGTCCGAGCGGCGTCTGCCGGCGGTGAGATGAGCCACCGACTTGTCCAGATCCACCCGGAAACTCTCCTCGCAGGTGCCGTGATCCTCGGGAGAGGCGTCTTCCTCCTGGATCAGGTCGAGCGTCAGCATGCCGTCAGACGTTGAGGTAGATGCCTGAAGAAACAAAGAGGAGACCCTCAAGATCATGGAGTCCAACCAGAACCTCAATCCAGCACTAAACGTGGCCCTGAGAACCTCATTTCTGTGTATTTTCAACCCCTCCAGCACTACCCTGGGCAGCCTGTTCCAACGCCCCACAGCCCTTTGGGGAAGAAATTCTCCCAAATTTCCAACCTCAACCTCCCCTGGCACAACTCCAGGCCGTTTCTTCTCGTCCCATCATCCTGTCCCCTGCATGGCCACTCTCTGTCAGGAACGTGAAGAATGGTGTCATTTCCAGCATCAGGAAAAGGGGTGTCGGTGATGGCAAGCTGCCGCTTTGCCAAAGGGTTTGCACAAAGCAACGATCCACAAGAACAGAGGACCAGATCCACACAGCTCTGGGCCTTACGGCAATTTTCAGTTCTTGCATTTCCTTGTAAATGAAAACAGCTACAAGGGAATTTTACCTATAGAAGCATCTGGAATGTGTTGTACGTACCACAGCCATCAGATGTCCCCGCGTGGGCGGGCGCCGGGAGTGCTGGATCTTGGCCCTGTCGCGCGTGGGGTGCGCCAGGTAGCTGTCCTCTTCCACGGTGACCTGCGTGGGACACAGCCCCCGAGCCCCTGAGCGCCCGCGCGCCGGCCCTTCCCAGCCAGCGGCACGGCATCGGAGTCCCTAACTCATTCCTGACAATTATTAATCCCTGTTTGTAGAGATTTTGGTTGCAGCCTCTCCCTGAAACAATCTACATCATTGTTTGCTCTGCTGCTTTCCGCTCTAAAGCTTTTCCGACAGTCTGACCTTCGTTTGCCTTCGCTACAGGGTTTTGTGTTGAGGACGCACAGCATCGCAGCACCGGTAACTTAAATGGGTGTAAAACAGATTTGAGACCAATCTAAACCAAATAGTTGTTGTGAAGCGCTCCAGTGAGACAGTGTTGAAATGCCCAGTCAAACTGCAGCCCTGGTAGCGAGGGCAGAGCCTTCTCGAGGTAGCTAGCATTTAAACTGGGCTGAGCCGTGCTCAGACTGATCTAAGCCTGGCCTCTGCCCGCTCAGCTGCGGTTTTAAGCGTACACTTTGTTCCTTTTTCTAGCAGAAGCTGCTCCGCATGGTTGTGGAAGTTCCTTTGGGAGCTCCGTGCAGCACTAACGCTGCCGTTGGGAAGCGGTGGCAGCCGCGCTGGTCCACTCGGTGTGGCCGGGTCCCTCCCAACCCCTCATCCCGCTGGTTGCCCCTTCTGTTTTCACTAAATCACCGAATCGTTTGGGTTGGAAATACCCTCAAGATCAGGGAGTCCAAGCGCTACCCCAGCCCTGGCACTGCCCCACGTCCCTGAGAACCTCGAACCTCATCTCAGTGCTGAGAAGGCAGATTAAACATTCCTGGTTGGACCCTAAAGGATTTGTGAAGTTGAAACGCGCAGGAGTCCCTGTCCCCACGGGCCCCTCTCTGGGAGACGGTGCCTGAGGGAGGGGATGGTGGGATGAAGATGCACCAGCGCGGGCTGACAGATGGTGCCGTGCTACTGCTTTTCAGTTAATTCCTTAATTCAGTTCCACTACTTAAAGCTCCTTTGCGAATGAGCCCACGGCATCATCCCCCAGGAGCAGCAGGTGGGAACCGTTCCCGTGCGAGGGCTCCGCGGTGACGGCACGGGACAGAGCCCCTCGTCCCCGCTGTGCAATCAGCGCTGCACATTAATCCCCAGGCTGGGATTAAACTGTCCCAAACCTCCAGCAGAGCCCACTCTGTAGGTGTCGGTGGCTGCATTTGGGTGCAGTCCATAAATAAACCTCTTTGTGTTTCTTTTAAATAGAAAAAAACTGGCTCCAGTTGTCCAAAACCTCCAGCCAAGATTAAAGTGGAGACAGAGAGGCAGCGCCTGGGCCCGGCCCTCGGAATCCGGCTCACCTCGTCTAGGATGCGGTTTTTAGCGCGTGTGATGGCAGAGTTGAGGGCGTTGATCCAGGACTCTTTCTCTTCTGGACTCACAGCCAGGAAGATCAGATTGGGTGCCTACAAAAGAGAGAATCCAGGTCAGTGCCGAAGACTCAACTCACCCAGGGATGCTTCCGCGCTCTCCCTGCCCACAGCAAAGCCACGCGGCCTTGGCTGCCGTGGCTTAGCGGGAAACGCGAAGCAGAGCAGGTCCTGCAGACGCCTCTGCTTTCACAAAGCAGGCCCGCGATTCCCCACAAACCCCAGCTTTCTGACCCAAAGCCCTGCACATCTCCACATCCCCGCTGGCTGCAGCTCCTCCTTCCTCCCTCTTCACTTCCCACACGCCAGCCCAGACTTCGCCCTCCTCAGGCGCTGACGCAGCCTTTCTGAGCAGCCGCTGCTCACGCGCCGCTTCTGTTGTACCCGCTGAAAGGGCCAGATTTTCCATACTTTACGATATCGGTTGTACACTGAGGGCAGAGCAGGTCTGAAAACATGGCTTGCATAGGGAACAGAGGGTTTTTTTTAAAGTTAGATACGCAGCAGAAATGAGTTTTAGCCTCAGAAGCATTTTGTGAAATCGTCCAGAATTAAGTGCTTGGTCGTATTTACTCAGTGCTGCAGAGACCTGAGTCCTCTCACAGCAGGATCAGAGAATCCTTTTGGTTGGATGAGAACTTTAAAATCACGGAGTCCAAGCGTTCCCCCACCCCTGGCACTGCCCCATGGCCCTGAGAGCCTCATCTCTGTATTTTGAACCCCTCCAGGGATGGTGACTCCAGCACTGCCCTGGGCAGCCTGTTCCAACGCCCCACAGCCCTTTGGGGAAGAAATTCTCCCAAATTTCCAACCTCAACCTCCCCTGGCGCAACTTGAGGCCATTTCCTCTCATCCTGGCGCTTTTTCCATGGGAGAAGAGACTGAAACTCTGCTTCTCTCTCCATCTCCCTGTTCCTATCGATCCTGATGTGGTAAAGGGACATTTAGATATTTTTAACCAATCTGGGCTCCCACCCAACTCGGCCTCTCCGGTTTCCCCTGGTGCCGGCCCTCGGGAGCGGGCAGAGCCCGGCGTACCGTGTTTCCAGGCTGTCTGGAGTGGGCGAGGGTAAATTTGCTGTGGTTCTTTTTACTTCTGCTTTTGGACTTCCTGAGCTCTTCACATTTCTCATAATCGCTCAGGTCAAACATTTCCTGGATGTTTTTTTCATCTTTTACCTGCAAAATAAAACAAAAAAGCAATCCAATGAGAGCCTTGCAGATGTCAGACAAAGAGGCGGGAGCTTTTTGCTGCAAGGCAGGGGGTGCACAGGGGTTCAAACATCCAGAACGTGTCCTGGAGCTTCTGCTCTGGGATGTGCTCACCAAAATATTGTGCAAAAGTTGACACCTTAAGACACAAATTGAGGGACAGCGCTAATAGCTGGGGAATGCTATGCTAGTTTTGGAGGGGGAGAAAGAGATTTTCAACAGGATCATTTTGACTCGAGGTTCTTCTGGAACACATGGGACATATTTAGAAGGATAACTTGAAAATCACAGCCTTCTGGGCTAGTTCCTGGGGATTCCTCCAGGATTTAACGGCTTCTCCCACCCCAAAGTCGCCAGGACTGGGCTGAACTGCCACGCAGGTGTGATGAGACACGGCGTCTGTGCTTGGGGACCCTCCAAACCAACTCGGTTCCCTCCAGCAGCAAGAGGAGCCCGTCTGCGCGGAGCTCCATGCGGAGGCGGATGGACAGGACAATCCCATTAGCGCCCCTGCTTTCCCGGAGCCAGCACCGCCGAAGTTGGAGGGATCAAGATTAACACCTGCTATTTTTACCCCGTCAGCCTGCACCGACAGCTGATTCGGGGGGTGGATTACCCCTTACCCACCAAGAAACACTTGTCGTTTCTTGTTTTCCAAGAAACGCTTGGTTGGCCTTTAGAGAATCACTGAGTGGCCACTTTGCAGCTTTGACAAGATCTGTTCCCCAGCACTTTCTGGATGAAGGCACACGGCTATAGATAAGTACCGCAGAGGCTTAAATTGCAATTAAAGGCGACTTGCACAAGGTCACGGAGGCTGTGGCTGAGCTGGGGAGGGAGCGGGCTCGCGATACTGCCCCACGACACAGCCCTGAGCACGAGGTGCTGCCGCTCGGGGGGCACAAACCCGAGAATTTCGAGCCTGTCGTGTGCGTGGCCCCGTTAGTTTTGTGCACCCTCGCTCTCCTTAATGCCATCTCCTCACATCCCACTCCTACAGCACGGGAGCTCCGCTCTTTCCACGGAAAAACGAGGAGTGTAGGTAACGGGATGGGACAGGGCTTGGGTTTTGCACGGCCGCTGAGGACAGAACTGCGGCAGGTTTAAATCCGGCTCAACCTGCTAATCCCAGCCCAGCGGGGTCAGCACAGGCTCTGGGGGGCCTGGGTCCCCTGGTGCTGGAAAGGCGGCCGGTGATGAGGCCTCGGCTTTGAGTTTCCTGAAAGGAAAGGACTCCACCCCGTTTAATGAGTTTCCTCCCGACTTTTGGGAAGCGCTGAAGGAATTCCCCATGATTTATTCTTTTTTTTTCAAGAGTATTTAAATAAAGAGGCTGACTAACATGCTATAACCAGATAAACTGGCCATCTGGCCTTGTGTAATGGCTGCGGTTCCCCCTCCATCCTTTTTCCTTCTATCCCCCGAGTTTGTCTTCAAGAACGAGGAGGCAAACACTGCTCACAGCCATTCCTGAACCCCAGCAAATATTTCTGATTTCTGCTCTTAACAGCAGCCACTGTCTCCAGGCTGTTATGAACAGATATGGAAATATCTCTGGCAGACCATGTCTATCTAAATATCCTCCCCGCACGCTTCTAAGCAGCTTTTATCTCTTCCCAGCGCCGTCCTGCAATCCACCTCTTTCCAAGAACCCTGGCGGAATTTGCAGCAGGAAAAGCCGATTTCCCCGCGGCGGCCGAGGGACGAGTCCTGCCCCTAGATGCTTCCTCATGTAGGTCACTGGGACTTCACACTCGGTAACATAACGAGGCCATCAAGTGAACGGGGCTGTAATTTCGTCATTTGAAGGCGGCTTTGTTCTGGTGGGAAGGGGCACGGGAGGCCAAAAAAGAGGGAGGTGGGGGGTGTGAATTACACAATACAGCAAGATCGGGGCAGGAGAGGGTGAGTTGTCATGCAGCTCATCTTCTGTAAAATAAAACCTAAATAACGCCAGGGAAAGGCAACTCCTACCTCACAGCTGCCTGGCAGGCAGTGAGCCGAGGGCCTCAGGGCCTCCTGGGCAGGTACGTCTGGATTTAAAGGATTAAGGTGTACAAGTACCAGCGATTGCTGCTGCTGGCTTTGCTGTCCATATTGCACCTCCCCAGGTGGGCAAAACAACTTCTTACCCTCCGAACGCTCCTAAAAATGCTTCCACGCTCCAGCTATGCAGGCGAGGGAAGGGAAACTGAGGCACGGAGCAGGAACCCACGGTGTCCCCATCCTGCAACACAAAGGGTCCCTAAACGTGTCCCCTGGGGCCGTGAGCCCCCCAGGGCAGCCGCGGGTGCTGGGGTGTCGCTGATGCCGCCCTATGGCCAGCAGTAGCCGTGCTGACCAGCACGGCTGGCGCCGCATTCCTCAGGGCCTCGCCCCGCAGCTGCCGCGCCGGGGCCCGCGGCCCTTCTGCCCGACCCTCGCAGGGTTTATTTCTGGCCTCGCTGCTCCCAAAGGGCCGGTTTTCCCCCTGCGAACGCTCCCTTGCCGCGTGCCGGCAATGGGAGGATCCCTGATGCCGTTTAAATTAACTTGGGCGTCTTGTTAAAATTTCCCCCCTCACCGAGTTGTCACCTGTGACGATCTGGACCTCTTTGGCTCCTGGGGCCAAGCCCGGAGCAGAGTGCACGAGCGGCTGCTCGGTCACCAAGCAAAGTTCTGCGGTTTTCCTCTTTTTTTGGTGCAGGTTTGCCTGAGCAGTTCCCCATTGACATGCAACATCCTCAAAGAAAATGCGGAAGGGACAGAAAAAAATCACAAGGCGCTGAGTGTAACGTATCCATGAGACACTGAAGAGGTCAAAATGCGGCTTGGGGAGTAACAGGAAACCTACAGATTCTCAGTAAAGCTGAATATCCAAACATGGGCAGTCCTGGACGCATGTGGACTCTAGACATGACTTTAAATATGTCCACACCCCCTTCAGGCAGCGCTGCGCGCTGTTCGATGGCACCGTAACAAACAAGGAGCCAGAACAGACTACTTTTCAAGTGCTCTTGCCCTTAATTTTGTCGATGCTTTTGCTGGCAAACAAGAAAAGGCTGAAGGAAGCCCCGAGAAGCGTTTCCCCGTTAACATCTCATCATCACCGAGCCGGCCGGTGCTGCCTGGCCAGCCCTGGCCTTCCGCAGCGGCCGCGGTGGCAGCCCCGCTGTGTCCGTGTGTCTGGCTGCCCTTCCCAGCACAGAGCGATAACCAACGCAGCAACAATCACCAGCAATTTGCAGAGGGGGAGGGACCCGGTGTGGAGGAGAGCGGGGGAAAGAATGCAAAAATGATATTAAGAAGGTGTTTTTTGCTTAGCAGAGCTCAGCTCACTTCAGCAGACCTTCTCGTGTGTGGTTTCTGCCCTGAATGCTTTTTTTGGCCGACAACCAAGTGCTAAATAATGAAGTTTGAGGGTTTTTTTTGCAGAAGTTGACTGAGTTTGCTTGCAGCAGGGGTACAGATCACTGTGCGGCTCAGAGCCCCGCGCTCAACACGGCCTGGAAACCTCAGCTCCCATCTTAATGCATGGCTGGAAGAGCAAAAGGTGTTGGAGCAAATTTCACAGCTTCCAACAGCTGATGCCCTGACAAGAAAACCATCACTCAAAAGCCCTGTTTGCATTTTTCCAGGTATAAAATATATTTCCTCTCCTTACAGCCTTGGTTTGTGCCCAGGCTTCCCTCCGGCATTCACAGCTTCTCCTAACGGAGAGAAATAAATCAGAGCAAGTCTCTAAGCCCAGCCATTCCCAGCAGGAATATTGATGGGATTTGGGGAGTTTAACCCGACCCGTGGGATTTGGCCTTTTGGAAACCGCCGTCCAGCCCTTCCAGATCTCAGACAGGTCTCGTTCCCTTTCCCCAGGGATCCCCCGTGTGTGACAAATCCCCCTTCCTGGGCACCTCGTGCCTCAGGGAGACGAGTATTGTTAACCCTGCTTTCCAGATGGAGAAATGCAGGCAAAAGTAAATAAATGACCCGTTTGAATCAATGCAGTGAGTGCACGGCAGAGCCGAGGAGTCCTGCTATTCAACCCCTTTTTCTGCACTGATGGGGAAAGGCCGGGAGTCCCGCTTTACCCGCTAAACCCGCCTTCTGCTCTAGAGCAGCTGCTGAGCTTAAGAGGAGCTGACAGGGAACACCGAGGTTAATACGAGAGTCAACTCGTCAGCCCCATCCACCAAATCCACGTCGCTGCGGCGGCTTTGATGGAGCAAAAATAATTTATGGCAGAGGAGGACTTGGATCTCTTGCTGAACTGAGCCTCCTTGCCCATCGCTGCAGAAATCGGGCTGAGATTCAACCTGGCTAGTGGCTGTTTCCACTCGAGCTTTTTCTTTGGGTCTCCTCAGGGTCTCCAGTATTTAATTCTCCCTCCGGCTGCGTCCAGCGCCTGCCCCACGGCCGCGGCTCCCGAGCAGAGAGGCCTCTCGCACAACCCAGCAGTGGCTCCGTTTTCTCCACTGGCCATAGTCTGGTATGTGAAAAAGAATTAAAAGGCCCAAGGCCCCGTCCTGTTCTGCTCGACAAATCCCAGTTTATGAAGCTATTTGCAGGAGCCGCAGGCACCTGCTGCCGGGAGAGCGAGCGTGCGGAGGGAGCAAAGCTCTGAAACGCGCATTAGGGCCTGGGGACAGACCCCCCAGAGCAGATCATAGAACCGCAGAGTCATCTGAGTTGGAAAAGAGCTTTAAGATGAGTCCAAACGCTAACCCAGCCCTGGCCCTGAGAACCTCATCTCTGTATTCTCAACCCCTCCAGGGATGGTGACTCCAGCACTGCCCTGGGCAGCCTGTTCCAGCACCCCACAGCCCTTTGGGGAAGAAATCACCCCAAATTCGCAGCCTCACCTCTCGTCGGTAGCTGCAAGCCCAGCTGTGCTGAACAATGAATGTCCGGTCCATACCAAACACCCCCGTTGGTTTGGGAAAGGACCCGTCTGCCTTTGAACTAAAACTCTCAGAAACACACAAGCACCAGGCAGCCACAGCAGACATGTCCCTCTGTCCAGACACACACCTGTCCGTCTGTCCGGACACACCTGTCCCTCTGTCTGGACACACACCTGTCCCTCTGTCCGGACACACACCTGTGCCACACACTAAGTGCCGGCAGCAGCCCCGTAGCCAGCGATTCCCAGTGACGCTGACAGACATATTCCCAGTTCCCGGTGACACAGACAGACACATTCCCGGTTCCCGGTGACACAGACGTATTGCCGGTGACACAGACAGACAGACACATTCCCAGTGCCCGCAGGCGCTCTCGCTCGGGCGCACACGCGTGCCCAGACGTCCCCTCCGTAACCGCGTTTCTGCACAACCGCAGATTCTTCCATATAAAGACATCGGCGGGCGCCGCTGCCTGTTATTTATGGGCTTTCACACGCATACTCGTACATGTAGAGCTGCTGCTGCTGCTGCTGCTGCTTCAGCCGCACGTGCGCTAGGGGGTTATTTTCCTCGTTAAAAAATGCACAGAACAAACCCGAGTGTGCTGGCTCGGAGTCGCACCCGGGTCTGCTGCGCTCCGAGCACACAGGTTTTAAAGAGGGTGGATTGGGGAGGGAGGGACAGACGGACGCGTCTTTTCCCTGCGCATCCTCATCCCCGTATTAATACATTCTTTCTGGCACAAGGTTTCCTGCTCTTTGGCCAAGCGGAGCCTTTTGCTGGCGGTTGATTCTCCGGGGCTCGGGAAGCTGGGGTGCAAAGAGAGACAGAGCCAGTCCCGGGCAGCGCGGGCTGTGGGGCGGCCACGGTGCCACCAGGACCCAGCCGGGACCGCGGGGCGGCCACGAGTTTGGGAAACACCCTGCTTTTGGTGGCTGTTTTCCCCAGAGGCAGCCCAGACTCTGCCCCCCGCCCCGCTCCGTCCCCCGCCCAGACGGACCCCGAAAGCTCCTCTGTCTCCAAGTCCCCAGAACCGCAGGCACAACCTCCCTGCTCACTCTGCCGGAAGTTACGGTTTCAGCCTAACTGCTGAGCTGGAATCCCCATCCCTGCAGCGGCTGCACAGACAGGAGCTGCGGTTCCAGGGACGTGTTCAGTGGGCACCGTCTGTTCCCCACGCCCGCCTCTCCGGCCTGGAGCAGCAGAGAGACGGGGTGAGCCGTGCAACGCCAGCACGTGGCTAAGCCTGACCTAGGCTGCCAGGCTGCGCTTAGGCTATTTCTGTGTCCTAATAACCCCTGATCCATCCCTGATTCAATTAGCCTCTCAATCAAATTATGCTTGGCGCTCCGGACCCTTTTATCTCTAAAGGGATAAAGCTGGGCCAGGTAACGACGCATCTGAACAACAGACCCACCAGTGGGTGAAAACCCACAGCCAGAGCCGCGGGTTTACCCCACGTCCCTAAGCCCGGCCTAACCCCAGCCGTCCACCGCGCCTCGGCCCGGGCACAGCTCTCCCCGGAGCCCGCAGGGCACAGCGGAGCTGGGCCTGGGCATTTCTGCTGATGAATTTATCAAGACAAAAACCAGAGCGGGGGAGCTGTGCAAGGACCGCGGATCCCAGCCGGCCTGGCAGTCACAGCCAATTAATTCTCAGTAAACACCACGTTAAACCCCAAACCCCGGTTGATGTCGAGCGCAGACGAGGGGGGAGGAGAGGGGACGTGCTTTTTTTCAAGAAGGTGTTGCATCTGTGGTTCTATTTCCCTGTTCTCCTCTTGCAGGGAGGAAAAACAAACATAAGAAATAAAGGACCCATAAATGGCAGCGGGAACGAGAGCGGTGTCACACTGAACGCCGGAGCACGGGCGCCGGGGAAAAGCCGTTTGGCCGCGGCGGAAAGAAGGACGAAGGTTTGAACCCTGGCGCAGCGAATCCTTCCGTGTGCGCGGCGCTGGGAAAGGTCTCCCGGCTGGGGGGCCGCGGGGGCTGACACAGCCACAACGCGGATCCCACCGCGGATCCCACCACGGATCCCAAAGTGGATCCCAACCCGGCTCCTCGGGGGATTTGGGGAGAAAACAACCCCGAGAGAGCGCGAAACCTCGGCAGGGGCTGGGGATTGAGAGGCTGGAGCTTTTCATATGCAAAGGGCAGGAAAAAGAGGGGGATGGGAAAGGAAAAGGAAACCGATCCTACCTCCTTCTCCGAGATGTAAAGCTGATCTCCCTTCAAAACCACGTAACGGTTTTTCCAGATTTCCCTAAAAATGCCTTTCCCGCAGAATTTCCGCACCCAGCCGACCTTCTCTGGCTGCGCAGGTTGCTGGTTTCCATCCTGGTGCCCCTAACACAAAGAGAGAGGGAAGAAAACGGGCGGAAAAAGCGGATTATTCTTCATTTTACGCTCCTCGTCCCCCCTCCCTCTTCCCCCAACTTTGCCTCCCTCCCCGGGCCCTCTCGGCGCCGCCGAGGGTTCAATTCTCTCCACAGAGATTTTCTGCTGCAGACATGAAGCAACAACAATAATCCCGAGGCGACGGTGCAAAAATCGCAGGCAGGGCTTCCCCCGCGCGTTATATAAGAAAAGCTGCTGTGTTCCATCCGCACAACGCGCGTTTCCCCGCGGAAGGAGGAACGGGAGGGCGTTGGGCAGAATTTAAACCGGCGGCTTTATTTACTGCAGCAAAAATCGCGGTTTCTGAGCCTTTTATCAATTAATCCCAGCGGCAAAAATCCGCGGCGGGGTTTTTATTGCGGATTTCTGGATGGAGAGCGGGATCAGAGGGCGCAGCGGCCGCCCGGCGCGCAGCCCGCACGGAGATGGTGCCTCGGGGTTTTATCGTCTCCTCGCCATCCGAAGATGCGGACGGGGGAGGACGGCGAGCGGCCGCTGCCCGCCTTGCGTTCGCATCTGCACGGGGGTTGGTTTTTTGCTAAGCAAGCGGGTGGGGAGCGGATGCCAAACTGGAAACCAAGAGCCAACCCCCCCCCCTCCCCAGACCCCCCCCAAGCAGAACCCACCGCGCTCACCCTTTTTGCAGAATTGTATTTTTTCATCATTCCTCGGCGCTGGGGGAGCTCAGGGGGGCGGCGAGGGGCTCCTCGGGGTCCCGGGGAGGGCGGACGATCCTCCTCTTCCTCCCCTTCCTCCCCGTCGCTCTGCAGATCGCGGGCGCTCTCTGGTTACGCGCGGAGCCGCCCGGCTCTGTAATCCATCCTCACACCCCCGCGCCCCCCCAGCACCACGGCGGGGCCGGCCGGGCCTGCCGCTCCGTCCCCGCGCGCTGACGTCTGCGCGCGGCCCACCAGCGCCTTTTTCCTTATTATTCTTTGTTTCTGACTCGATCCGCGGCGCTGGGGGCCGGGGGGGACACGAGCGGCCGGCGCATCCCGGGGTGTCCCGGTGTCACCGCAAATGAAACCTTCCTGGCGAATGGAGAAGCGTCCCGGCGGCACCGGGAGGGTCTTTGCCAAGAGGGTTTGGGATTTTAAAGATAAACCCACTTTGCAGAGAGCCTTTCCCTGGGAGGGGCCGGGGGGCTCTGAGAGCAGGTGAATAAAGCCCAGCGAGGTTTAGATGCTGCTTAGAAAAACCCCCTTTTTCTGTTTATTTGGTCTCCCTATACATCCCACAAGTGCAGAACTCCCTGAGCTGAGGTTCCAGGCTGGGGTTGGCAGAGAGATGCATAAAAAACGAGGGAAAACCAGAGAAAGGAAGAAGAGTTCAGGTGGAGGAAGAGGTGGGTAAATGGTCAACCAACCCATCAGCTGCTGCTGCACGGTGTGACCCGGCCGGCACACATCACACTGCCACCTCAGCCCAAATCCTTCAGAACGGACGTGTCGAGGATCCCGCCAACGCCTCTTAAACCGCGACCGGCTGCAAATCCTGGTGCTGCCCTGGCCCCAGGCACCCTCGGTGCTGCAGTTCTGCTCCCCGCGATGTTATCGGTTCATATAAAACAGCTACCGAAACATCTTCTTGCTGCAGAAGCCAAACAACAAACGCCCGCGGTTTATTTCTGTGTTAACGCCGCCACGCGCCAACCCCCCCGCGTCGTTTTGCCTTTGGATGCCGAGTGTGAAACCGCTGCTTCGGAGAGGAATTGACTTTAATTAGGACGCGTGGGTTTTCTTGTCTCTGGAGATAATTACGGCACGGTGGGGGAACTGAGCCCCGAAATTCCACGTAAGGGCTGCGACACGGAGCAGGAGTCCTGCTGAAATATGTGACATCTTCCAGCAGAACTGCAGCTGGAACCCAGACCTTCTGACCTCAGACCTTCCGAGTTTGAGCCAAGCTCAGCACGTCGGTCCAGGCAAACCAACGCGACGTTGCGCCAAGACTCCGGTTCTGGAGTCGGCGGCAGGGCCGGAGCAACCACGACTTCTCCAGAGCCTCCTCGAGATCCCCAGCTCTGCTCCCGGCCCAGTGTTTCCTACAGGAGGGTGAACCCACCGTAACCCCAGCCTAACTTCACATGCGTGTCCCTGGGTGGGTCTAACACATGTAAACCCCCGCTGAAGCTTTGCGCCTCCCGCGTTCCCGCCCGGCAGCCGCTCTCCCCCCGCACTGCGCTGTTCAAGCACTTGCAAATCGGTTTATTTTGGCCTTAAACGACGTGCCCCGTTACGTGTTTCACCTGCGATGTTTTCCCTTCCTGCCCCGACTTCTACCCCAGCGGTGCTACAAAAGGGATACGAGGAATCATGTAATAGATGATTCAGTCAAAAGGGGTTATTTAATAGGACTCAAAATATACAGACAATGAGCAACGAGCGTCTCGTGCCCATCAGCTCCGCGGCACACGGCGCCCGGGCCAGGATTGTTCATCGGGGACAAAACCCGCGCGTTGGGACGAGGTTTGTCCGCGGTGACGCTTTTCCCCGCAGATTCCGGTTCCAATCCCGCACGTTCTGAGCTGCGATTGTGAGAAGACGAGGAGGGCTCTGCAGTTGGGGCACATCCTGGTTCACCGGGGCAGATGGTTCTGGTGCCCGCTGAGGATCCGGCGCTTTGGGGAGCTCTGGGGCCCAGACGAGGGTTCACCTGGGATTCACCGTCTGCTGCTCGAGCGCGGCGGCGCTTGGGAGCTCCCGGCGCCGCGGAACCCAGAGGCCGTCACCTCCTCCAGGAAGCTGCCGAGCAAGGAGACGGGACAACATTCGCTCATCCGGACAGAAATAACCACAGACGGAATGGGTTTGGTTGGGAAAGCCCCTCAAGATCATGGAGTCCAACCATAACCCACCCCTGGCACTGAACGTGGCCCTCAGAACCTCATATCCGTGTATTTTGAACCCCTCCAGGGATGGTGACTCCAGCACTGCCCTGGGCAGCCTGTTCCAACGCCCCACAGCCCTTTGGGGAAGAAATTACCCCAAATTTCCAACCTCAGCCTCCCCCGGTGCAACTGGAGGCCGCTCCTCCTCACACGGCCCCTCCCATTTCTAGCCTCTTTAAACCCGGCTTAAATCCGCACGGAGACCTCTGGGCGCTGCCCAGTCAGATCGCAAGGAAGCTTTAAGCCAGTAAAACGCTTAAACACGCACTCCAGCTTCGCGCCAGCCTCTCTGCATGGTTTTCCGAGGAAACTGCAGGGAGTTTGGAGGCCCAGCCCCAGGGAACTGGCGGATTCTCCTCGACGTTGGCTGTGTGGCATCCAAAACCCGATTTAAGCCGGTCCCTGTGAGGCCGCGCTCTGCACGCACCAAAACGGGTATTTTTTCATCCCGACCGCCAGTCTTTTTCACCCCAAACGCCTTAAAGCATCGACTTACGGTGCATTCACCAGAAAATGCCGATTTCTCCTTCGCGGATACGCTTTAAATCTACGGCTCTACCACCATAACCAGCTCCAAAGGCTTGTTTGTCTCTTTGTAAAAAATAAAACTAACTCGCTCTGGCTGTCCCTTAAGCCCGGCCTAAGCATGGCTGCTGAGCCCAACTGGAGCTGGAGCGGGAAGAACAATGAAAACCAGGGATTAACGCGCTTACCCGGGCGGCTCGGGCATTACCAGCCAAATCGCCTTGTTTATGGTGACATATCGACCCTAATCCGGCAAAAATCAGCAACAGTTCGTTAAAGGGAGGCCGGGGATTAGCGCAGGAGTCAGGACACGGGGAAATCTGGGGCTCTGTGCTGAAATAGCTGCGATTTCACGCATTTTGCTAAAATTGCAGTTAAACTCTTCATTTCTCCGCTGTCCTGCTCCTCTCTGCCCTCCCTTGAAAAGGCCTTGAGATCCCCCACTCAAAAAGTGGGATTTTTTATCATTCCTGTGGCCTCTTTTTAGGAAACCTTCGCCGCCGATTTGGGTATTTTTGTCCTCCCCTCACACTTCCGAGGCAGGACCCACAAAAAGCATCAACCTTTATTTCTCCCTTTTCCTTTTTCCCCCCACTTCACTCTTTGAAATGCAAATTTGGAGGCAGCGTCCTCGTTTCTCCCTAAAGAATTCAAAGGCTGCGCCAAAACGTCGGAGCCCTGACGAGCTGATCGGACTCATTACAGCACAAACCCGCCCGTGGAGCCGCCGCGTTTTCCCTGCTCCGTCCCCAAAAAAAGCGACGGGACCACACGCTGCGAAAAGCTGGAGCGGGAATGTCGGGAAATGTCAAAACCCGCCTCAAAACATGAGGTTCCAGTGGATTACGAGCCTGGTTTTATTTTGGTGTCCTTGCAAGATGACAATTTATTGAACTTCCCTCGTTTTCCCAGTCAAAAAGGAGCTGGGATGTCCAGCCATCTCTTTTTCTTCCTATTTCTGGGCTTGGCTGAAACAGGATTTAGTTCAGAGGCCACTTGTAGAGCAGGAGGTTGACAAGCTGGGTAATTTGGGCCGGAATCGCTCGATATGTGGGCTAATCCAGACTTGCCTTTGTAACCCAGTTCGCCAACGCAATTTGCTCCTGTGCTCACAGCAGTTTTCCGATAATCTGACATTAAACTAAAGCAGGAGCCAAATTTCTGGGAATTTGGGCATTTTTCTGAGCAACGAGAGGAGCCGCTGAATTTTGGGATAATTCCCGCTCCCACACGGGCACTTGTGGAGCCTGAAGATCCTTTAGGGCGTGCAAAGGAAGGGCAGAAGCGCAGGGGTTCTATAAACGCCCCGCAGGCTCCGCGCGGCGACCCCGAGCCCACCGGTGGGTACCTGAGATCATTAAGAGCTCGTCAGCTGGGTTTGGGACACACGACACGGGCTGTGAACAGCAAGCGTTCCCGGAACTCCCCAAGCTGTTAACCCTCTAAGTTTCACCCCAAACGCGGAGAAGCGTCGCTCTGCCCTCCCTCCGCGCAGCTGCCGGACACCCCCGGGGTTTAAATGTCACCAGTTCCCTGCTGTGACACATGGGGCAGCCGCGGGTCACCTGTCGCATTCCTGCGTCGCCCGTTCCAGCGGCTCCCGCTCGTGAGGAAAGGAGCACGGCGCCAAAAATTCCTGCTGGCCTCCCAGCAAAGGCAACTGGGAGCGTCCAGCAAACCAGTAAGGAAAGCTCCGCTCTCCAGGGAGAACTGGGAACGACCCGGACCCGCAGAGCTCGGTTCCAGCCACAGGTACGAGAAGTGGCCGCTGGCAAACGCCCCAGGTTTCAAGGAGCGCTGAATTCCCATTGCTGTGCTCCTCGCTCCGATGAGAGCGCGCGGCCGGTTTCAAGCAGCAAAAGCTGCCCAGGCTGAGCTCCCTGCCCCTGAGCTCAGTCCGGCGCCCGTGGCAGCCGCAGCGGGTGCCAGCGCAGGGCTGGCCCGTCCCCCTGCGCCGCGGAGCTCCCTCCACGGCCGGCGCGGCCCTCACCTCCGGGTGTTGTGGATGGTGGTGCCGCCCAGCACGATGCGCACGCCCGCGGTGCTGCGGTTCAGGTTGTACACAGTCAGCGCCTCTTCGTACGTCGCTCCTCCGATGATGAAGACGATGATGTCCTGGGGCCTAAAATAACGACACCAACGGTGAGAAGGGATCAGACAACACCCACAAGGATCAGTCCTGGACCACGATGATTCCCCTCCCCAAACCATCTCGTTTTTGTGATGTTCTGGGCTCAAGACTGACAATAAACGGCTTTTTAAACGTCGTCTCCCCTGAACATTTACACAAGGTGCTAACGGGCCGTAAAATCCGCCTCCGCGACACCCCCGCGCTGCAGCGCTGATGTTTAATGCATGACGGAGCCGCTGCCGCGCTGGGAAAGTCCCATCGATCCTGGAGTCAAGCGAGGACGCGAGCGGCGCTGCGGTGGGTTTGCTGCCTGCTCACACAACTGTGGGGGCTTACGCCTCAATTTAAACCTCGGCGGCTCCGTTCTCTCGCCAGCCTGCGGATATGGGACGGTACAGAGATGGAGAGCGGGGAAAGGAGGGAAAAGAGAGGGGAAAAGGAGAATTCTGCAGCATTTCAGCTAAAAGGTGCCGATCGCGTCCCGTCCGTCACCCACGGAGCCCGAGCGGCCGCGTCTCCGCACGATTAATTTTCTGTTGCCGTCTCAAACCTCGTCCCTTTCCAAGCAGCCGCTTGCTGCAGAGCTGGAATTCACCTGTCTGCGATATCCAGCACAAAGATGGGAAATTGGACAGAGAAACCCAGCAGGAAGGATAACCCGGTGGAATGGGAGAGCTCAGGCCTGTGCTGGGCTGCAGAATTAACTGGAAATACCTCCGAGATGAGAAAACTTCCTGCGTGGATGTTATATTGAATTTCTGCACAGTTGGGATCGCTGGGTATCAGGAACACGGCACAGAATACACTTCTTTTCGCTTTGATATTATTCCTGCCTTTCTTGCAGGATTTAAGCCTGGCTTAGGGGAGAGGGGGCAGAACTGCAGCCTCTCCCAAAGCCTCCGGCACTTACCCTGCAGTTTGCCCAGAGCAGAAAGCAAAACCACGCAGAGGCGAAAGAACACGGGGACCTTGTTGGCAGCGAGTGCCCAGGGAATCACCAGGGAGTCACCACTTCTAGCGAGGGCAAAGCACAACGAGAAATTTCAGAAGAACCCCCAGAACGGTGGGATTAGCGGTGAGCGACCTCCAGCAACGCTGCTCCCGCTGCTCCGCTCCTCCACCCGCTTCGCGGCTGGATCTCCTTGGGTTAATTGCCAATTGAACAGCGGAGGAAAAAACAACTTCCTTGAACAAACGAGGGCAGAGTTTCCAAAAAACCCCCCAAACCCAGACCAAGCTCAAGAGAATCCATCTGGTTTAGCGATGGTGCTGCTTGCCCGAGTCTTGCGGGCAGTACGAGGAGCTCGGGTGGAAAAGCCAAAGGTTTCCACAGCTGACGTTGCCAAAAAAGGAGATTTTTGTGTTCCCTGCCCGAGGATCCCTCGCCCGTGCCTTCAGACGTGTGTCAGCTACAGACGGCTCTGAACGCTTCCCAATCCTTTCCAATTGCCACCGCTGCATTTGGAGCAGGAGCTTTTCCTCCCTTGCACCAGTGTGATGTTTAACAGAGAAAGAAACAGTTCAAAAGAATCCTTTCAAATTCCAGCAACCGCGGCCCTTTGATCAAAAAATCCAAAGCCTGTTGTCCTGACCTCCCGCTGAACGCTGCCAAGGCCGCGAGGCCAGGAAAGCGTCGCCAGCGCGCCCGGGGCTCTCCTGTTACACCGAGTTCTGTGTGAGCAGTAAGCTGAAATTCCTCGCTCCGTTGGTTTGGCGCTAAGGCCAAACCATCAAGCGGGTCTTTTTCTTCCAAACCTGATCAGGAAAACGTGTTTTGAGACGAGCCCCCGTTTTTTTGTGATGTTGGAGATGAGGATCCCGGAGATGAGGATCTCGGGGATTCCACCATATTAAAGCCCTTTTCCAACCAAAATGATTCTATGATTTCAGCCTCTCCGGGCCACCTACTTGCGAATACACAAGAAGACCTTCACAACCGAGACATTTCTCTGCCAGGCCCGAGTTTTGTTCATCTCCAGGCGAACAGCAAAGCCGGGGGGAGCAGACACGCTCAGTCCCACCAACCGCCCCGAACTCGCCCGTACCTGTCGCGGAGCGCGTTGGGCCCCAGGTAGGGGAACTGGCTGTCCCGGAGCTTCCCTTTGATGAGCTGGTCCAGCGTCTCGTGCAGCAGCGGCTGGTGCTGCGTGTACACGTTCTCAACGCCCTGCGGTGCGAGAGCGGCTCCGGTTATGGGTTAATCCAGCACAGCAGCCGGGGAGAGAGAAAATCGGCAAAGACACAGAAAAAAGCAGCAGCATCTGATGGATACATCACGCGATAAAGTCCAGATTTAGAGGGGCTTTTCAGCAACGAACCCCTTGGTTTTCAGTAAGAATTATGGCCTAAAAGCCCAGTGCACTGATTATTAAACCTCTGACAGCTGTGACACAAGTCATTTTGACCCAAACTGTGGATATTTCACGTGTGGCAGGTCCGTACCTTCAGGCCTTTGAGGAACTGTTTGGTGATGGCTACGGCGTCCTTGGGACTGAAGAGGTCGCTGCCCCGGACCCGCTTCCCTCCGTACTCCACAACAGCGGACACGAGCTGCACGGACAGAGAAAACCAGAACAAGAGCGTCCTTAACCCGGAGAGCGGCTGCCGGGGCTCGGCGAGGCTGCGGTGAGGAACGCGAGAGAATGAAACCGCGGCCTGAGAAACACAGAGTTGCTTTTGGGTGTTTTCCTGAAGCTGGGAGTTCCCAACCCAATTCCATTGGCTGTTTTTGACTCTCCGGGGTGAGCTCAGGTTCCTGGACCAGACACAAAACTTTAATCTCTGCCCTTCCCTTCCCAACCTGAGCCAAAGTTGTGGGATCACCTCATGACAAGAAAGAGCTTGAGGTGCTGGAGTGAGCTGAGAGAAGGGAACAGAGCTGGGGAAGGAGGTTTAGATTGGAAATGAGGAGCAATTTCTTCCCCACAGGGCTGTGGGGCGTTGGAACAGGCTGCCCGGGCAGCGGCGGAGCAGGCGAGCTTCGCGCCGGTTCCCGAGGATTCCCCGCCTCGGCGGTACCTTTCGGTATTTGTCGGCCACGCCGCGGTTCTTGAGCTCGGTGAGCAGCCCGGGGAGGCTGTTGCTGCTGTGCCGCTCATAGTGCAGCGCGTAGAGCATCACCAGCCGCGCCGCGTCCAGCTCCGTCACCCGCGGGTTCTGCAGCAGCCGCCGCACGTTCTGCGGACACACACAGAGCACGGTGAGCGGAAAGCCCTTCGAAATGCCGTAAATCAGAGGAACATCGACCCCGCTGCCTGGCGACAACACCACGGGCAGGAGGAACGCGAGAGAATGAAACCGTGGTGTGAGAAACACAGAGTTGCTTTTGGGTGTTTTCCTGAAGCTGGGCGCTCCCAACCCAGTTCCATTGGCCGTTTTTGACTCTCCGGGGTGAGCTCAGGTTCCTGGACCAGACACAAAACTCTAATCTCTGCCCTTCCCTTCCCAACCTGAGCCAAAACTGGCCCGCAGGTTCCATCCTCAGATTGACTAATAAGAAAAAACAGCAAGGACAACAACACAAATTCCATTTTCTTTTGGAAGACACGGGGCAGAAGCATCAAAATCTTGGGTAACCTTTGGATGTGAGAAGGGGAAGAGCAAGTATCAACCACTTGGAGGCAAAGGAAGAAAGGAATCGAAGTCTGAAAAGAAAGATTACTGGAGGTAAATACAGCAATCTACAGCTATTAATTCTAATATGGAGATTATTACTTTTTCTGCTTTTTCCCATTGTAAATATAAAGGGTATAAGCCCCAAAGAAGCTGCCTGTTGAAGTGCAGGCCCTTTCCCAAGAGGTTTGATCCCGGCACATGCCATGGCAGGACAGAACTGCTTGTGTAAATTGAAAACGAGCCGTATAAGAGCTCCTCATGACACCAAAAAGCTCCCGTTTCCTCTCTGCAACCTCCCGGTCGCTGCGTTGAGTCAGAGCAGAGATCATGGAGCTGAGAGAACAAACGCTCCCCAACCTCCCAGCACGGGTGGAATCATCCAGCTGCGAAACCACGTTGGGAAAGCGTTGCTATTATTTCCCATTTGCCGTAATTTGTTTGCCTGGTTACACAAAACACAGGATAAAATCCCGGGTTTGAGGAGGAACAACGGGGTTTCCCGTTCACCTCGGAGGGTCGGGAATTCACCTGCGCGGGCTCGAGGAGCCGTTTGCTGGCAGGAGCGTTGCTCCCGTGCCGCAGGGAAACGCGGCAAACAGCGAAACCATTGTCCGCGGAAAGAGCCGGGATTCCAACCCCATTCACCTCCGAGGCTCGAGTGCTGCGTCGGGACTCGGAGCAGCCCAAATGTACTGTACCAGAAATGAACAATCGCTCGAGTGACATCAGCGGGAGGACAATTCCGCCTTTATTTGGTGCTCTGCCTCATTCTTCATTGTTTCTGTGGCCTTGGCCCTTCGCTGCCATCAGGGAACAGCCCGGGGCAGCACAGCTCAGAGACACTGATCTCTCGCCTAAAAAGGCACCAGTTCCACGGTTTTGCCTTTATTCTGTGGTTTTCAGTTGGGAGAAATCCAATAGAGCCCTTTAGGCTGTGAGCAAACCACAGAACTACTTGGTTAGTGCAGACTAAGAGCTGAATGAGCAGCCAAGTGACCTCTGGGATTTGAGCCTGTGACGCGACTGCATCAGCACCAGAAGCTCACGTCATCCCCTTGCTAACGAACCTGAGAGAATTCAGAAAAAGTCAACCAATATTTCCCAAAACGGTCTCCAGTGCCAAGCACAGAGGTTTCAAAAATCAGCCCTGTGCTGGGTTAATTAATTAATTAACAGATCGGATCAGAACTCAAATATTTGAGGACTACAGTGCACAAGCTGGATCTAGAAACCACGATCGAGTGAGGAATTGAAGTCTAAAACCATCATACTGGGAGCGGAGAATAATAGAAGCCAAGAAAATATGTATTTTAAATCTGTTGAAGATGCTTAATTAATTTTCTAGCCAAACTGCTTCTCTGCTGTTGTGTGAAGGAGTCTGTTATATGGTTAACTTCTACCTTAGCTATAAAAAATTTAGGAATTGGTTTTGAATCCTAAGTCGCTGGTTGAACTTTGCTCCAATCCGGTCGCGTTCCACAACAGCGTTGTTTTCTGGGAACGCTCGGCAGCCACAATCCCTCACTATCACCATCCCGCAGCCCCCAGGTCAGGGCACGGAGCCCCCGAGCCAGCGCGGGTCCAACTCCCGGCTCTCTCAGCCAAAGACGCCTCTGTTGGGCTTTCTCAGTCCTCTTTGCCACAGAAACCTTTTCTTTCTGAGGCTTTCCGTTGTTTTTTAGTTTTAAAAAATGTAAAAAAAAGGTAAAAGTCAGCAGCTCAATGAATTTCAGACAATTTCACGGATTCCATTTCTTCTCCCCAACAAATACAAGATTCTGCACAAGGCTCCCAGTTGTTATTTTGTACTGGTGCCTGTTGCCAGGAGCCAACGGAGCACACAGAATGCAGGAACATTGGCTTGTGAAATGTAAAGACAGAATTTGCAGAGATGCTTCTCAAGCCCGTTATTAACGATGATTCATCCCCATCTGAACCAAACAGGGAGGAGAAGAACCATCCCAACGCGTCCAGTCGCGGCCCCACGGGCTCCCAGCACCACCGCTGCAGTTCGGGACCAAACCAGCCGCGTTTAGACAAAGCTGAGGGTCGGTTTTTAGGCGCGAGGTACCTGCAGGGCGCTGGAGTGGTCGTTCTGACAGGCCAGCTCCTGCTCCACCTCCGACACCTCCAGCAGGTTCCGCTCGGCGACCAGGCGCGAGAGCTCGCCCACCACCGTCACGTGCTTGGACACGGTGCCCGACATCTTCCTGAACTGCGGGTAGTTCTCCACGAACGCCTGCGGGGACACGGGGCGGCCCGGCCGTAAATCGCACCCATTCACGCGCAGCAACGTAAGCGAGAGCGGGGCGGGAGCACGGGTGTCGGGCACCACAACCCCGGGATTCCGTAGGGTTCCTCCAATTACTGCCATTTCTGGATGTGCTAGTGATTTATTCTTAATGCACAGAGACAGAATCACCCAAGACATCGCCAGGATTCTTTAAATCTGAATCAACAGCCTGTGTTCTGCGCTGCTGCCAAGTGCCCCAGCTCAGATCTAAAGTCCATATTGGACTGAGCTCTGCACTTAAACCAGAGCTTAACAACTCAGCTCTCGGGCTTTGGGATTCCAGCTGGCTCTGCGCAGCGCTTATGGAATAAGTGGGTTTGCAGAGCGTGCTGCAGCGGTGCAGAATTGAGGCGCTGGTTACAGAACCACCGTAACGAACACAGCACAAAAAGGAGGTTCCCACTCCACAAAACCAGCACAGCACCGAGATGTGACCAGTTGGTACTAGTGGTGGGACAGCGAGTCGTGATCTGCGCTACCCCGCGACGGACGGGCTGTGGAAATCCCCTGGGTCACACCTGGATTGTCCGTACCTTCATATCCGCGATGGATTCCAGCTTCTGCTGCTCCTTGGGCTTCCTCCTCTGGAAATCCTCCATCAGGTTCTTGATGTTGCTGCCGATCTCCGCGAAGTTCAGGTACATGTTCTGCGGGGAACAAGAGAGAAAGCAAGTCTGTTCCACGCCGATTTTTCACATCGCCACCTCGATGCTCACTGCAAAGTTCTTTTTAGGTGGCAAAACCCCGAGCGGACCTCGATCCCACCAAAACACCTACGTTGGCGTAGAACTCGTCGTTCTCGGCGGACAGAACCACTTCTCGCAGGTCCTTGCTGATCCCCGGCACCCGCGAGAGGTCGATGCGGTTGTTGTTAATGCCCAGCAGCTCGTGGACCATCGCCTGGTACGTCCACTAACGAGCGTGGTGAAAGAGAAGAGAAAATTATCACCTCAGTGAGACAAATCAACAGATTTCAGGCTGTGACTCAGACAGAAGCCAGTTGAGACGAGGTTCTTAGGGAGGTGGTTTAGTGCCAGCGTTCACGGTTGGACTCAGTGATCTCAAAGGTCTTTTCCAACCCAAGTTATTCACCTGGTTGAGCAGGGGGGTGATGGCGTCGTCAGAGCGATCCAGGATGAGCAGCAACGGAGGAACCTCCGTGCGCCGAAAGTCAAACAGCTCGTACTCCTTAGTGATCACTTGCTGTTGAGAGAAGGGAAAATAATACATACAGACCTGGGAAATGTTTCCTTAGTTTGGATACAGGTGAACAAAAAGCAAAGAGCTGCTGGAAAATAAGTTGTGTTGCTGTATTAATTGACGCTGCTAATGAAGAAATAATAACCTGCTCTCCAAAGGCACCAGTAACCTACTGCAATTTATGATGCTCGTGGGAAACACGGTTTTTCACCCGCTCTTTGGTTGAGAGCAGAGGAGGGATGGGCTCACCCAAAAATAAAGGACAGAATTGACACGAATCGCCTGAAAAGGGGTATTTCTCTCCAACGGATCAACACGTAAAACAATTAACCAAACTCTAAGCAGGTTGCTAAGTTCATGGCGGGTTCTGCGCGTACCTTCACGCACTCGGCCAGGCGCTTGGCGGGCTCGGAGGAGAGCTGGTACCGGATCATGGGGCACTTCTTGAGGGACAGGAGCAGCGCGGTCAGTCCCTGCGTGGTCCTGGACAGCAGCGCCGGGTCCCAGTGCCGGCCCTGCCACAGAAACCGCCCCGAATCACCTCCGCTCCTATTGCTACGGGTCTTAAAGTGCGGGAGCAAAGCGGAGTTTGAAGGAGCCCCGAGCTGAATTCCCCAGAATTCTCTCCTCGTAAGGCCCAGCTCACCACTGCGCCCGGTTTCTTGTGGCTACTGGTCTGTTCACCACAAAACAAGGTGCTTTTTTCACTTTTTTTTCATACCTGGCAGCAGCCCAAGAGGTTGAGAGAAAACACGTGTGGATTCACCGCGATGTAATCGCCGTAGAACTCCTGCCAAGAAGCGAAAGCCAATTGTGACGTGTGGCCCCGCAGCAGCCGCATTTTCACCCAAGTTACACCCGCATTGTTTCTCCTGCCTCCACCTGAACCTCTCAAATCCCTACACTTGCGCTCACAACTCCACCGGCTGTAGTTTTCGAGCACGAAGCTTCATTGACACCACAAATAAAGAAAAGGGCAGAACCGGCAGCGGCTCTGACGGCCAGAGGGCACCAAAACCAGGGGCACAGGAGATTTTCTTTCTTTTACTTCGTAATCCCACGTGTATGTTCATCTCTTCTTCTCCAAGAACTACAGTCCTCCCCCTACCAAGTTTAGTAGCTTGTACGTTCGCTTTGCTGGTGTTTTGGGATCAGATCTACTGAAAATATTGAAAATTCACCTGAACTTCAGCCACGACTTCCTGCTCGTCAGCCTCAGCCAGCGCCTTCACGTCACTCTTGCTGATCACGTTGCTGAAATCTGAAAGAAAATAACAGCAAAAGAAAAGTCGTCAGGCTCTGTGAGCGACACAAAACCACCACAGAACCATACAACCCGATTTTCCCCTGGAGAGGGAGCAAATTAACAACAGAGATCCTTTGACTTTACACCTGCAATTATTACGCAGACATTATAACCCAGAAGTTACCTCTGAACCAATTCCCTGTCCAATTTTCTGCCTCTGGTGCCGATATCCAGTACGTCTTAACGGCCAGCGATGGGTCAAACGCCCCGTTTCATCTCCTGTCCTCACACCCGCCTAATTAAACACCAGCACATCCAGGTGCAGCCCGGAGATATTTATGCGTAAAGAACAAGCCATGAAATAGCTGAGCGCAGCGAGAGCCGTGTCTGTGCTCCCAGCCGCTGACCCGCAGAGCGGCAATGACATCTAGAGGCCACTTCGCTCCTTCCCCAGGACCTCCCCGAGCGATGCCCGTGCCGAAGGACGAGATTTAGTTATTCTGCTTCATCTCCCAAAACCACAGAATATTCTGTGGCATGCGAAGCACCCGCTTGATGCGCCAGACACCAGGAGCTGCCGCGCAGCAGGTTCAGTGCAACCCTGCCATGGGAAGTCTCTCCAAACCCCATCTCTGAACTATTTACCTTCCAAATCTGGGCCAGTTTCTCATCCTGAGCGCCTCAGTTTTCCTCACCCCCAGCACTGACCTTCTTTCATGCTTCTGAAGCTCTAAAACCCCAGAAATGTTCAGGAATGAGCCATATTGGAGAAATGCAGATTTACAGTGTTGCTTTGTAAAGATCTCTTACAACCTGCTTTGGTTTAATTATTTTATTTTATAGGTATCCACCCTTTGCTAAAAGAATTTGGTGACCTAGAGACCAGAAATCCCCCATTCTCAGGCTTTTGGTGCAGTTCTGTCAGCGGGAGCACTCCCAGCGCCTCACATCTGTATTTTCTGCTGAACCTCAGATCGGTCTCTGGCAAGCTGGACTTAGCGGACAGAACAGGACGTACTCACAAATAAAATAGATGCTGTACTTCGGCCTCCGCAGCTCCTGAATGAGGAACTCCACGTTCTCCTGGACAGAAACAGCGCCGGGGTAAGCAGATTTTAAAAATGTGGAATAAGAAAGGTTTGGAGTGACCTGTACCCCCTTGACATGGAATTATAGATTCATAGGATTGTTTTGGGTGGAAAAGACCTTTGAGTCTAACGGCTGGTCCAATGCTTGCACTAACCCCTGTCCCTGAGAACCTCATCTCTGTCTGTCCAACCCCTCCAGGGATGGTGACTCCAGCATTGCCCTGGGCAGCCTGTTCCAGCACCCCACAGCCCTTTGGAGAAGAAATTCTCCCAAATTTCCAACCTCAACCTCCCTGGCTCAACTTGCGGCCGTTTCCCCAGCTCCCTCAGCCTCTCCCATCACACTTGTGCTCCAGCCCCTTCCCCAGCTCCGTTCCCTTCTCTCAACTTCCAGCACCTCAAGGGTTTTCTTGGCGTGAGGGGCCCAAAGCCACCCCCAGGATTCCTGGTTTGTTCTCCCCACTCCCAGCACAGGGACGGTCACTGTGCTGGTCCCGCTGGACACCCCGGGGCTGGTGCCTCTTCCCACCCCACCGCCCCCCCCCGGGCCGGTGACCCCGCTCCCTACCTTGGTGGGCCGCAGGAAGCAAATGGCCTTGAGGTGCTTCATGGGCTCCCTGTGCGCAGAGTCCAGGCGCTCGAACAGGTAAACCTCCCTCTGCAGGATCTCGGACTGGGTGTACACCATGCTGACCGCGCCGGTCTGCGGGGGGCCGGACACTGTCACCGCGGGCCCCGCCGCGGCCCCCGCCCCGCCCGGCCCCGCCGCTCACCGTCTCCCGGTCCATGAGCAGAACCTTCATGCCGGGCCCGCTGTCCTCGATCATCTTGGACACGTACTGCTTGACGGCCAGCACGGCGTTCATCTTGGCTCCCTCGGCCCCCCGGCCCGGCCCGGCCGCCACGGAGCACGCCGGGAGCTGTAGTTCCTCAGCGCCAGCCGGCCGGGGCGGAGCTCAACAAGGGACTACAGCTCCCGGCGTGCCCCGCGCCGCGGCACCGCCCCTTCCGGGCCCGCCCAGCGGTTCGGCCCCGCCCCTTCCGGAACCGCCCTGCGGCTGGGCCCCGCCCGTAGATATCTAGGCTCTGTTTTCTGCCCCGGAACACCCCAAAACGCCTTTTCTGCCCCCGAAAAAACAGCGCAAAACGGCTTTTCTCCCCCCACCGAGCACTAAACCCTTTTCTTTCCCCCTGCCAGGCACTAAATTCCCTTATTCCCCCCCGAGGCACTCAACCTCCCTTTTTCCCCGCAGCCACGCACCAACTTCCCCGTCTCCCCTCCCGGGCACTGAACCTGCTTTTTCCCCCTTTTCCTCGCAGCCGGGCACTAAGCCCCCTTTTCCATATCCCCAGGCACCCAATCCACATCTACCTCCCCCCGCAAGCACTAAACCCCATTTTTCCCCCCCAGACCCAGCACTCCCCCCGTGTCGTACATGCAGGATGTTGGTCCCTCCCTAGCAATCCTGTTTCCCAGCGAACAAAAGGTAAAAAACACCCCAAAATCGGCATTAACAGATCATTCTAATATTGCACATAATGAAGTGATGGGGGCGATTGTGTCCCACGGGAAATTGTCACCAGTACAACCCACCGAGTGAACGGGGACGAAGGCCCAGGGGGGTGAACACAACAGAAACGTGTCGTCATTTCTGTTCTAAAGCCCCGCGGGGGTCCCGTCTCGCTGTCCCCCCCAATCTCCCATTTTCCGGCAGCCTTGACCTTCACGGGACAACTGGTGTGACTGGAGCTCAAGCTATTTCGCCAACTTACAAAAAAATCTGTGCTATTTTTTCCGCTGCTATTATTATTCCTGAGTGCGACAGTTTTGGAAAAGGGTTATTACGTTCCTAAAAATGTACTCGCCGAACGTGCATGTTTTATACCCGAAACAGGGAGCAGGTGGCGATGCAAGATGAAAAGTTATTTGCAAACCTTTTAAGTTGCTTTTCAGAAAAGCTGACACCAGGGAACGCTGCTTCTACTTCATCTGCCGTTCTGCTCCATTTACATTTAATATACACCAAAACACATCACGGAAGCAGGGACAGAGCTTGAAATTTTTGTATTTTATAGGAAAAACAAAGATCGAAGGCTTGTCCGTGACATCTTTTTCCCTTTTAGACAGCAGCTGCTCTGGGCGTGATATCCATGGAAGCGTTTTTGTGGAATTCACGATATACGAGCGACCCGCAGGTGTCGCGGTTTGTGTGCGGAGCTGGAATGGGACGTTTGTTCCCACCCCAGCGTCATGGACTTACCAGGAAATTCAGCTTTTCCCTGGCGATATTCAGCTGAATGTAACTCTGAGTTTTCTCTCCTCACAAGACCCTTTTGCTTGTTATCAAGTAAAAAAGCACTGACACCCCAATTTGGGGGGGAAAGATATTAAGTGCACTGACACCCCATTATCAGTTTGAATTAAAGCACTAGAATTGAAGAATCTCGTAGCGGCTCAGATGAAATAACTAATTAAACAGAAATCACTCCAATGTTGGATTTCTGGGGAAAACAAGGGAAGACGGTTTAACCCCGGTTTTAAGGTTGGAACCCTTTAGTTCTCAGGCAGAGGGAAGGAAAACCCAGAATCAATCAGACTCCGTTGCTGTGATGTGAAAACGCCCCAAAATCTGTGAAGTTGGCTGGAAATCTTGAAGCTTTTTCCCAACCAAAGTGTTTATCTGATTTTGCAAATCCCATTTTTTGGGAGCTCTTTTTCCCCCCTTTTCACACCATTCCCATCTCTTCCATCACTACTTCTGCTCCTCACGCCCAAATTTATACCAATTTTTATATTTATGCTTGCGGCAAATCAAAAGAATGTGCTTCCACATCCAAAGTACCAGGACGTGAGAGTTTTACTGAAAACTGGGTAATTCTCCTCAAGACCAGCGGCTCCGCTTGAGGAACGTCCGGACCTCAGGTCCCGTTAATCGTGGTGAGAACGGAGTCGGGATTAGCGGCTAAAAAGGGCCCCGCGCTGTCACCCCTATTTATAGCAGGTGATAAATGATTAATTCCCGCCTTTCACTTCTAATTAAGCGACTCCCCTGCTCTCGGGTGACCCACCCGCACTTGTGTCTCAGCCTTGGTGAGGAAATGCTCTTCGTTACGGGCAATTGTTGACTTCACCTCGTTATTTTTTCATCATATTGTGGTTTCCCCTTTTAACAGTGATGAGAGGGGGGAAAAAAGCCAATAAACAAGCAAAGGTCCTTTTGGGACTTTCGGAAACCGTGTCTATATGTCAGTTATGGGGAGTTCATTGGCCAGTATAAGGGGTTTTTTTTGAAAAGTCAAGTGAGTTTTAAGGCAAGAAAAGCTCTTTTATAACCCAGCTAGCTGCGGCCTTTAGAAATCTTCTTTGCAAATGATTCTGGAGCATAAGTTAAGCTGAGAAGGCTTCGCGTCTCCGATCCCAGCAGGTTTTTCCCTTCTTTGATGAGATGATTTCTGCGCGAAGCCCAAAGGCCGGCGGTTCTGGGCTCCCCGGTTCCTCGTCTCGCTTCTCGCCATCTGCTCCTCCGCCTTTATCCCCCTCGGCTCCAATCCCTGATCCTCTTTGCGGCACTTTTCTCCTTTATCCCGACGTCCCCGATCCAGCCCAGGCGAGTCGCTGCGCTCGGTCGGGGCCGCGCGTTAATCTCCCTTCGCAGGGGTGACGTGGAGCACCGAATGGTGACGATGTTTATCAACATTTAACGGCCACTTTGGCAATTTGGAGAGATCAGCCCATGCTCCTTCGGGCATTAATTCTGCTTCAGAACAAAGGGGAAAACCTCGACGTTTCGCCTCTTTGCGTGAAGCTCTGGTTTTGTTCCTCATCACCAACGTGAAAAGTTGCACCAGGGAGGTTGAGGTTGGGAATTTGGGGTAAGTTCTTCCCCAAAGGGCTGTGGGGCGTTGGAACAGGCTGCCCAGGGCAGTGCTGGAGTCACCATCCCTGGAGGGGTTCAAAATACACAGGGATGGGGTTCTCAGGGCCAGGGTTGGTGCGAGTGTTGGGGTAACGCGTGGACTCGCCGTCACTGTCACCGTCGCTGTGCCCAACACGCGGTTTGGGACGCCAGGGCAGCACCACGATTACTGACAGTTATTCCCAAAGCAGTTTCTCCCACCTGCGGAAGCGCTTTAAACTAAAATTGGCAGAAAAGAGGCAAAATTGGACTTTATCGCTGAGCCCAGGCGGCCCTGGGAAGAACCAGCCAGGGCGAGAAGCTCCGGGGACGACACGGAGCCGGCGCTGGGGGACAAAACAGGCTCTGGGGAGGCCGGGACTCCACGGCACAGACCGTTCTTTCTTTTCTGGACTTTTCTCTGCCCCCGCCACGATAAACAACTCTTTTGTGCGAGATACAAACAACGCCGGCTCGCTGGCGCGGAACAAAGGCGGCGATTCAGCGCCGGGATCAGCTGAACGGCCGCGCATGACGGGCCCCAACACCCCCAGACCTTTCCCCGCCGTTCCGAGGGAAACGCGGTTGTGCAGAAGGACCAGGAGGACAAATCCCCCGCCCCGGCTCTGTCGGGTTTACCGGCCTGTCCCCACGCGGCGGCACCGCAAGTGTCCCCGTGCCGGCCACCAAACCCCCCGCTTGGCTCCTCGCGGCCGCGCGTCCTCCTGCTTTCGAGAAATAACGCGAATGGCAGCGCCGGGCGCATTTTCCGCGTTCCTCGCGCCCACGGCGGGGGGACCCGTGTGGGATCGGCCCCTCGTGCCGGGGACAGGCGGCGTTTCCCTGCACGGGGGGGTCACAGCGCGGCCGATGGGCCCTGGGGCTTCTGCAGCGGGAACTGGATCGGGGACTTCTTGGCCTCTGGGCCCCACTTGGGATGTTCGGACCCCTCGGAGGTTCCCGGGCCCCACTCGGGATGTTCAGACCTCCGGGGATTCGGGCCCCACTGGGGCCGTTCAGACCCTCCTGGGTTCGGGTCCCCGGGGCGGGTTCGCGCCCTCTGTGCCGCCACCGCCCGGCCGCGCGGGGGCGCTCTCCGCCTTCCTGCCCCCCCTCCCCTCCGCGCATGCGCCGTTCCACCGCCGGGGACTGAGGCGGGGCCGCCCCTGCGCTCCCATTGGCTGAGCGCAGCCCGGCGGGGCGGGGCCGCCGCGTGCGCCCGCCAAAGCGTTCCGGGCGGGAACGGGGGCGGCGCAACGTTCCGGGCGGCGGCTCCGCGGTTCCCCCCGCACCCCGTCCCCTCCGCCCCTGCGGGAGCCTCGGCCGGGACCGGAGCCCATGGGGCCGCGCACAGGTACGGTACGGTACCGCACCGCCCGGTACAGCACCGCCCGCGCTCGGCGGCGCCGGCGGGAAAGTTCTTCGGCGGGACCGGGGCCTGAGGTGGAGGCGGCGGCGGCCTCGGGTCCCGCGGGGGTCGCGGCGCTGCCGGTCCGGGGGTTCCGGGGCTCGGGGGGTTCGGGGTTCCCGCCGCAGCCGCCTCAGCCCGGCGGGGCCGGGGGATCCCCCTGGGCGGCGGCTGCTCCGCTCGGTCCAGCCCGGACCGGCCCTTCTGCCGCTAAACCGGAGCCGCGGCGGCTTCGCGTGGCGCCGAGTCCGGCTTAATAATTTAGGCTCGACTAAATCCCCGGGGAGGGGAGGGTGAGCCCGGCTTTGAGCGCGGTGGAGCCGAGCGTCAGCTAAGCCGGGCTTAGGAGCGGGCACGGACGGGGCGGCGCTTGGTGGAACGTTCCGATGCTCCAGCGTCCTCGCTCGCGCTGGTTTTGGGCCGAATCACCGGGGTTTGGTTACTCTCCCCGCGGCGTGGCCCGAAGCGGATTTGCCGTTTGAGACCTCGAACCCCAAAAAACTCCATCGCCCTCCTCCTGCCGACGGCTTCACCTTTTATTTGCGTGCCCGCTTCACTTTGTTAACACCGAGATCCCCGCGCGGCGCCAGGGTTTGCGCCGCACTCGTGACACGAGCGTGAAAACAACCCCAGGAGTTCAAACCCCGTCTGATTCCGGGCGGACAGGGAGTTTCTCGGCCGCTGAAATGACAGGTTTCCTCGCCGTGGGCTCCCAACACTTTCCTCGTGGGCGAGGAGCAGCCGGTGACTCACGGCTCCAGCACCCGCGCAGCCCGGGCTCGGGGAACGGCGAGGGAGCCGCCGCCAGCGCCGCCGTAACGGGACCGGGACCGGGAGGCGACAGCAGCTCCCGCTCCCGCCGCACTCACCCCCTGTAAATCGACCCCAAACCAGCGCCGAACGCACCGCCATCGACTGCACCGCGCGTGTTGGCGGCGGTTTGCTCGCGGGGGGTTGTTTTCGCCTTTGACTCGCAGACCCGACGAAGACGTTATTGTCGGAAAAGCCAAACTTGCCGGGATTCTCCGCATCTCGCTGGAAACGTCCGATTTCGTCTTGCCGCCCCCACCGCGCGTTTCCAGGCCTTGAGCGGTCGCTCCCGCTCGGGTGCCGCGGTCGGACTGCGGTGTGTGCCCGTTCCTGTTCTATACGTCGTGGCGTGAAGAGCGTGGAAGCTCCTGGTGCCGCGGAGCTTGGAGCATCACAGACATTTTTCTTTGGCGCTTCTTCTCCTCGCAGCGTTTAGAATTTAAAAAAAAAGCCTCACGAGACCGCGAGCCCCTTTCTGCGCATTGCGCCTCCTCACCCCGGCATAGCCGGAAAAATAGGATTTTCCTGGGAAACGCGAGGGGTGTTCTTGACGGAAAACGCGTCGTTGAGGCAGCTTGAGCGGTTGGGTCGTTTTGGGAGGGAAATGGGGTGTTTCGCTGCTTGAACTTTTCTGTTTGATGCATCTGGAAGGGGAGTGTGTGGGGATGCTGGTGACCGCAGGTGTGAAACGCCTTGTCGGTGTTAAATGTGCGAATCCCCGCCGGGAACAGAGGGACGGATTTTAAACCGGAGTCGTGCACCAGGTACTTGTGAAGATCAGAACCGTGGGCTTCCTAGTGCTTTAATTCTTCCATGTTTTAGGGTTTTTTTTGTCTGAAACGGAATTCTTTGCGCTGAGAAAAGTGTTTATTTGAGATACGTGCCTCACAGCCGGCTGAAACGGGACGAGAACCTAATTCAGATCGTTATATACTTAATATAATTATGGGGAGTCAAAACCTGCTGCTTTTTTTAACATAATCCCCGGCGGGGTTTGTGCCGTTGTTTTGCCTTCAGGATCCTTTGGAAACAGCGACTCGGGGGTTGTGATTGATCCGGAAAAGCGCAAAACTCTCCCCAAAGAGGAGTCGGTGAACAAGAGCGATGACCACGTGGGTGGGGCCGCGGATTTAACGGACCCGCTCTGCCTTTTCTGGCTTTTGGGCGATTTTGCGGCTCCGTTCCTGCGCTGCCGCCTTCAGCCCGACCTTTACAATAATCCGGGCGTTGGGATTTGCGGCCGCTCCTCGCACCTGTTTACCCCTATTCCTCTGGTTTTGCCTTGTGAACCGGCTCCATCGATTTGCTGTTTGAGTCTCTTATATCCTTTATTTTAATTTCCCCCTCGATGAACCCCCGTCCCGGCACCTGGTCGGGGCTTAGCGCCTGTAATAAAAGTATTAGGTCAGGGCAGGTTCAGCGCGGCGGCTTTGTTCTGATTAGCCTCGTTAATTAGAGCAGGGCCGGCACCGGCGTCTTGCGCGTTAGACGTGAAATCCGCTAATTCTCCATTTTCGGGTGGATTTTTGCTTCAGGAGCTCGATGAGTTTTGGTTTTGCTGCCCCGCCGGTGGAGCTTTGCAAAGCCAAAGTGACTCTGCGCAAAATCCCGCTGGTAAAACTCCATTTTTGGGGGGTTTTTGGCACCTCCTGCCTCAATTTTCACCTGAAATCCCCGCAGGGTGCAGATTTTGGGGTCCTTTTGCCCTTTCTTTCGCCCCTTTGGGTCATTGCACTGACTTTGTGCTCCTGCCCAAAAACCACGTGGGGAATCGGGGCTGTCGCAGTTTCTGGGGTTCATCATTTTTATTTTACCCCTTTAACTGCAAACCCCACCAGGCCCCACGGAGCTTTCTGGCCGCTCTCTCCTCTTTCTGCCTCCAGGAATGCGGAAAATCGGGATTTTTGAGCACGCACACACCTTTCTGAGCCTTCAAACTTCAGATTCACGTGGTTCCCCTTTGCTTGGGCAGTTTTTGCTCCGTTCCAGGATGGACACCCGGGCTCATACATTTCTGTTTTCTGCATAAAAAGGAATTGGTGTGGTTTGGTGGGTTTTTTTGCCCCAAAATGGACTTTTTGTTTTGCATAAGCAGCATTTACTAATTGCAGCGGTTTGTCTTTTCATTGGGCTCCCTGCAAACGCACCAGAGAAACTTCCCGCTTTCTCACCGCTCCCAAATAAACTCATTTGTTCTCCCACCTCCTTGTCCACGATTTTGGAAATCGAAGCTCTTTTGATGTGAGAATTGGGGTTTTTTTCGCTGAATTCGCCGCTCCCAGCGTTCCTACAGCGTGCGGGTAGAAAGCAGCAAAATTTGTATTTTTTATTCTTTTTCCCCCCAATTATCAATGAGTTAAACAACAACCCCAAAGCACAATTAATTTTAAGGGGAATAAGTTGATTTTCTTCCCCCTGGGGGGCACCGACTCGCCTGCTGTTTGACAATTCCCGTCCGTCTGGGCGGGTGATGATTTTATACCCTGTAAGGCGAACGCTGCGCTTTCTTTTTTTCATGTTTTTTCCTGTTTTTGTCCCCAGATTGACGGCCGGGAGGGACCGATGAGCCCACGCCATGGACATCGTCCTGTCCGACTTCGTGCGCTCGACGGGGGCAGAGCCGGGACTGGCCAGGGACCTGCTGGAAGGTACCGAAACCGGGAGGGAAAGAACCAAATAACCAGCCGGGCGGAAAAAAGGGGGCGAGGGCGATATTGAAATCGCGGCCCTGGTGAAATTCTGCCGCGGTTTCTCGTCCCGCGGCCGCCAGGTGACGGATTTTGAATTTAAAGGCGGTTGTTTCCGCCAACCGCAAACATTCGGGGTTGTTTTAATTTAGTTTTCATTTCTAGCAGCGATGCCTCGGAAAGGCGGAAGGAGCGAAGGCTGCCTGTGTTGTGAGAGCGATATAGGGGTAATTATATAGGCAAAACCGGGCTTTTCCTGGGACATCTCGTCCCGCTTGCGGAGGTGGTTTGGTTACACTGATAGAAATTTTGATTACGCCGATAGAAATTGCCGTTTGGTCGATAGAAATTGCTGTTTCATCGACGTTCCTGCCGGAGCATCCCCATAAAACCCCATTCGCACCCGGCGCGGAGGCTCCTGCTCCACAGCATCAGTTTCTTTAAGGGGATGGAGATGCTCAGGATGTGTTTGTTTTTTTTTTTTCTTATAATCCCTTTTTCTTGTGTAATTCAGGTCATTTTTGTTGTTGCTCCTCCAGGATCCGCACCGGCTGCTCAGAATGCTCATGAATTCACCTGAAATTGATGCTAAAATCTGTGTGTTTAGGCAATTTGCTCCACCTGATGCTCACAGCGTCGATTTGTAGCTTTTTCCTTTTCAGAAATCCTGGGGTTTTGCCGGGTTCAAGGCTTCACCCTTTGACTTTTATTATTTTTTTAAACTTTTGTTAAGTTTTACAGCGGAAGTCTGGCGCGTTTGTGGGTTTTGTGGCGCGCTCCTGTTCCGGTTTCTGGCTTTAGGTTCTTTGTTTCGAGTCAAGATTTCAAATACTCTCTTTCGGAATAAACGTTCAGGCCACAGAAAAGCTCGGAGCAGGTTTTTCCCTTCCAACTCTCCATCTGTTTTCTTTTCCTTCTTGCCCCATCCAGGCAAGAACTGGGACCTGAGCGCGGCGCTGAGCGACTTTGAGCAGCTGAGACAAGTGCACGCGGGGAACCTGCCCCATCCCTTCAACGAGGGGCGCAAACCCCCCGAAAAAGAGGCGCCCAACGCGGGGCGGCCGCTGCTGCAGCGCCAGGATGACATTGTGCAAGGTCGGTGTCGACCCGGTGACTCTACAGAGCCAAGGCACGAAAGAACAAATATGGGGCGGATCGATTCAATCTTGCAGCCGCCTGAAATATTTATACACTGGAGCGATCCGGCCGCTTGCAACCGAAAAGAAATGCTAAGCTGAAGGCAGCGGTTTAGTAATTGCTTCTGCAAAGTTTGCTGATACTGTAAAATCGGTGAAGTAACGGACTCTTAAAACCGTGTTTTAAGGTTTTAAAAGTAGCGTTTCTTAATCAGCGCTGGGGGTGTCCCTCCGTAGCTCTGCTGCTGACCAATTGGTCATACATGGCTTATGCTAACAGAAAAATGACATATTCATGACAATTCTTGACAACCATTAGCGTATTCCACGCCTATTCTAACACAAGCTGTCTTTTAAGCAATGATAAGCAACATTCGCGTGTTTCTCAGTTACCTGTTTTAAAAGAATACGTCGTAAATCTGTGGCAGCTTTAAGAATAGGGAGGGATTACCAAGAACAAAGATCCTATGGTTACGAGGTCTGCTTATACAGAGATCTTATGGTTACAAGGTTGGTTGATCTTTAAACGTTGCTGCCTTACTATTCTCCTAAACCATGAGTTCTATAATTCCGTGAAAAAGAGCCTAATAATTAGCAATACGGGTATCGCTTCTGCACTTATTCAGGAGTTTTCTTTTGCTGTCTTGGTTGGATTCCCAGAAAAGCGCCTGTCTCGCGGCATCTCCCACGCCAGCTCCACCATCGTCTCGCTGGCCCGTTCGCACGTCTCCAGCAATGGCGGCAGCGAACACCTGCTGGAGATGCCCGTCTGCACCTTCCAGCTGCCCGACCTCACCGTCTACAGCGAGGAATTCCGCAGCTTCATCGAGCGGGACCTCATCGAGCAGTCCATGCTGGTGGCGCTCGAGCAGGCGGGTGAGTTTTCATCGGCTCGTTTTGCG
This sequence comes from Pampusana beccarii, assembly GCA_013399365.1. Taxonomy (NCBI): domain Eukaryota; kingdom Metazoa; phylum Chordata; class Aves; order Columbiformes; family Columbidae; genus Pampusana; species Pampusana beccarii. The sequence goes on from VWYH01010614.1 coordinate 89,451, forward strand.
GCGGCGCCGACGGGAATGGCGTGGCGGAGAAGCGAGCGCGGTGTGAGGACGCGTGTCTGATGGAATCATAGAATCGTTTCATTTGGAAAAGCTCTTCAGGATCGTGGAGTCCAACCATAACCCACCCCTGGCACTAAAAATGGCCCTGAGAACCTCATCTCTGTATTTTCAACCCCTCCAGGGATGGTGACTCCAGCACTGCCCTGGGCAGCCTGTTCCAACGCCCCACAGCCCTTTGGGGAAGAAACTGTTCTTAATTTCCAATCTAAACCTTCTTCCCCAGCTCCATTCCCTTCTCTGAACTCGCTCCAGCTCCTCAAGCTCTTTCTTGTCATGAGGTGATCCCACCACCCCCTCTGCCCGCCATGTTGAGCCCTGAGGTGATTTTGGTGCCTTGGTGCTGCCATTTTGAGCCCTGAGGTGATCTTGGTCCCCCTGGAGCCACCATTTTGTGTTTTGAGGCGATTTTGGTGCCCCAGCACCACAGTTTTGTGTGCTGAGGTGATCCCGCCACCCCTGGTGCTGCCATTTTGAGCCCTGAGGTGATTCTGGCGCCATTTTGCGCCCTGAGGTGATGGCCCCAAAACCACCCCCAGGGTTCGAGGTTCAGCCTCCCCAGTGCCCAGTTGGACGACATGATCTTTAAGGTCCCTTCCAACCCAAACCCTTCTGTGATTCTATTAAGTTGTGGGTGTCGTCATCGCTCACGCTGCTGGACGGTGACACTCAAAAAATTAAGTTGCATTATCTCACCCCCTGAGCTTCTCTGTGCCCCGCATGTCCTGTCAGAGGAGCGGGAAGAAGCGATTCCCGCGTAACACAAACGGTAGCTCATCGCCAATGACAAATATTAGAAGCGGTTACAAACACTTTAGATCGATGATGCATTTTATGAGCTGCTTCAACGCAGGAAAACTTGTCGGCTGGCTTTCTGTTTGCCTGGGGAGGAACCACCGCACGAGTGCAGGTGGATTTGTTTTCCAACACGCTCTTTTCCTCCTGAATAGTTGCTAAGTGATCTGTAAATAAGACTTAGCTGCTGAATAAGCGGGAGAGAAAACCTAATAGATGTTCCTAGGACAGCTTATGGCTGGGGACAGAGGGACACCAGGCAAGCTTTCACCTCTCCCTTGCTTTTGTCATGGGTGCACATACCTAGAAAATAATTTCTTCAGGAATAACGTATATTCTTCACGTCAAACTTTCGCTCTCTCGTGCTCAAGTTGTCCCCATAATAAATACGTTTTGGAAATGAGCGCTTGTCTCATGGTTTGGAAATGAACACTTGATCCAAGCGATCCCGTTACAGCAGCGTTGCTGTCGGGCGATGGCGAAGCCATCGCGTCTCATGCAAATGAAACATCCCGGTCTACATCTGGGGTATCAAATTGCTGTGTTTCAGCCCAAATTCTGGCCGAGGGAGCGAGGGTTGGCTCTGCTTGTTCATCAGTCTGCTGGGGATGCTTCCTGGCATGCGAGACAACGTTAACATTAAGTAATTGATTTATTTAAACGTGCCTTTTGAAGACTTAAGTGTATCTGCGCTATGTACATGGGTTTGTGATAAATGGGTGTTTATTAAAGGGCTGTACTGCATATATAAAATATTCCAAGCTTAATTTGAAGTAGGACGTTGAGTGTGGCGCTGTGATCCGCAGTGGCTCCCGCTATTAATTTAGTACGTGCTGTCCTTAGGGGATTAAGCAAATATTTTATAGACCAATAAATGTTCAGATATCCTCCTTCTACCCAGAGATCCCTTCACGGCGCTGTGGCAGAGCAAGCGCTTTAAAGTGGCTGTGAATTGTAATGACATCCTCTCGGGAAGCTCTTAACACGCTCGGAGTCGGAGGAAAAGGTCTTGCTGGAGCTGAAAATTTGGCCCTTTAGTGTTCTTGGTCACAAACCTCAGTGGACTCGGCCTTGCCCTGTGTTTTTGAAGATGCGGAGCGTCTTTTCTCATTGCGCACAAACAAAAATCGGGAAGAAGTGGAAGAAACCCCTGGGTTTGATGGCATTGCCGTGGCGCTGAGGTCGAGCTTTCTCCTCGGGGACACGGTGCCTTGAAAAGCATTGGCGAGAAACCTCCTGCTTCCGACTAATATTTAATGAGTATTTATAGGGGGACTATTACGAACTGCTGAGTTAAGACGTCGGCGTCCTCGCTTCGCCCAGGAACAGCAGCGGGGTTCCCCGTTCTCGGGGAGCCGCCGTCCCGCGTCCCGGCCGGCCGATCGAAGCAGTGGGTGCCTTGGCGATGCGTCACCCGGGTTCTGAGCAGCTTGTGGGCCGTGCGCGAGCAGAGACGCGTGCGGACACGTCCCCCGCGCTGCCCGACCCACCGGCGCCCGACCCACAGAGGGTTTTGCCCGTAAATCGCGGGCCGGGCCGGTTCCCGTCGCAGGGGACGGCCGGGTCACGGAGCGCTGGTTGGAAGCCTTTGATTCCCACCCTTCCCAAAACGCCTGAGAAAGCAGCTACCGATGTGTAAATGCCCTCGAACAAGCTCGTGTCGCTGCCAGCTCCTGGAGTAAAAACGTTTTCTGCGGGTGCTGCTTCTCGCCAGAGACGGGCTCCAGGTTAGATAAGGAGGCTCCAGGTGGATGATCTCCTTTTGGAGATGTGGAACGAGCTCGCTTCGGCGTGGGTGCCGCTTTCCCAGGGTCTGCGGAGGTGGGTGCTGGATCCATCACATCAGCGCGGGGCCGAGTCGTCCCTTCGTCACACAGCGAGCCTCATTACAGCGCCCGTAGCCTTAGGGGAGCCCTTTGCTTTTTCATGAGTCAACGCTGCTCTTTGGGCCGGGACGAGGCTCCGTCTGCTCCTTCCAGCCGCCCCGGCCTATGGGGATGGTTCCTGTTGGAAGGAAACAACAGGATTTTTACCAAAAATCTGCCTATGAGTGCAGGCTCCTGATCTCCGCTGATTTCTGTAGCAAAACCAGCTGCGCGGCAAAACTGGGACCAGTGAGAATCGTGGTGGGCGCCGCCGACCTGCTCCCTCGAGCGAGGAAAGATCCCTCACGCTCTTAAATCCCCTTATCTTCCTCCTAGAGCTCGCTCCTAATAACCGCACGCAGAGAAATACGCTGTTTTAAACGCTTCCCGGGGGCCCCTCGGCCTTTCCGCCGCCGGGACGGGAGCGGGGCGCTGGGCCAAGGTTGGGGAGCGCGGTTTGTTTCGGGACGGCTCCTCTTGCGTAACTGGGAAGCCGTGCGAGTGACTCGGCGCCGCAAATAGAAGCAGAAATGCCTGCCCGGGGTGCGTGTCCCCTCCCCGAAGGTCACAAAACCCCCTGAACGCCGCCCGGAGACGCAAACACCTCCCACCCCCCTCCGGCCGTCGGAAAGAGCAGCGAGTTCTCCAGGAATGACGTTGAAACGGGTTGAAAACAGCCCTACGGAAGCGTTATGTTTTTGTCAGAAGCTGTTTTGCTGCTGGGTTTGCTCTGCTGGCCCTGGGCCACTTGGCCTGTGCTGCCGCCTGGGCCGTGCCAGGAGCCGAATTAGCGAACACAGGCGGCGTTTCCGAGCGGATCCGTTGTCCCCGGGCTGCCTGCGGACCGCTTTTCAACTCCAGCGGGTTCCTTTTCCCCCGCGCCGAGGAATCGCCCGCCTGGCGCTGCGGTTAGCGCCGTGATTTGGGGGTTTCCTGTGTTTATCTGTGCTTAAAAACGCGAGTTTTTCCAGATCTATCCCCGCTACAGCTGCTGTTGCTGAGGCTGCGCGAACAATTTCAAGAAATCCTGTGTCTGAGAGCCGGGGTCCGTGCTCGGGAGCGATTTCATTACAAATCCCGGGGAAAGGCTGATTCTTTTCTGCAAGAGCGATTTAAATTGTGGGTTTTGGAAGGCCGAAGAGCATCAACCAGCCAAAAACCAACCGCGTGTTGCTCAGGATCTGCGCAGAAAAAGCTGCCGGAAGAAGTGGCGGCCAAGGGAGAGGCAGCGCCTGTTCTGAGGGAACAGCAGGGCTGGGTTGGGAGTTCAAAGTCCTAATTCAGCCCAGCTTTGTTCCCTTGGTAAATGTTTAACCTCCCGTCACGCTCCACTTGACTGTGGCGTCTGTGTGATTTTTTTTCCCTAACTTCTATTTTTAACCGCCCTCGACCTGAGTTACGACAAGTGCCTTATATTACCAAAAAGCTGCTGTTTTTAAATAGCGTCGAGCGCTGTCCGTTTGCGTTTTCGTTGCTGGGATCGGCAAAAGGTCCCGATTGTACCTAAACCAGGGAGCAGGGAAAGAAATGGCTGACGTGAGATGCTCGAAATGGGAGTGATTTGGTTGTAAGGAGAAAAGGAAAAAGCAGTTATTGCTGGAAAAGTCAGTGGGCACCGTTTGTGATGGGCCCTTCAGGGGGTGTTCTCAGCCTGAGGGCTTGGGGGTTTTTAAATAAGGAGGATGGGGGGAGAAATGGAGGAGAGGAGAGTTCTGGGCTGGCTCCTAATTAATTCTAATTTGCGTGAACTTAATTTCAGGCTGGCCCTTTCCTTGCATCCCTGTGAAGTGTTGCAGCTTTGATATCCCCTTTTTCTTTTTGCTTTATTATCATTATCATCCTCCTTCCAGCCCCGTGTCTATAACCGCCCCTCTCGTCGGGTGTTCCCCCTGCAAATTCAGCAGTTTCGGTGTTTCTCGAGTCCCGTAGCTGCCGTTTTCACTCCCCAATGTTCCCCCAGGGCGTCTGAACTGGTGGGCGAACGTGGATCCCAGTTGCCAGAGGCTGCTCCCGCTGGCCACCACGGGCGATGGGAACTGCCTGCTCCACGCCGCCTCCCTGGGTAAGCGCCGCGTTCACCGAACCCCCTCCCTCGCCATGGCCCTGCTCAGCGCGCCCCGCGCCGCGGCCTCCTCCCTTGTTTTGGGCGCAGAACCGAGCGTTTCCCACCCATTCTGCGCCGTTTCCCCCCCGTTTGCGATGCCGCGGCTCCACGGGAGAGGGATGGGTTGAAGGAAACACGCAGCCAACAGCTTATATCCTTCAAAAATGCCTTTTCCCGTCTATTCGGCGACTTTCCCCGCATTTCTGAAGGCAACATGAAATAGCGGAGCCGGGCCTTCCCTCCTCTGGCACCGTGAAGTTTCAAGACCCAGGTTTGAATCCGTCGTAGTAAATTTTCAGAGGTTTCCAGGCTTTAAAATCAGGCGGTTTGTGCGTTTCCTCCGTGGTTCGGATTGCGGAGGTGGCGGAGCCGCCGGCTCGTTTAACACCGGCTCCTTTTCCCATCAGATATCGGTGGGATTTTTGCCAACAAATATTTTGCTGCGTCTGCGAGACGCTTTAGAGGTGGCAGCATCTCCGCTGAGCTGCGTGAAAACCCCCTGCGGGTGGAGAATGCGGGTTTTAAACCCCAGATTTTAGTGTTTAAATTGAGAAACGGTCGTTTTCCTGCCTCCGTTTCCCGATGGCCCCGCGTCCCCTGGTTTTGGACGTCGGCAGATGAGACGCCGGCTGCTCCTGATCCTGCGCTGCTCTTTCTGTTTCCCCCCCGTGCAGGAATGTGGGGTTTCCACGACCGAGATCTCATGCTCCGCAAGTCCCTGTACACGCTGATGGACAAGGGCGCCGAGCGGGAGGCCCTGAGGCGCCGCTGGCGTTGGCAGCAAACGCAGCAGAACAAGGAGGTAGGAACCGCTCCAGCGCGAGGGGAACGTCTCTGAAACACCCCGGGGCTTCTAGTGGGAGAAAATCCTGCCTTGTGGGCAGCTCCCTGCCTGGCGATGAGACGTGTCCCTCCATCTAAATCTCTAGCAAAATTCTCTTTATTGCAAGGTAGGAAAATCCTTTTTTTTGAACCGTGTTCTGCCCAGTGTTGATGGAAAACAAACGTCACCTTCACGCGTTAAGATCCAGCAGGGCGTGATGGCCAAACTGGGCCTTTTTTTTTTAAGAGAAAAGCGACGCTGGGGCTTCAATCTCTCCAGCAATAAAGATCAATCACAAGCGTGGAGCAAACTCCCAAAACTCACCACATTGAAGGCTTTTTGAAGCTGTGACCCCCCCGAGAGCCGGGGGTGACATATGGAAGCACAGAGTTCCCAGGTGTCCCCACCTGGCTCTGGTTTGGCAAACAGGGTCAACTCGTGTTCCATCGTTTACTCTCCGGCTTCCTCTCTGTTTTCGGAAGGGCACAGAGATTTTCCTACCTCGACAGTTTGCAAAAACAAATACGCGTTTCCCTGTTTGAAGCAGAGCAGTTGATAAATAATAATTAATAATAATCGGGAGGTTTTACTGCTCTTAAAAGCGTGGGTTTATGCATCTCTTTAAACTGCCTGCTGCGGACGGGCAGTTGCGGGATTTCACAACCGCTCCGGGTTGTGAGATTCTCCTCGCGAGCTTTAGGTCAGCGAGGAAAGAATTGGCCTTGGCGGCGCAACCAGGAGCAGAGATGTGAATCAATCCCCTCCCGCCGCTGGCCGCTTTGGAAGGTTTTTCTCAGTTCTTTTTTTTCTCTTTTTGAGGATTTTGGGTGCTGTTTGGATGGGGGAGGAGGGAGAGGCCGCTGCCCTTCCCTTCGCCTTCCCCAGCTCAGGACCCGAAAGCCAGCAGGCTCCGTTGGACCTTTTTTGTGCAGTCTTATGTTTTTTTTTAAGATATTTCCCCCCTTCCTTTGATAAATGCAGCTCCTGTTGCTTTTCAACCCTTGGATTGCATTGGAATCTGCTGGAAAAGCTCCGGCATTCAAGAGAAATGGTGTCATTCCTGAATTTCGTCCTTAATTCAGGCTTTATAAAGTAGGGGGGTTGTACTAAAGGTCACGTTCTTAAACTGAGTATTTATGGATGCTGTGGTGTCTTTCATTGGGTTTTTCTGGAGGAAAATGCATTCTGTAGTTTAGCCAGTCGAATTCTCTGTCCCACCGATAAATTCTACCCTCTTTAATACTGGATTTAGTGTAGGAGTGAAGGTTTCCTCTCGTTCTGTGGCTTGAAACATTTTCTTCCACCCTGCAAAAAGGCAAATTTTCATTTTGGGCAGATTATCTTGAGAACACGGATTTGGAAATGTCTCTTTTTTTTTTTTCTGCATAATACATTGATTATTTTTGCATAAATCCGTAGAGAAAAGTAGCTGCCTGTCTCAAAGCGCCGTGCAGAGGCCGGCAGGTGTTTCCCTGGAGGATTTGGGGTTATCTGGTGTGTTTCCGCAGTCCGGTCTGGTTTACACGGAGGACGAGTGGCAGAAGGAGTGGAACGAGCTGATCAAGCTGGCGTCCAGCGAGCCCCGCGTGCACTACGGCACCAACGGCAGCGCCTGCGCCGGGTACGTGCAGGGGAATACGTGCTAAATAATAACGATTCTAGGCGTAAAACACGGCCGATATCTTCCCGCAGCGTACAGCTCCACAATGAGAGTCCTAAGCCGAAGTTGGGGATTTCCGCAGCGCTCGCTCCGTGTTTTGCGGACGCTTTGTTGCCGCAGAGGTCCCGAGTAAACGCTGTTTTGAGGCTTTTTAGCTAAAACACTCCCGGAAGTGCCAGTTTCCTGGTTACAAACCTTGTCTTCGGACCTTTTATATTTTGGATCTACATCTGCAAGTCCTAAATCAGATCCAAGATCAAACCGTTACTATGACCCACCTCTCCGCGGCTGCCTCTAAATACTTCTTCCCGTATTTAAAAGCAACGATTAAATACGCAAGGGGTGAGAACTGAAATTTCTCTCTGGCTTCCCCAGCGTGGAGGGCTCGGAAGAGCCGGTGTACGAGAGCCTGGAGGAATTTCACGTCTTCGTCCTCGCCCACGTGCTCAAGAGACCCATCGTGGTGGTGGCCGACACGATGCTGCGCGACTCGGGGGGAGAAGGTGACAATCCCGCTTTTCCGCGGTTTTTCCGCTCTATTAGGCCGGATCGTTCGTTGGAGAGCAGAGCAGGGGGATGAGACGCAGCTCAGTATCGCGCTCTGAATTTTTTGCTGTTTCTAAGAGCATCCGCGTATTTTATTTTTCTTTTTGCTACCCCCTTTGCCCCCACACGTGTGTGTAGAGCTGGGAAATTCCGCTCCCCCTGTCGTATTTTCCGCTCGCAGACTTGATTTCCCGTCAGAAACCATTCATCAGTTACTGTCGTTCTGCCCGCGAATGCGAAGTTGTCTTGCGGGGGAGTAAAGAAAAGGGTTTTTATAGAACAAAACAGGTTCATTTTGCAGCTGCGTTCCTCCTGCTGCCAAACGAATGTCTATTTTGGGTTGTGGTTGGGTTTTTTATAGTGTCCCTCGAGCTGACAGATAATTGCAGGTGAAACCTCGCATGAAGGAAGCGGCTCGTTCTGGAGCAGTTTCAGTGTCAACAACTCTTAAGTCTTGAAGCTATTAACAAAAACTAACGAACCGCCCTGATTTCCTTCCAGCCTTCGCCCCAATTCCCTTTGGGGGGATTTATCTGCCCCTGGAGGTCCCGGCCAACAAATGCCACCGCTCGCCCTTGGTCCTGGCCTACGACCAAGCGCATTTCTCTGCCCTGGTGTCCATGGAGCAGAAGGAACCCGCCAAAGACCAAGGCAAGCGCCACATAGAGATTTAAACCCATAGAATACTGAGAGCAGCCCCGCGGAGAAGGGCTCGGGGTTCGCCTTGTTCCGAGCCGTTTGCAGTCAGGCGCGCTGGCCGCTCGCCCTCCAGCGTGCCGCCTTGGCTCCTTCGGGGCGCTAAGAGGGGTTGTTTTGTCCCGCGCAGCCGTGATCCCGCTGACGGACTCGGAGCACAAGCTGCTCCCCGTGCACTTCGCCGTGGACCCCGGCAGGGACTGGCACTGGGGGAAGGACGACGGCGACAACGTCAAGCTGGCCAGGTTGGTTTCACCACAAGAATGGTGCTCGGCCACCCAGCAGCTTTTGCTCTCGTTTCATTCTCTGACGCCCCCGTTTCCGGACGTTTTGGGGAGGATCGGGATGTTTCACGAGCTTCGTTCCCGCGAGGTTAAAAAGACGTTTGCTCCAAATCCTGAAGCTCCAGACTGGGCGTAGCTCAGAAACGAGGAGCGACGGCCCATCGGCCGTCGTGTTCGCCCAAAAAAAGGGGGTTTTCCCCATTCCGCACTCAAAGATCATCAATATCTCCGAGCGTGGGCCCCCAGAGCTGGGGTCGGTGTGGGCAGACACCTTATTCTTGTTTGGGAGCGGCGAGTTTCCTCTTACTGAGTATTTAAGTATTAAAATTCAGGGCGGGTCCCACCAATAGTGTGTCATTTTGAGGGTTTGGAGCCAGTAGAAAAGGCTCCGTCGCCCTTTTTTTAGTAGAAATAATATTTTTTTCTTATTATTTTTTTTTTTTACAAGTGGCAGTGTTTTGAGCCAAGTCTTTCTCTTTTCTGCAGTTGTTTTTGTGGAGAGGAGGATCGTTTGGAAGGCAGCTCTGCTGGGACCCCCCAGCGTCCCCTGTTTTCTTAGTCACCTCGTGTACAAGCAAGATTGTTTGTCCAGTTAACTTTAATTCATAGCCAGCTCGATTTTTTTGACATTCAGGAATCTTCATTCATTTGAGTTTGAATTGCAAGGTTTGGACGGCTACCAAAATGTTCCCTTTGTATCGCTACCGTCCCGATGCAATTTTAGCCGTCGTGTTAAAATGCGTTTTAATATAAAGATGACAAGCAATAATTTGAAATCTCGGTTATGCGAGTTAAACTTGAAGCTCTTTGTTTAAAATTTCAGCGTGACGCTGTCGCTGGAAGCGAAGCTGCACTTGCTGCACAGCTACATGAATGTGAAGTGGATCACGTTGCCTTGTGACACGCAGGTAAAGAGACCAGGAGTGTTTCTTTTCTTTTTTCTTGAATTATTTAAACCTCTCTTAATTATTTAATCCTCACCTGGCTGCTTCTCCACCTCAGCTGCTCTTTGCCTCCAGAAATGGGCAATACTCCTTCCTATGGAGGGAACACACGTTGTTATTAAAATACACAATCGGTCGTTTTTAGTTCAAATATTTTAAAGCCAGCTCCATTTTCAAATAAGAGTTTTTAATGTGTTGGTTTTTTACATTTTAGAATCCTAATCTTCAAACAAACCAACCCAAAAAGTCTTTCCAGGACTATTTTAGTATCTTAGCAAATATTAAAGAAGAAGAATGGCTCAAACTGGCAGCCAATTTGTTTGGGAATCTTTCTATTTTATGGTTGGACTTGATGATCTTAAAGATCTTTTCCAACCTAAATGATTCTATGATTTCTTAGTTTTTCCCCTGAAACCTCAGCAAATTCAGACAATTACAGACTAAGACATTTACAGCCGCTGAGGCCACGTCCCGCAGCGTTTCAGTGCTGCCCCGTCCGTTCTCCCAGCAAATCCCCGTTTCTCCGTTTCACCTTCAGCCCGAAAGCCCTTATCTGAGCGACTTCCCCGGCCCTGATGTTTTATTTGCTCCCTCCCCAGGCGCCGCTGGCGCAGCCGGAGTCTCCGACGGCCTCGGCGGGCGACGACGCGCGTTCGGCCGCGGAGTCGGGCGAGTCGGACAAGGAGTCGGTGTGCAGCAGCTCGGCCAGCAACGGCGGCAGCAGGGCCGCCAGGGACCGGGAGAAACCAAAGAAAGACCGGGAGAAAGAGAAGGAGAAGGACAAGAAACGGGCGGACTCGGTCGCTAACAAGCTGGGCAGCTTCGGCAAGACTTTGGGAAGCAAATTGAAAAAGAACATGGGCGGCTTGATGCACAGCAAGACTCTGAAGGGCGGCGTGAGCAACGGGCAGGGAGACACCTTGGAGAAGAAGAAAAAAGGCTCCTTGAAGTCGAGGAAAGGCAGCAAAGAGGAATCGTCCCAAGGAGACCTGGCGGCTCCCGCGGAGAAAACCTGCGCGGGGAAAGCGGCGCCCGACAAGGCCTCGGACCCCCACAAATACAGCAACGACGTGCGGCTCAGCCTGAGCATCCTGCGCGCCGCCATGCAGGGCGAGCGCAAGTTCATCTTCGCCGGCCACCTCAAAACCAGCAACCGGCACCAGTACCAGGAGGAGATGATCCAGCGGTACCTGCTGGACGCCGAGGAACGCTTCCTGGCCGAGCAGAAGCAGAAAGAAGCCGAGAAAAAGGCGCCGGGCGGCGCCGCCCCGGCCAAAAAGCCGGAGCCGGACGCCCACAGGGGCGAGGAGCTGCTGCTGCCCCCCGCGTTCCCCCAGCCCCCCGCGGCCTACACCATCCACACGCCCGATTTGGCTCTGAGCGCTAAAATCGCAGCTTTTCCCTCGGGATATTCGGGCGTTTTCACCTTCCCCAGGCCCTCGGCGCTCGCTGAGGGGCCGCGGCCCCCCGCGTACCCGGACGGCAGGCGGCAGGTGGCGGGCGGCTCGTGCGCCAGCCTCCCTCCTTACGCCACCCTGCCCCGGAATTGCGCCCAAACGCGGGCGAATCCCCCGCAGCCCAGCCCTTCCCACCCGGGGAGGTTCTCCCCCACGGACACGGCCGTTCGTGCCCCCGGCGCGGCGGAAAGCGCCGGCTCCGCCTGCCCCCCCCCGCACAGCAACGGCCTCCGGGACCCCCCCGAGCACAGAGCCGCGGAACGAAACCAGATCCGGCTGCTCTATAGCGTGCAGCAGACCAAGTGCAAGCAGCCGAACTGCGGGTTTTACGGGCACCCGGAAACGGGGAATTTCTGCTCCTGCTGTTACAAAGAGGAGCTGAAACGCAAGGAGCGGGAGGCTCTGGTGCACAGGTTCTGAGCGCCCCCGTCTTGGGACCCATGGAAAAATGGGGAATGCAATAATATATAAATATATATGTTATTTTTTGTAACGCCCCCTCCGCGCTCCTCTCCCCGGACGGAGCGAGCGGTATTTGGCCGGAGAAGAACCAGAAGGGGGTTTTGCTGGCGGGCCGCAGGCTGAGAGGGGGCGAGCGGGTGGAAACTGGGGGAAAACTCTGCAAAACATCCGCTAAACCAGACCAAAGCCTTCGGAGAAGGGAGCAGCGCCCGCCGGCTCCTTCCGGCCTCAACGGCCCCGACCGGAGCGAAAACCCCCAGCACCTTCAGTCTGGACATCGCAGACCTCTGGATGGAGAGGATTTGGGGTTTTTTTAAACGGTTTTATTTTCTATTTCTTTTTGCCGGCACCGAGCGCAGCTCAGTTGGAATTGGATGCGGCCGAGGGTGTTTTTTGGTCGAATTGGCCGCGGCGCAGCCCCGGCGCGGTTGGCGGCTCCGCCCTGCCCGGCTCCTCGCTTGGTTTTCAAGCACTCTCTCGAATTCTTCCTTGGGGCGGGGGGCCCGGGGGCGCCCGCGGCGCTTGGCTGCTCTTCAGGTTGGTTGTTCTTTTTCCTGCAGAAGTACTGTGCAAAACCCACCCCCCCGAAACGTTCCGTTTGAACCCGACTTAGTAAGAACCGAGACTAAAAAACGCAAGGTCAGTGTCTCCAGCCAGCAATAACCGTCGAGAGAGGGAAACGTTGCGTCTGGGAGGTAAACCCCCCGCGATAACTCTTTTCTACTTGAGCTACTCCTGTACTACCTCGAATTAACTCGGCTCCATTTTGCTGAGCCACGTTTAACTGACCTTTAGGCTGAGGAATATTCAAAAGCTTTTTTTTTTTTTTTTGATAATAGGGCTAAAAAGAGCGAAACCGTCGAGAAAAACAATTAGGAAGCGCAGCGGTAACTGAGCGCCGCGGTCGGCGCGGCCCCTCCTCGCCCGGCCCGCCGCAGCGGAGCTTCAACTTTAACTGCGATGTTTGCACAGATCTTTGCTTTTTCATCTTGGCTTTTCCCCCTTTGTTTTTGTGAGCGCAGCTCCCGAAGCGGCGACGGCCCCAGCGTTTCACCGCCCGCAAGGAACCCACCGGTTCTACCCGCGATTCGGAGCTTTGCAACCTTCCCTCGCGTTTAATTCCTTTCGAATTTTGATTTCTGCAGAAGGCATCAAACTATGCAACGAATTCCCTTCCGCGGAGAAGGGCCGAAAACCCCAGGCAGAGGAGGTGAGAAGTGTACTTAGCGCTGGCAGAATCACCCGAAGCCTTATCCTCACCAACACGCTAAGGCTTGGTTCCAACCTCCCCCTTTTTCCCTAAAAAACCCCACATTCCGGGTATTTTTCGGGGGGCGGCGGCTGTGCGGGGCCGTTTAACCCCGGGCCTGTCGGCAGCGGCTTCTCCGCAGCTTTTAAACCCCCCGGCGACGGTTTAACTCGAATTTCGGTTCTCGTTGGTTTCAATTAAACGGCTGAGCTTAGCTAAGCCTGGCCTAGGGCTTTCTTATCCAGCCGGGCCTTTGCTTTCAGGTCGCAAACGCCAGGTTCCGCTCAAATGGCGATAATTCCGATTTATTTGAACCTGGGGGTGGTTCCCGGCAGCTTCTCCCCAAATATTCAGTTGAAATGTTTTAAAAAAAAAAAAGTCAAAAAAAATTTTGAAATATGGGGACTACTGGGGTTTTTTTTACCAATTTCTGCCATTTATTTTGCCCGGAATCGCTTTATTTCGCTTTGGGGAGGATCCTTTGCTTTAAGTTTAGAAATGTGACAGCGTTGTGCAAAATACTGGTTTGAAGGGGAAAAAAATGGGGAATATTGGTGGCAGGTTCCCCGTTCGCGTCCTCAAAGAAAATGATCTCAAATTTCAAATAATCTCAAATTTCACATCTCAAATTTCACATAATCTCCAATTCCACCTTCCCAGAGCTGCTGGAACTTTTCCTTCTCCTCAGGGGATTTTTTTTTGGGGGGGTGGGACACACAAAACTGGTTTTAAAAAATCCAAAAGGAAAAAAAAACCCCAAACAATTGAACTTCAGGCAAAGGCTAAAAAACCGTCCAAGTGTTTTTTCTCCAACGCCGAATTTTGCTGTTCCCAACCTGCTTTTCCGCACCACCAGGGATTTTTTCAGGTCATTTTTGTTTCCTTTATGGTGAAACTCTTTTTTTTCTTTTTTTCAAGCAACCATTAAATCCAAATTCTATTTATTGAAATATTCTCCAGCACCTGCTGGTCCCCAAACACTAAATCCGGGGCGCGGAAATTCCAGCTTTTCCGGCACCTGTTTTTTTGAAGCTGGGGGGGGAATCGTGCTCCAAATCCCTTTTATTTTGGAGGAAAAGCACCAAATTCCCCCCGGGAGGGGTTTTCAGGCTGCGAATTGGCGCCGGGGTCAGAACCAAGTGCACTTACTGGTGTTGCCGATGCCGCCGTTGGTGCCGTCGGGCCCTGCCCGCGGTTAAGAGATTCTTTTGGGGGCAAAATTGAGCATTTTCACTAACGAATGCTGACCTTTGTGGGGAAAACCCCCCCCGAGATGTTCGTTTCTCACTCATCCCCCCAGGAGTGACCTGAATTAATTCCACGATGGTTCCTTTATGAAATACATACCATTTCGTTACCCTTTGTTTCTATTTCAATTGAGCGCTGGGCTGGCGCGGGGTTTTTGGGGCTGCGCCCCCCGTCCTCCCGCCACCGCACATCTCGCCGACAATAAACCAAAATCCCACTAATTCACCCCAGAACGGCGCCCGCGACTCGTTTTTCCGCTTCACCCCCCAGTTCCAGCCCCACATTCTCTTCTTCGGGGCTGCGCTTTGCCTCAGATTATTGGATTTTTCTTATTTTGGGGGATTTTTGTGCAGCGCAGCGTCCTCTTTCCTGGCGTTTGGGGAAGATTTCCTTTCGTTTAAATACCAAATTCAGACTTTAATTTAAAAAATAAACCCCTCTATCCCCATTTTTGTCAAATTTACTGTTTGTGGAGGACCCTTTTCCCAAATTCAGACAGTTCCGTGCCCAGGGAAGGTTTTGCGCAGCACAAAGGGAAAATCCAGCCGCTCGCTGGCGCGGAATATTTTGGATGCTGAAGCTAAAACGGGTTTAAAAAGAGGAAAATTGGCTTTTCAGCGACAGCTCCAGCAGCGTCCGTGCTGAGTTTGGGGGGCTTGGGGTGGATTTGAACCCCGGTTCGGGGGTTTCACCGCGTCGGGGTTTTCTGTCCCATCTCCCGGGGGGTTTTTGGTCCTCTCCCCGTTTCGGGGTGTCCCGGGCTGACCCCGCGCTGGCGCAGCCGCTGCCGCAGCCTTGGACAGCGGCCCCGCAGGAAATTCCGCTGATTTCACCGCCTTCTGGAGCCAAAAACCCGACCTAAAAACCCAGGGATGCTGCGCCGGGTGATTTTCCTGCAGGAGGAAATGGGGGCGCAGGAGCTGCAGCCCCCAGCACCCCCAAAGCTGCAGGGAATGCACCTCGGATCGGTTTTAAGCTCAAGGGTGTGTTCGATGGTTGCTGGGCTGCCCCTAAGCCTGGCCTAGGCCGGGTTTATCCCCCAGCGCTGTCTTGGCTCCCTGGCAACCCAGGTTTGGGGTCCCCGGGGGGCTCAGGTGACCCCATGGCCATGGGCACCCGCTGCCGGGGGTTCGGGGTCCCCGTGTCCCTTTGCTGCCCCGGGGGGTTTTGGGGCGGAACGCGGGTGTTTGGGGCTGGGAGGGGAAGGTCGTGCCTGGGCCGTGAGTCACCCGGAGAAACCGGTTCCTCCCAAACCCGAGAGGCCGAGGGACGGGGGACCCAGAGGGGTGGGGGGACAAAAGGGACTGGGGGGCCCAAAGGGATTGGGGCACCCAAAGGGATGGGGCACCCAAAGGGGCCCAGGAAGCCGCGATCCGGGGCTGTGCGCCCCTGGGCTGGCAGAGCATCACTTTTGGGGTGCCGGGGGCTGTGTGAACCCCACCCCACCCCCTGTGTCTATTACGGGGTGTGGGGGGTTGTTGTGTGCACCCCCAGCCCTGCCCGGCCCTTTCGGGGTGTCTGTCCCCCCCCATCCTCCAGCAGCCCCTGCCCGGCACCCCAGGGGTGGCCCCGCTCTTCGGGGGGGGCTCCTGCCGGGCCGCAGCCGCTTGCGGGCCCGGGCCCGCGGGTGGGACAGCGGGGGCGGGGTAGCGGGACCGGGGGGGGCCGGAGCGGGGATG
>VWYH01010615.1:0-23277 GCA_013399365.1 Pampusana beccarii
AGTTGTCTTTGATCATATGGACATCATTTGCATTATTTGAAATATACGGTTTGATTCAACTGTCACCTTTTAAGAAATGTATAGACATCAAACATACAGGCACTTGATGCAGCATGGCAGTATTGTGAATATTCCAAAATTAGCACTTAACAGTAAACCTGGGCAAAGTTCTTCGTTGCTACTACATATAATTTATCATATGGATAGCTCTTCTTGGTGAGCACTGAAATTGTTCTCTGCCTGCCCTCTTCCTCCAAAAATGCTCTGACTCCTTCATGTCACAGTAAGATATGAAAGATATCAGTTAACAGCAACACTGTTTCTAAGCTTGACGTTTCTCCTTTTAGTTATTTGGGGAAATTTTAAAAAAATTTCTTCTTTAAACTAAATGATTAGACATTTAATGGGAATTCCACTACTACTCTACAAGAGTCCACAGTACAGAGCGAGAAGGCCGGTAGTTTGACGGGAAAGCTAACGAGCCAGATTTTTTCCTAAATTTTACTCAGCTGACTCTAAGAGAGCTGTGCCTAGTACAGGGATAGGTTTGATCTGTGTCCCAAAGAGCAGCAGTACACCAAGAGAAAGCAGCTGGCTAAGAGCTCTGACTTCACCACCCAGTGCAGTCAAGCACTGATTAGCCCAAGCAGAGCACCCAAAGCAGAGGAGCTGACCGAGCATATCCCTCTAACTCAGAAGCCAATACAACTGTTGACAAAACTTTTTTGCTCTTTCGCCAACTGATGTCACTTGCCCGCAGACCACAGCTTAAGGAATTGTTGGTCCATTCTGTAACCTCACCCAGACGCCACTCAAACACACCTGGTGGGTCAATGGAGACAGATGGACAAATTCAAATCAATTAACAAACCGAGGTTTACTTTTTTGTACGTCTCTCGGCTATTGAGACCTAAAATGTCAAGGAAAAAACATGATTTAGAGCCATAGCAGAAAAGCTCTTGCAATGTTCATGAAAATACGTATTAGCTATGGACATGAGAACAGGAATGTGCAAACAAAATGTCATTAACTCTCTTGATCATGTTGTTGAAGCAAGAGCTAGAATAATCAGCTATTAACTACTTCTATCTACCTTATATTCCAAAAATAACACATTTTACAACAAATTTCAAGTGTGTGTTGCAAGTACAGTATTACTGCTTCTGCTGACCCACACCTGTGTGCATAGGGCCAAATTAACTGTTTGTCACATTGATTTAAATCTGAACTATTTCCCTAGCTTTGAATGAATTGACCTGGATTTTGTCAGCATGATATAATGAGGGTCTAGTTTCTCCTAGTTTAGCCATCATGTGTTTTCTGATAATTTTACACCTATCATCTGAAAGTAAAGTTTAAACAATGCTTCACTGACAGCTGGATAACACATGATAGTGAAGAGACACACAAATGATGGGGCAACCTTTGCAGCACCAGAGACTAGAACTAAACTACAGTGGCATGGTTATATTTCAAAGAGATGCATCTTCCTGACCCTAAGCTGAAATTTTAATGTGATTTAAAAAAATAAATTAAAAAAAAATCACACGATACATCACATACTTTGGAGAGCCAACACAAAAAAAGAGCTTTGAGAAAGATTCACATCCAGGGAACAAATGCAACGCCACCACCATGGCGCCATCCTGCATGGTCTCAGCAGTCCCTCTGGTTTGGTCCTGCTTTTGCTGGTCATAGGTTGTATCCCCAGTGTATCTCAAGTATTAATGTTTTCTCATGTCATATGCTGATCACTCTGATATATTTAGTATTAACTGACTGAGTATGCATCACAGAGAGCATACAGCAAGAAACCCTATGCTTGTGCTATGCATGAGTAAACAGGTTTTTGAATGTGACTTTGAGAGTAATCCCTCATATCAAAGTGATCACCTCATTTTGCAAAACTAATCTAAACCCCTTCAGCAAAAAATGATAACAGAGGCCCAAATATTTAGGAGACACTTGGCTATGTATGCATTTATAATTTTTTCTTCTTTAACACGAATCATGGTGGGAAAGCAGGCTCTTAATTTCTTTGAATTTCTCCACTCTGAAGTGTTTGGCCACACCAAAACATGTAATTGTACAACATCCCATTCACATAACCACAGCAACCAAGTGCCATGACCTAAAAGCTGGGCTGGACGTTTATGGAAGACTGCCCTTTATAGAGCAATTAAGCAATTATACAGTAATTAAAGATGTAAGACCTATTCAATACATGGAATATTAGTAATTTTTCTCTGCCTTTGTTTCGTACAAAGTCCTAACAGTATTTGCACTGACAGGAAACAAAGGCAGGAACAAGAGAGCAAACACAGAACTTATCACCAGGATTACCTAAGTGAGAATTTCTTTCTTTAAACTATCTCCAGTTCCAAAGTAATCTGGAACAAGGATGGAGACTTGGTGCACTGAGTGAAGAATCTATAAAAGGAAGACATATATGGGAAGATAAATACGCATAGTCGCTTTTAAAGTACTAAATATTATACATCCTAATGGAGTTGTCTGCCTAGAAAAAAAACAAAACACCAACAACACACAGGGAGTGAAATAAGAAGCTGTCCAAACTTTTGCCAAAGCCTGAAAGTATTCTCTTTTTTTTATGGTTAACAAGTCCAATAAAAAATAATAATAAAAAAAATTAGCCTTGCCCTGGTCCTCCTCCAAAGGGAGGGAAGGACAAAAGGACTGACTTACCCGTGACAACCCCCTCATATGCTTGACAATCCTTGTATATAACACTTCAATAGACTGATATTTGAAAACTTTTGTATTCAGAACTCTGACGATTGTAACCATCACAATTTAATTAAATGCACCGACTGAGAATGGAAGGAGAGACTAACACCTTTCAGCTAATACTGGAAAATTGTAAGCACTGTTCTCTGTTCTGTGAGAACTGCTTACTAATTTTGCACATCCACATGTAGAAAAGGCAGCTGAGAACCAGGGCTGGTGACAAAAGTCAGCCCTGACATATGTAGAGTGAATAAGAACTTCCAATTTCTGATTCAGGGGCAGACATGTTCTGACCATATCTTTTACTCCTTTGTTAAAAACATGAGTATACATTTACCTAAATGTCTGTCAGGCACCTTCATATATGCTTATGCTTGTACTTAGGCAAAGTTTGGATTATGCCATAATAAACTGGGAGACAGATTTGTGTCCACTTACAAATTCGGTATCATTTCATCAAAGTCTTTCTGTATTTCAACATGGTGGTCAACTGTTACGATTAACGTGGCTTTGAGCATTTATTCTATCCCAGGAATTCAAGAACACCTGAAAAGCTGGGGCAGAGCAGCCTCGGTGCACTGATGGCTCCACCTCAGAATAACAATGGGATTGCTACTGACAGTGCCACTAGCTTGGAGAAGTTCTTTGGCCAGAAGCTAAAGGAGATTCCAGTCTGGAAATTCCATGCATACATACAGGGACAAGAGGTACACGAGTGAGTTAGATGAGGAATGTCCTTTTAAGGCAAACAAGTCATTGCACCATTGCAAGACAGCAGTCAGGCCAAAGGAGGCTTGAGAAGCTTGTTTGGCTTAAAAAAAAAATCATCTCACACCCAGGGCTCTCGAGGGATTGCTCTGAAGAGCTCCATGGTGTTCAGGCCCATAATTCCCCCAGACTTTATCCTGGTTTTGTAAGAAGGAAGCACGTGCCTATACACGATAAACTTGCATTTCCCTGCTTTACTGACACATCATCTCTGAAAGATGTAAGCAGAAATCACAGTTCTGAAGAGGTGGGGGGAACCTGGGAGGGATATGCACAACTGCTGGGGATGCTGGCAGCACCAGTTTTCCAAGATACAGGTTGCTGGGTTGTTCTTGTGCCCTGGAAGAGTATTTGCTCCTAGGAACGAACTTGAAATACCCTGAGCTAAAAGCCATTACCCAGACCCAGGAGTTAGAGAGGTACTAACATGATCAGTACAGACAAGTGTTTTTCCAGGCAGCCAAACCAGGTTGTGACATCAGCCTTCCAACTTTTTATTCTCTTCCAAACAGAATAAAACCTAGAAGCCATTTGATTTTATTCCAAAATAAAATAATAAAAAATAAATCAAGCATTTCTGAAGACATCATTCTAAATGGAAGAAAGGACACTGCCGACAAAAATTGTGTTCTTTGGAAGAAAATAGTAAAATGATCTGACATTACTGCACTGCCTAACTGTTGCCAGCTGAATTTAAACAAAAGGTTGGCCCAGAATTAAGTGTCAAGCCTATACATCCTCTAAACCTGGGGGAGGAGAGTTTAAGATTTGGATCCAAATTCTGCAGCACAAGCCCATCTCTAATTAAAACGAATTAGATTTAAGAAGGAGAAGATAACAAATACATAACTTACACTCCTGTGTTGACAGCAGTCTGTGTGCTGAGTCCTTGCCGAGGGCAAATTTCTACGGTCAAGCTATAAGGCTATAAAAATACGGGTTTATAATAAAAGTACTTACAGATGCTTAACTACAGTAGTGCTTTCAGAGACTACTGTAACAAACGCCACCTTGAAAAGACAAGGTCCGCAGTCCATTCGCTGTATGAACTGTATTTAATTACAATGCTGATTCAACCTTCTTCCTCCCAAAGAAACAACCAGAGCACTGCTATCACCTCCAGCATCTCAGGCGTAGCACATTCCAGCAATTTTGCAATGTTCTACCTATCGATCAGTTGCAAGAAGCTTTCTCAACTTACTGTTTTCCATCTAAAGATAGTGTACATAAAGTATGGGTACAAATCAGATCTTGTGAAGTCAAAAAGCTAAATTAAGTACAATGATTCCACAAGAAGTACAGGATAATCACATAGCAGAAAGGAAAGCAAAAGGTTGAGTTGAAGACGTTTTAGAATATGGAGTGTAAACTTTTTATAAGTCTAATTTTGGAAGGCAAGGCTTTTCATTTTGTAATGAGACACATTGTTTTTAACAGACTAGGGAGCCAAAGGTAATAAAAACGAGGCTCTACAACCTTGAAGATTATCCACAGCTGCCAGGAAGCTTCTAATTAAGATGAGCCATTTCAGCCAGTAATCAGAGGGCAGGCAGAAAGGACAAACTACCACATTGGCCTTGCATCTCCAGGGCTCTTATCAGGCCCTAATTCTCTCTTCCTGACTCCATAATAATCGCCTCTCCCTTCTCTACCAGGGAAACAATGCTGGGTTTGTACTGGGCAGAGAGGCAAATATTTTAAAAAGACCATCCACAGCCAGAGTAAGCCTGAGCTGTGGGTTCAAGAGCAGTCAAACTTTGGAGGAGTTCTCCTAAGAAAGCAGCCATGAAATACAACTGCAGACACCTTTATCTACTCACAGCCATGCCACAGCACAAGAAGGTACCTCCAAAACCCGAGCTGCCAGGCCACTGCCAGCCATATGTCCATGCAATTTGCACAGGCCTTGTGAATCCTGTCCTTGTGTCTCTTACTTTAGATCTCTGCCTTAGAGATCTGTCAGACCTCATGGAATCATTTCCTATTTTGCATCCTCCTGTAGCTGCAGGTTGAACCTAATACATTTTGGGAACTTCGGTCCCTTTGTCCATGGGTCCCTGTGTCCTAGATACAGCTCGGTGTCAACGCTGATGGGTCGAGGATATCTACTGGATTCCCACCGAGTTGACAGCAGCATCAACTGTTTGTTTTATCCCTTCTTTCTACACTTCTTCCATACCTACAGGTCTGAGGTGCTGCAGAGTCTATGTAGACCTCCCTAAACCGGGAACACGCCAAACAGGCAGTTTTATGGCTCTTTTAAGTTACCGGGCCATTGTAAAGAGGCTGCCGTTCCTTTTAACATCGGGATCAAAACTAAACACTCCAATGTGTGATTAAAAAACAAATAACTAGCTTCATGAGTCTTCTGTACTTCTGTCGTTGTGTACAGTGTTACCTTTAAGCCAAATATATGGCATAAGCTACATAGCTGAGCCACAAGTGCTGTTATAAACACAGAGCTGAATTTCATCACAATCTTTTACGTAGTTAAAATGGAAAAACACAAGGTTGACCAACACTCAACTGGGTGTTTGTTTGGGTGATTTTGGTTTGGCTTTTTTCCCCAGTGAAGAAAAATCATGCAGCAGCATTGTTTCTTTAATAGCACAATTATTAGACTTACAGGTACCTGAATGGTGCAAACTGCCAATGACATGGGGAATTACTTAGCTTAAGTTCCTGGAGATTCGTCTCACAGTAATGGTCTAAATTTAAACAAAGTAAAATTTAGTTTACAGAGCAACAGAAAACTTCCTAACAGTAAAAGCTATTAGACTGTGAAACAGTCTCTTAGGGAATGCATTATCACTTGAGTCAGATAAAAATGGACACTCTAACACAAGAGGGAAATGCAGTTAGGACGCAATCCTGCATTGGCAAGAGTATTAACCAAGATCACAGAATCACAGAGTTTTCTTCCTTCTTTGATTTCTGTGAAGTGAGAATTTTTCACAATGTGACTGCAGTGAAGTATGTTAAAGTATGCAGGACCCCCCACACACATTGGCTACCAGTTGTTCCCTTTCAGGTTTCCACAGCCCTCTTCCTACCAAATTTAACCCTACCTTTTAGCTAGCCCCAAAGGAACGAGCCTTTCTGCAAGGCAGCAACATCACCCTTTCAAAACCTGCGCACCCCGGAGTCACTGCGTCCTGCCGAGGACGCACACTTTGAACTTTTCAACAATTCTTAACACCTACTGCGTCTCTGCTTGGTCTCTTGTAGTAGGATTAACACAAGTATGTGTGACAGGAAAAGCGGCTTTGATTTGCTTGTCTTCAATTCAGCAGTCGGTGCACTATTTCTGAACTGCTCGGGCTGCAAACCAGCAGTGCGCTAGTTCAGAATAACCATCAGGAGTTAAGCAAGCATCACAGACATTTTTTGGTTGATTTCAAGTCAGCGTTTGAATTAAACCTGAATTTTTGTCTTTTCAAAACAACAACAAAAAAGACAAACCTGGTTTCTCCTTTGCAATAAAAACATTCTTAATCTCTGTTAAATCAGGTATACACTGTTCAATCTCTTTCATGCAGAAGGGTTTACCACGGTTATGAGACATTTACAGCAACAAATCCTTTATACCGTTCTACTTGCAGAACTAAAATATTAGGTTCAAAGGAGTAAAGTCTCAGTTCAGAAAAGTATTCAAGAATGTGCTTAATTCTAAGCACATCAACAATCCCACTAACATTAATTAGATTTAAGGAGATGTATAAGTTGTTCGCTCAGTAAGGATGAGATTTGTAATGTGCTTTACCCTAAGTATATACCTATATCCCTTACAAAATGTACCTACAACTTCAGAAATTTACCCAGAAAGCATGATGGTGGTAAATACTAGCAAAAAGCATGTAAAGATGCCACAGAGAAAAATTGTCATAGAAGTAAGATTTTCAAAATAAAGCTCATTCCTACTTTACTTGAGAATACTGCTTTAAAAAGCTCTTGCAGATGTAGAGAGTTCAGACACTGGAGGAGACACAGGTGGCAACAATTCTTTCATACTCAGAAAAAGAGAGGGAAACAATAAAACAGTTCAAGTACAGTTCTCTGCCTGAGGCCACAAAATATAATTCTACTACAAAATAAACTGTAAACATCAAACACTGTTCATCAAAGTGCACAGTAAAATAGTCCAGGACAGTTTTTTGCTTTGCTGTCAACTCCTTCTCAGGGTTTAATGTACTTTGGTAATCTGTACAATATTTTTCACTAGCAGAACATAAAAGGATAGTAAAAGTGGGTATTCTCCTTAAAATTGGGCAAGAGCATCAGTCACAATTCCCTATCCTGAGGCTTTCATTCTATATTTTTTAAGGAAAATTTCAATCTAATTTCTCTTAAAAGCTTACTCTAACGTTTGTTAAATTAAGATTTTAACTTAAAAGTTCCATTTCATCATTATCTTGATTATCTTTTGCACATGTTCCAAATGGACAGTTACATTAAATTTCTTAACTTAGAGTTTAATTTTACTTCATTCTGAAGTAAATTTGATGTATGAAGTAAATGAGAATGTAGTAATCAGTGAGAGATCAATGAGAATGAAGTAAATCAGAATGAAGTACATCTACTTCATTCTGAAGTGCTAGAAAGCTCTGCACTGCTTAGCAACTGGAATGACCGCTGTGCATAGTCAGTACTACAGTACAAACTTTTCATGTAACTTCGTGTTTAGCAGGCATATATCACTTAGCAAGTCTCTCCTATAAAAAAGCTTTCTTAAAAAATAAAATAAAATAAATCTCTTATTAGTTTAGAATATTATTTAGGTGTCATTAGAAAAAATTAAAATACGGCTGCTCTAATTTGCAAATGAACAGTGGCAAACCAGCAGTGGCAGAGTTACTAAGAATAACACCTGTATTTTATTTCTTAGATCAAATATGTTCCTAATTTAGCATGAAGTGCTTACGTTATTGATGCTTTGTTGAATAGAGACCTATATCTTTGAACTGCCCTGTTCTGATGCTCCTATGCACTCCAAAGCGTGTGTGCCCTGCATGGAATTACACCATACCAAGTACTAATTCAGAAAACGGAATGTGTTAGATGTTTCTAAGGTCCCTAAAGAGAGTATACTTAGCTTTTTATTTTGGTCTGTATCTTTCTATGGAGCCTTCTGCGGGCAGGTTTCTAAGGACACATCCATCATACTTACCTGCACTTCTACCCCACTAACCAGCCCCCTCCCCTTCTGCAGCACAATTCATTATTTCATGACAAAGTACATTGCTTTCAGGTCAGTTTAAAAACCATAATCACAAGCACATAGATCCTGTTTAGATTAGCACCGTCTCTATTGCAGCAGCGTCCAAGGCCCTCAAACAAGCGCTGAGTTTTGATTATGCCATCAATGCACTGTAGAAAGCAGCTACTAAAGACAGCCCCGGCACGCAAGGTTACAGTTCAGGACAAATCCTGGAAACAAAACAACGCTGAAAACTGTGGATAAAATCTGAGGCCTGTTCGAATTTCTGGCAAAACCCCTGCTTGGCTTCCACGAAACCAGGAACTACCCACCTCCTATCTCACAACGAAGGAATGCTATCACCGAGTACGAATTTACGTGCTGCCTGCACTGCTGCGGACATTTATGTGCAGCACACAAAACATTAATACACATCGCTGCTCTGCAGCGCTGAGCTCCCCGACCTGCCGAGGCCACTGATGCTGTTGAACTACAACCAAGGTAAACAAGTGTCAGCCAAACTTTTCTTTTCTCCTTCCCTTCCCTGAGTGCTCTATTCAAAACACTGGGGGAAGGAGAGGGGGAGGAGGCACAGATTGTGTTGCAAATGAAAATAAATGCAGTTGTTCCCAAACCAGTCTCCAGCTGCCATTTGTCATCCTCTCGGAGCCACAAGACAGGTCGCCACTGCTTGGAGCCACTGAATGCCAGCCCAGAAGAGTTCAAGGGCAGGAATACACACATTACCAACTGATTGTGGGAAGCCCGTACCCACCACCTGCACCATGCACTCAGAATTTCCTGAGCATCCTTTAATTAAATTACGTTAATGAACCAAAATAAGAAAAGCTGAGGAGAAGACAGAGAAACAAAGAAAAGGTAGACAAAATCATATTCTCCACTGGGGAAAAAGCAAAAAGGAATTCTAAATTATACTCACACATTTTTTTTTAGAATGAATTAGTAAAAAAATACTTCAAAAGCCCTTAAAGATGTTTTTCTTAAAAATAGCAGTCTGCATTAAATAAAATATTTCTCAATTGAATGCCTTCTACCTGATTTTGCTCTACCATATAACGCTGATCATCTCATTCCTGGTCCAATACTGCTGACTTCCCATCAACGTTTACCACCAGGATTATCATCCTTACGAACTGCAGAAATCACTGTATAATAAATAACGGTCAATGAATCAGGCGTGACTTCACTGCCAAACTATGCAGCTTCCTTAAGAGTTGCCTACACTGACATAACCTTAAAGATTAGATGGTTTAGCAACAGAGTTTAGAAGTGTCATTGGTAATGGAAGACGCATTTGGGAAACTAAAAAGCTTTCAAGCTATTACTTTAGTTTGCTTTAAATCTTAGACAAAAGAATGGAAAAGGTGGCATTTATTCCCTCTGAAAATAAAATTAAAATGTTCTTACTTTTTTTTTTTAACCAAGTTCCCAAGCTGCAGTTGCACTATTTATAGTAAAATTGCTTTCAAGGCCACGTGTTCAAGAAATGCAATGAAAACTGACAGTAGTGTGGATCTGCACTTTGTAAAAGAGGCTCTATGGTTACATCTTTAATAATTCTAGCGAAAGAAGGAAAAAAAAAAGGAAGGAATTTGGTGAAAACGTTGACATGCAATTCCACATAGGCCTGATTTCCCACACGACGTTCCTTTTGCTTAATTGGTGCTTCAGCCAAAGCTGACGTATAAGGTACAGCTACACACGTACATAAACAAAAACATACACACACCAATTAACTACCTTGAATTCTTTAGAAACAATTATCACTTATCACTGTTAGCAGCACCAATACACAAATGTCCTACCTGAAGTGCAAGTTGCAATGTGGATTTGCTTTCATCATAGCTCCATATTAAAGAGTAAACAACATTACTTCAGGAAAGATTTCGAAAAGAAATGGGTGATAATTTATCAAGTGTTTCGCACTACTGTTTTTCCCTTTTGTGAACTTTGCTTTGGCTGGTTTGCAATGGTAGGGAGTAAGGGGAAACCAGCTGAACATAAACTGATTTGAAAGTTTGCATCTGTAAACTTCTGAGACAGCCCGAGGGAGGAGGTGATAATTCAGTATCTTATAAGAACAGGCAGCGCAGAGATCAAAGAGAAGGAAGACTTGGCTGAAACTAACTGCTTAACTGTGTCAGGTACTAGTAAAAATAAAATAGTTTTGATGCCTAAAGAAGACTGAACTGCAGCCCTGTACACCTTCCACTTTTCATGCTGTTTTGGGCTTTGGTGCATCCACACTGCAGTAAGAGCCTCCACGTCTTGTAAGAGTTTGGATGAGATACAAAAGCTTGCCATTGCCACATTTGTGCAGTCTTTTAATTAAAAATACAGTTTTGGGTACAATTAAAAGTTTGGGCTTCCTTCTTTTTTTCCAGTATGCAACAACAGAAGCTAGGAAATGATGGAAACTCAAGCTCTTTGTGGTATCGGTAGAGACTGCCTCACTGTGTAACACAGTGATGGGTTCCTAGGCACCAGCTCATATATGGACTAAAATCCCAGTACTGAACACAGATTTTTTTTTTTTTTTTCTAAAAAGCCAAACCAGACTATTTCACAAATTCTGTGTTCCATTTGGATGGGGTTTTTTCCATTAATGACGCCAGACTGCAAGCCTCAGGGTGTGATTTTGTACATCTCTGGGAAGACGCTGGCAGCCCTGTACACAAACACAGTACATCTTTCTGTAAACCTAAGACAATCTCATGTCTAGTACTGCATGTGTTTATCCAAATGCTACTTAAAACTTTGTTATACCACTTTTTCCAGGGCATCCAGCTGCCAAAGAGTGGCTAGGCTGCTTGACTTTGACTTTCCATCTACATCCTATCAGAATGGCAAAATAGCGAGTGATCCAACCTAAAGGTAGATATTTCTGAAGATAAGAGAAATGTGTTCAGGTGGAATACACAGGATTGAGTATGCCTGTCCAGTTTCATAAACGCATGACACTACTGCTCCTTTTTATTCACAAAGGACCCAAAAGGATTCAGGTCCGATTGCTTTGGGGCGCTCTCTTCTTTTTTCACACCTCGCTGCATCACACAATGGTGCTGGTAGGACAGGCAGATCTTGAAATGATCCAGGGGTGTCTCACAGCTGAGAAAATGGCTTTGGAGATTAATGCATACACAACTTGTTATAAAGGTGAACCCAAGGAAAAAAAAATAGTGTTTGTTTACCCATAAGCTACAAACCACTTGATGCTCCAAAAAGCACTTAAGATAGTGCTTAAATACTATGCAAGCCAATAGCTGCTCAACATTCACTTTGAGCAAGCAAGTTGAAGCACTTTGCTGAACTCACAGTTTTGGAAAACAATGCAAAGCCCATTGAATTCCACTGGCATGACCTTAGTAAGTGAAAAATAAAACAAGAAAATATTTCCTCCCCCCAAAATAAAAGGAAGTATGACAGAGGCAAGAGTGACATCACCATATACTTGGGCCAATTATGGTCTAGATGCTAAAATGATGACTTCACTAAAAATAGCTATGAAAAAGTAATACCACATTACATTGATATGTCGGGAAAAAATAATGCAAAGAGAGTTTTTCGTCCTATATCAGGTCATCCAATGTTGTTACTGACAGTTAAACCATTTGCAATTCAGATTACACCACTACCTCAAGGCTCTATGCAAATAAAGATAAAGAAATAGTTAGTAAATTCTTTTTCATAGATAAGTTAATGTGCTGATAAATAGGTTATTTTGAAAAGCATTTCTTATTCCTCCCCAGAATTTTCCAATATGTACACTGAAGCCAGTAAAGCTTTTTTTTCTCCCCCACCTTTTCGTTTGTTTCAAAGACGCTGATTAATCTAAACTACTACATATCAGACTTCTAAATTGCGAATGTTTCAAGCCAGTGTCTGCCCTTAGGTCTGCGTTCTAATTTAATATATAAATATTACCACAGAAAACACTTTGTATCCAAAGCACTGAAAAACACATCACACAGAGAAGAATGGCCTGTGTTGTATATATATGGCAGGCAAGCACAACTCCATGGAAAAACACACACTGTAAACACCAATGCCTTGCCATTGAGGACAGCTGCTGTAACACAATCCGGGGTGCCTGCTGCCAGGATTTTCCACATGAGTGCATCTTCTTTTAACCGCTGCTCAAACACTGGCTGAAAGAGGAGCTGCTAGACTGAACATGTGTCTGCGCTCGGACGACAAACACACGGCACAGCACTGGAATGCAGAGCGAACCGCGGGGTTTGGGCGGGAAACGAGCTACCCGCTGCCTGCCTGGGGCTCGAGTTCACAAACGCTTCTGCTCCGGTTTTCAGAAACGCATGTTATACTTCCCAATGAGAACTAAACGGGCATGTTTGTAAGAAAGCACGCAGTCACAGAGGTTTTAAGTGGAAATTGTTAATAAACGAATCACAATTCGTGATAACAGCACAAAATATAAATCTTCTATTGCTTGCTTTGGCAGATGAGAAGAAAGGAAGGATAACTCTATTTGACACATTAATTTTCCTAGACTAAAGAAAGTGGATATTGGCAGAAAACTTCAAAGATATAAAATGCTGGGGGAGGAGTGAGAATAGGTTACTGCAGAGAATCTGTTCATAATATTAACAAAATGCAAAACAAGTCAGATTAGATAGAAAACTGAATCGAGTTTCCCTGCACAAAAGGCACCTCAGCTGCCAAAAGCACAAGAGCAATTAAGGAGCACAAACCAGCTTAAAAGCAGAGTGGAATAAATGGTGTAGAAAAAGGGAAGTGCTCACTTGAATTAATGAGTTTGTAAACGAACGTACTCACATCCACACACACACCCCCCCCCCCCCCCCCCCCCCCCCCCCCCCNCCATGCCACCAGGGTAAAGCATCCTCCCTGGACATGCACCAGGCACAGGGGTCTGCTTGACACTGGGCTGGGATGTCCTCCAGTTTGCCCCAAGTCGAATAGACGAGATGCCGGGTTTTGCCTTGATTTCTGCTGTGTACTTCCTGCTACACCATTGCAAAAATGGAAGCCTTTTACCCAGATATCCTATGCAATGAAGAACCACTCTCGATCCTTGGCGTATTTCTCAGAGGTCAAGCTTATAAACATTCTAAGTTTAAAATTCTAGATATGTACCAGACAAAGCAGACACAAAATAATTGTAAAAGGTGTTTTAACTAGTAAAATAATAAAGGTTTCCTTTTCCTCTGTGCCCCAGTTTCTTCACTATTCTTTAGTCTATTTTGTGCACGGATAAGAATCCTCCAGGACACCAAAACCCTCCTCCCTCTCCAAAGCCATCAACTGATCTGGTCTCCTCTCTCTGGGTGGTGAAAATAAACAAAGACATAGGATGTACATGCATGAGAGAAAGATCATATACAGATCGAGAGAAAGAATTCAAGAAAAAACTTCAAGGATTGAAACTTGAAGGATTTATGGAACATCTTCAATTTTTAAAGTGTACTTCTAGCTTTACAGAAGAGCTTGAAACTATGTGTAGCCTAAGTGTTAAGAAAATAAAAGATTAAAGAGAGATGCCAATACTTCCTTAAGTCTTGTGATTCAGCAGGGCCTAATTCACAATTTATGACCTTTTTGAGGCTGGCAATGCTCAGATTACTCAACCTGGCTCATAGCTGGCAGACACAACCCAAACAAGAGAACTGGAGCATCTCAGTTCTAATCCCTGATCTTTTACAGGGATTCAGCTGGATCTGATTCAGCACCACATGCAGGCACATGCTGTATGTTAAACAAAACGTTACCTCCATTGAAGCTGTTGAGACTCAGCACTCAAAGTGCTCGCTTAACCAATTACCTAAATCAGGGCCTACATGTTCACAAGACAGCTTACTCCCAAAAATTGTGTATTCTTCCTTTGGCTTAATTACGAACTCAGCTGAGTGTGTTTGGTGTTTTGTGGGAAGCATAGGATGGTCAATACCAGAATTATTGTCCAATAAAACGCACGTTACAATATTTAGTACATCGCTTAGAAGATCACCTAAGAAAATGGAAGAGCCTCAAACAATTAAACAGAAAAGCTGTAAAAAGCAACTATGTGTATGGGACCACATTCATTCTCCTGTGAAGCCACACCACTTAGAGACCAAATTCCTTCTGCATTTCACATAAAAATGTGAACCCCTGCGTATAAAATTAAAGGGATCACGGCATACTTCACTGCGAGGAGGACCAGCGAAGTCTGCATCCCTGTAAATGAATATCCACAATATCAACCAGAGACAAGAAGGTAGCTGGTGGGGGGAAAGCTCAGCATGAGCACCAAGGGTCAGACATGGTTATGCACAATCAGACATTTAATGAATTTCTGCAGACAGCTGCTTACATAACTGACAAGCTGCCCTACCAGCCCTTCAAAACCACTGAGGCATTTCCCCTTCTTTAAGGAGGGGGAAAAAAAAAAATCCCACTCTGAAAGATAAGAAAAACAAAATTCCTAAGTTGCAATAGTCACAATTACTTATAATAGCTTATGACTACATGGATTAAGCTTTAATTATTACATTGTTGCTATTTGCCTACTATTGGATGTGCGAAGAAACCAGTTCTAACCTGTCAGATATGATGGACTCACGTTTCCTAATGTTTCAAGAGTTATAGTTTGCCCTTGCCTTTTGCCAACAGTATATTTCCACAATTAAAGGAAGTTATTTTATACCATTTAAAACAAAGGCTGAAGAAATTCGCCGTAGGAGCAAACTTCTTGAGTTTCATTAACCAAAGCCTTAAAATGACTGGCAAGCTTCACTTTTGAGTCATATAAGTTAATTGATGACACCACAATCATGAGGAGTAATGCTAGTCTAGTCAGGTATTCCTTCTTCCTGGTAAATACAATCCAGGATACCCTGAGGGATTCTGCTAAGCACAGATGTAGAGAAAAGCACACAGAAAAAGAGGACAGGAACACATTTTTCAACATGTCTTTTCCCCTTATTCAACTGTCGAAGAGAACAAACGCATTGTCCAACAGGGATTATAAATGAGCCTCTGCCCAAAGTTAAAACTGAACTTCCGAAAATATACATGCTACCGCTTTGAATTTCATCCTTCAGATATTGACTTTAATCCTAGGGCAAAGACTTAGAAGAGAAAAAAGCTATTTTTTAAAAATAATTTAAATCCACAAGACGGATTATGAAATCATATACTTCATCTTTCCAGTGAAAAGAAAAGGCAAAAGGACAAAGGAATCCAGCCACCAATTTATCTGCGGATTTGCTGACTCCCATGACAAGCTGATGAACAAACCTTTAACTTTATTTCCATTTGATAAAAAACTGTAGTTTAACAATCTTACAGGAAGGCCCATAAGAGCATATTCACCTGCTTTTAATTAACCAAGACTAATTAGCACACTCTATAGCTTACTTTCCTGCCCACAATGCAGCAGCACTTTCCTTCTCATGAATGCATCGAGAACAGGGTTAAGATGGAACAGCTTAGGGCAGCAAGCACTGGAGAAGTCAATGATGGACTCCTACACAAACCTTACGAGATGTAGCTTCAAGAAAAAAGAAAATTCTTCAAGCCCTATCAGAGAATATGGACATTTTTGGCATGTACGCCTTGCTGCTTTTGTCCTTTCATGGAGATAAGTAAAACATACTGCTGTCAGAAAAATTAATTACTTTGACTGATACTCTAAGCCTGACATTGTCAAAGAACTGCTGCATATCTTTCTTCCCATCTGTCCAAACAGAGCTCTTACATCTGCTTTTCCCTCTATAACCTCGAGTAGAATATACACAATTTCATACTGGGAGCAGACAGATGCTGGAAGTGAAAATACCTAGTTCAAGGTGAGCATATTCTCACTAGTTAGACTTTGAGTGAGAGTGAAATATTCATTCAAAGAATCAAAACATCCATCAAAGTGTCATATGAAATCAACCTGAAACTACTTGTAAAGAAGAACAGAAAAATTATGGGGTGGCAGGGGTTGTCCACAGGTGTCAACCAGTTAAGAGCTATAAAGATACTGGTTTACTACAAGACGTGTAAACATAGTTCAGAGAACAGCCTATGGCTGCAATCTTCCCTAAAAATTCCATTGTTCACATGGTGTACACATGTTTACTTACTGTAGGATTTCACTTCATTAAATTATAGGCATTTCCCAACTTTCACACTTAGATATCATCTCATCCTCTCTCTAATAGAAGAAACAGTTGCATGCACAGGACAATTTACAAAACCTGGGTTTCTTGTGGCTGCCTGTGTGGATTCTGCTTCATCTAACAAGATGACTGAATGCAGCCTAAAACCTTCCACTTCAGTGGCTGGACCACCTGTGAGCTTCCCTTCTTTCTCCTCTCCTACACAACTGCTTATTTAATGAAAATTAGCATCATTTAGACTTAACTCCTACAAAATTAAGATAAAATTGGACAACATGCTCAAAAGCTATCTGGGACTGGTGATGTGCAGACAACAGGATTGCATTGGTCTTGTGTCCTTGAAAAAAAAAATAGAATTATGCAGCAGTGCATGCACATCTGTGTATTTTTTTCTTGTTAATCTTATTAATACCTGGCTAAGGAGGTTAAAAATAAGGGAACTCATGAAGGAGAAATCATCTAATTTTTTTTTCCTTTCCTGACAGCAAAGTATGCCAGACATGATGAAAATAATACTCAGCTCCTCAACATATATCAACATATTTATAACAGCCATGTTAAAGAAACTATTAAAAAAATGTGATTTCCCAAGTACCATAGTTTTCCAAGTAAAAGCCCAAATAACGACCTCAAGCGAGACACATTAGGAGATGGCAAGATAAACTTTAGGATTATCACCCATCTGAGTCAGTTACGCCCTGCTTACATGTAGTTGAAGGCTCAGTGTTTCCAGCACTATTTATAAGATTTTGTTTCATCTTTCAAGGGTTTTTCCTCTTTCTATCAATAGCTTTCAGGAACCAGGGAGATTTCTGACATGTTAAAGTGACAGAATGCTATAGGTAGCCTTGTTCAGCAGCAGAAAACTAAAGCAACTAATGATCAGGTCTATGAGCTTTTAAATATGTGATCTCTCTTAATAGGAACCAGGTTCCAAACTTAAGAGTTAGATAACATGCTAAGCTGCTAACTGTTTTTCCTCCCTGCATTCTCCTCTGAGACCTATTCTCACCATGGACTTATGTTTGAAACTTGTTTGCAAGGCTGTATTTGAGACCTATGCTGCAGGACTTGTTCGTGATGTGTCATGACAGATTAGGATTTAAATAACTTAACTATAGGTCTGGAACTCTGTGCTTATGCAACCTCACCTACAAGGCAAATCAAGGAGATTCAGTTCATGTTGAAAGTAGTTGGATGTTTCAAATAAAAAACAAGAGAGGACCATGACCCAAGTAAAACATTTTCATTATATGCCAATTTTAAATCCCAACAAGCACTGAGCTCAATAATTATACTGAGTCGTCACTAATTGTATTGAATGTCATTCAACTGGCCTTTCCAGGAATGCACTGAGCAGAGATGTCAAAGAGGGAAATGAGGCTTCCAGAGCACTATCCTATCTCCTATTTGGAGAGATGTCCTACTCAATCCCTCTCACAGAACCAACAGTCTTTAGACCAAGTGCACTTTCCAACTAAAATCTTTTGTATCGAGAGTTTTTAAAAGATAAATTATGTTTAGATTTCCTTTTATTCCCCAGCCCTGAGGAGATAGTAACACTTTAGTAAGATGCCTGCAGGTGACAAGTGTGGAAAATACTGCAGTCATCTGATCTATGACCTACATTGTCATACATACATACATAAATATTTAAACTCTAAAAACAAAACACTCTGTTTATCACATGCACACAGACTTTTTTTCTTCCAAAAAAAATTACAAATAAATCTTTCCTAAAATTCTGGCAGCCATTCTATTTGGAGTATCGCTGAATCCTGCTGAAATGTAAGACTGCACTCATGCCACCCTACAACACTAATTTTGTCATCCAGTTGACTATTAACCCATAGTTGATAATTTAATGTATAACATGACTGCCCCCTTGTGTCAAACTGGATTCACTTCCTTTACCAGGGGATTTCTCACGTCTCTATTTCTCTTTTCTTAATATTAAAAAAAAAAAGTTTATTGAGTATGAAACTAGAGCTCTACAGTTCTTGAAACTATGACGAAACAAAATGCAGGGTATGGATGATAGAAAGGAATTTGGAAAATGGCAAAAATATGTTTCCAAAGCAACACAATTCTAAATCACTGTCAGGTTTGCTAGCAACAAATAAAAGGAAAAAGCTGTTTCCCTCTCAAAGGCTGTTTTATTTACATAATCAGTCAGTTATAAAATTAATTACATGAAAACATGTAGCAAGACTGTTAGCTAACTTCAAGTTAGATACACAGTGTAATTCACTAGTAGTTCAGAATACAGAAGCCTACATCGACATACGCAACGTACTGTAATACAAGCAGAAAATTCACAAGGACGAGAGGTCCAAGTGGGCACATAGACATATACAGGATATACACTTACATTTAAAATCATTTCGTCAAACTAAACAACACCTTTGCTGAACACATTCAGTTTGCAATTCTGAGGGACTCGTAAGGGCTGTAATATTTTTCTAAAGAGAATTTCGTCCCATGCATAATTTATGTATATTAACACACCATGCATATGTTTGGAAACTTAGAAATTATTTCAAATTATTCAAATTATATATTATATTCAAATTATTTATTACCATAAATGGTCAAGATAGGTTTGTGAGGTTTATGCAGGTATCAGTAACCCACACGGCACCTGCGAAGTGCTAAACATGGCTCTGGACTCAGGCCAGATTGGAGAGAACTGCAATCAAGGACACACGGACAGGTATTTATGCTCTTTTTGGATTGGTTTGTGGGTTTTTGTTTATTTG
The DNA here is from genome assembly GCA_013399365.1 of Pampusana beccarii. Taxonomy (NCBI): domain Eukaryota; kingdom Metazoa; phylum Chordata; class Aves; order Columbiformes; family Columbidae; genus Pampusana; species Pampusana beccarii. The sequence continues at coordinate 19,623 of VWYH01010615.1, forward strand.
TTTTTGTGAGTTTTTTTCTTTTGTTAAGCCAAGAGGGTGAATGTCAGTGAGAGCCTATTGGTGATGCTGGCAGATGGCAGGTGGAGCTAGATCAGATGTTTGCCATCAGGAAACAAGGGGAAATTGAGTGCCTTTACGACTAGTGTAAAGGAAATGGGGAAAAAAAAAAAAAAAAGATAAAGATAAATTTTTAAAAAAGAGCCCCTCTGGCCAAGGAAGACAGTCACCCAGAAAAATTAGTCAGAAGACTGAACTAGAACTTTTCCCCCTCAAAAACCCAGGTCAAAATACAGCCACAGAAAATGCCTTATTTTTGCCCATCTCACCCATCTATAGGTCTTTGGCAAAGCGAAACCAGAAATCTCTGTTAAATGGACTGTTAACAAAACTACCAGACTACTTGCCCTTTGGCCTTCATATATATATTCAGCTCACCGGTCTCCTGTTTTCCCTTGGTGCTCTCTTAGTCCATGGAGCCATCAGGGACTCCCCCCACTCTCTCCTAAGGAAGGAGCCATCTCTCTGTCCTACCTGCACATGCCCTGGGTCAGGAGTGATGGTAGGCAATGTGAACAGGGAAGAAAATATACTTTCCTATCTGCAGAACTCCAATGTCTTCCCTACAGAGAATTCTGGAGGCAGGACGAAGCACTGGCAGGAGGAGAAAAGCTGGGCCATGGTGTTCCACCGACCCTCAAAAAACGGCATCACTGAGGGGAGAAAGTGAAGAACTGAAACTAAGCAACTAAAGGACTGAGTTGAACTGATGGAAACAAGCAGCACATTCACAGTAGACCTCACAGTTCTGTATCAGGAAACGGAAAGCTTTTGGATAGAAAGGTAGGAGGCAAAAGTGACAAAGTTAATTTCCTGGAAGTTGCTTCTTCTGAACAGGCATCCACATCGCACAGTTGCTACAGGAGTACCAAGGTGTCTAGAATGCAGCATCACACATTTAATACCTGAAAAATATGAAGCCATCAGGACACCTTTAATAATCTGAGTCTCTCAAATACACCAATTACAAAAGAATTAACGGCATCACATTCCAAGCATAAATGTGTCCAATGGCATCACCAACATGAGACAACTTTTCTCCCATATCCTCAGCTCGTTTCCTCCTCCTGTCACTGCTGATGTGACTGCCCTTCCTGTTCACTGGAGCTTATATCCTGCAATTACTTTCTTTCCTCCTCTCTCCTTCCCCCACAACCCATGTGCTCCATCACAGCATCTCCAAGACTTGTCCCCTTCCTTTCCAACCTTCCCCTTAAAAAGTTCTCTTAGGCAATTGTAGAGCTCTAGCGTTTCAATGAGCTGGCCAGAGAAAGCACAGTCAGGAAAAGGGTAAACCAGTAGTTAAGATACAGCTTTCCAACTCATTTTGCTCTCCTACTATCAAAACTCTCTCTCTTTTTTCAGTCTCTATGCTAGATCTGCCACTATTGCCACGCGCACTTTGAACGTTTTCTCCATCACGTGTAACTCCATATAGCTATCAGTCTCATTTCTCTACTGCACGTTTTCTATGTACTGCATTCTACACAAATGTCCTGCTTAATCAGAGTGAAACTTAACTAAAAAACTTGCAATTCAGATGTGAACATTCCCAGACTTTGGAGTCTTGGATTGCTGATTGCTTTCTTTCCTCCCTTTCTCTCTATTTTTTTTTTCTTTCAGTTCTTTCTGACACAGAGACACCTTGCACGCATAAAAAGTCATTAACAAATGACAGACTCCTGCCACCCAAATATTTCTGCTAATTCATACTTCTCTCAGGGGTCTGCAAACTAAAATGACTACAGCTCCACTATATTGAACTGCTTTTTTGAGAAGTTCATACCTTTAAAATGTACTTCTCTCAGAAAAAGAGAGTTCCTAGATGTACTGCGTCTCAAATACACCATTTGTGGTAATGCTGCAAGGCCTATAGTATACATCTTTTGCCAGTTCATAATTTACAGTAAAAGACAAAAAGCCTTCAGGCAAAAAGACAGAAACAATTAAGAGCTCTAATAATCTGATCCTGCTGTTTGCAGCACACAGTGATTTAAAATTTTTCATGTGTTTCAATATGGAAGTCATTTAACATAATTTAGCAAACCTGAGACCTACATTAAGATGTAATAATGATGAATGGATGAGAGACAGCACACACAGTTCCAAAAAACCTCAGAGTCCTGCAGAGTAAATGAAGTACCCCTGAAGACCTGGCAGGTGCCCCCATGTGGGTGGCCAAAAAAAAAGGAAGACTGCAAAGACAGCAAATAGCCTTTAAAAAAATTTATATTTTTATATATATATATATACACACACATATATAAAAGATCAAGATTCTAGAGTGTAAGAAAGGGTGTGGATAAGAATGCATTCCAAATTAGTATCTGAAAAATGTACATGGACGGGACTGGATCAGGTTTCTAAAATAAAAAGCAGATGGACTGAGAGCACTTACTAAATGCACTGAAGAACAAATACACTGTGGTTGCATCTTGCCATTATTTTTTATCCCAGCAGCCATTTTAGGACTCAAACACAGCTATTTCTTGTACAGCGCTTTCATGTCCTCAGCACAGGCTCCCCATACAGCAGCAAGCACAGTGCAAATCCTCTGGGACAAAGCACACGTACAAATCTTTACCTTTCCTTCCAAAAAAACCCAACATTGCTCACAAGGCCTAAATCTTTTGAGGTACTAAAAATTAAACATCAGGAAGAAAAAAAATGACTGGCATTTCATATTTTTTGTGTATTTATCACAGATACAACATGGATGAAGTTTTACAGCGTCTGTTTGATGATGCACCTGACCCCCTATTTCCCCTGCACTACTTATTCTGTGGAACAGCTAATAACAAGAACCATTAATTGTTGCACAGTTTGAAAAACAGCTAAAAGTATAGGGTGGAAAGAGAAGAAAAAGGATAAATTGCTGTTTTTGCTGCTGAACCAGAATTTCTCAGTTTCAGAGTGTGATTTAGAGGGGTTTCTGGAAGCCAATACAAGGGAAGCACACACACGTGGCAGCTCAGCATCTACCTTCACGTAGGATATGAGAAGAAAAGGATGCATTCCACCTCTGCAACCTCCCTATAACCCCAACACAAAGCTCCAGAACACTTCACATTCAACAGTGGAGGGAATCTGAGCCCTGACTTGCAAACCTAGGTGAATAACGAATGCTTCATACAAAGCTTGTTTCTGTGTTTTTTCAGTGCCAAATGTGGTCAGCTAAGCACTGCTGCCAGCTCAGGTCACTAACAAAAGGAATACTGACATCCTGCAGCCCAAGACAAGCTTCATTTTGCATTAAAACAAACTTTAAAATAACAGATTGTGGTGATTTTCAAACCATTCACGACTGCCTAACACCTATGAAGTGCACTATATCAAACCTCCAACTTGAGAAGAGTTATTCTCTATACAAGCTCTTCTGTAACCCACTCTTACTGCAGAATGTTTTTTAAACAAGCAAGATGGGGCTCAGCAGTCATTGAACAGAGGCTAACTTTCATGGAGAATGCATGTATGGCAAATATGAGTATAAACATTTGGGGGCGAATTTTCAGAAGCATTCATATGACTTTGGTGACTATGATCTGTTCTCAAATTCTAGCCACTGTCTAAATAGGGACTGACTTTAAAAAAAAAAAAA
>VWYH01010615.1:23361-128557 GCA_013399365.1 Pampusana beccarii
AAAAAAAAAAAAAAGAAAAAAAGAAAAAAGAAAAAAGAAAAAAAGAAAAAAGAAAAAAGAAAAAAAGAAAAAAGAAAAAAAGAGAAAAAAAGTGGATGATTCTAATATGTTTCACTCTCTGTATCTTAAAGGTTTGGTCAAAGTGAGCTTACTGTCAGATGTAGACAAACAAGTAATTTCCAAATGCAAGATCTCACCAGATACAGTTCTTGGTTCACCTCACTTCATACACCCACATGTAAAAACCTTTTATAGTAGTTGCAAAATATTTTTGGTATCCTCTAGTATTTTCCATTCATACACAGCCTGTATTAAGACATAGCCTGCCTGCGAGTGCCATCCCTCAAAAAAACACCTACAAAACCCAGCATGACAACCTCTTGTAAACCAAAAACCATGTAACGAGCATTATATTTTTGCTGCGCTTGGTTCTCTGCAGGATGTTGTGCTGCCCCTGCCTTTATTTTCAAGGCTCCAAATCACACAGGCTCAAAATTCATAAACTGCCAAATCCCTAAGCCCCCCACCACTCCCAGTGAGTCCCCTTTTCAGAAACGGTGACACTTCCATAGCAATGACACTTGGCTGCACAGGAGATAGGACTGGGTGGTGGGGCAGGCCCCCAACCGAAAGGACATGAAGACAGACCCACAACAACAGTTCCCACTTTCTGATCCGCTTCCTTTTTGACATTATATTTATGCAGGGGGGGCAAAAACAAACAAATGAAAACAAACAAAAATCCACCAAAACCAAACACAGTCAAACACATCCGTTTTCCTTGGGAAAGAGACAGCTGTGGAGAAGTAACCGGACATAGCGATGACTTGGTTCCATATTTACTTCTACCCCAAGAGGTGCTCAGTAACCACAGAAACGTGTGTGATACAGGAACCTGAGAACAACACAGATCAAAACACAACCACAACAAGTCAGGTGCTTAGCTACAGTTCGTTAAGGGGCTGACAACTACCATGAGGTATTTAAGGTATTTTGTCTGCAACACAATGAAAATGCTTCAGCTTTTCCCCATTTTACTTCCTGTGTCTATTAAAACAGAATACATACTTCTATACATGGGAATGACAGAAAGTCCCCGAGACACTGGGTGAAATGAAGAAGTGCAGAAGAAACTCTCTAATGTGCCAATGCTGTAACAGGATTTCCAGAAAGGCACAGCAAGAGGAAAATACTACATTAATTCTGAACTGGGTCCTGGTCACGCTGGGAGCAGCACTTACCTGTAAAATACGTGCAACTGCAAAATTTGTCTTGTAAAACACTGTGGAATGAAGTTAATAGGAAAAATAAACCTACACTGATAATACGTTAGAGCAATTTTTAGATTGCTTTTACCCACCGAATGTACAGCTCGCAATTTCCTGAACCATTACAGTATTACAGCAGGTGAACCTACCTACTTACACCTTTCGGAATTGTTTCCCTGTGTGTTAATACCGTTACAAAAAGGTTTTTTCCTTCAGCATTGCTGTCCTGTTGCACTATTCAGTAATATTTAAAACATCTGTTGATTTCCATTTTTCCAGCGTAACAGACTTTTACTACAAAAGATGCCCACACAAGACCTTAATATAGATTAAGTGCTATCCAGGTATTAAAATACAAAGGTCCGTTGCATCACACATGCTATTGGTTTTTGATGGCGTAATGTTCCATGCCTCGATTTGATAGCTGTGCCTGGAAATAGGTGATTAGGTTGAAAATACATTAGACAAACTATTTGCTTGTTGCACTGTGTTGGTTTCCAGCTCTGTTTGCCCCAAGCACAGACACGGATATCTGTAACTACACTCTCATCCACGGTCATAATCTCATTGATGAAAAAACAACATTTACACATGCTAACTACTTGATTGATATTAGAATTATAATTTTGCTAAAAATGCTCATTTACTCGCTTGTACCTGCACATGGAATAAATGTGAGTGGTCAGCTGCACGTCTTGGCTGGCACACACTGATCCCGAGAGCCATTCCTACAGCCTCGCACGGGTATCGGACTTGAGGCTTGCTGCAGAGCCATGGTGCCAAATCCGGGTGTGTTTGCTATGCTGATTTGGCACAGCATATGCAGCAGGTGTGGGCACAATGCTGCCCAGAGATTTTGAACTGTGCTAATTTAACTGCTATTTTAAATTATTAAATTATACAACTTCATAATGAAGATTTTGTTACCATATTAGTAGAAAACTATTATTTGTCATATACTCAATAAACAATGAAACAAAACTTCCGTCCTGTGTATTGGATAAAACAACTGCCAATGGAAGATGCACACACATCATGAAACAACTCAAGTTTTTACCTTCTTTTAGTATATCTGTCACATCTAAACAAAAACTAAAGCCATCCTCCATCCTTATAACAGAAATAAAATGTTTACTTATGCTTTGAATTTTAATTCTGGAGGTAACTTAAGATGACCATAAATCTAAATTTTTAAAATGCTAGCTCTAAGTGGGACATTTTTATTGTCTCTCCACCACCCTCCCCCCTAAAAAAAAAAAATTGCACCTATTATTCTGCATAGTTCTCAAAGCAAACAAAGATAAAAGTTAGTAAGTGGAGAATTGCTTGTTGTTCTTACAGCATAGGAGCCCTGTACTTCTGAATCACTAAGCAGCTGGAGTCTGGTTTAATTACTTAACATCAATCAAGATGTAAACCAGCACTTGGAGACCAAGGAATGCAATGCTCATCTGCAACACAAAAGAAATAGCTGAGCTATCTTAGCTTCTGCCTAGACAGTTTGTACACTAGGAAAAGTCAACACATTACTTTTATACCATGTCAGTAACATAAAATAGCCAAATAGTAATTTTACGCTACAGTTAAATACATCAGCGACAATTTGTAGTAAGGGAGAAAAGATCACGAGAATAATGCATCATAAAGGCTTGTAACCTCTAACACAGAACACATTTGTCCAGTACCTTCTGGCAAACAGCAGCACCAGTATATGATAGCACCTCCTTCTCCAATAAATAAATAGATAGAAAGTTAAAATAAAGGAGAAATGAAATAGCAAACTCTCCATTCCTGACTGAATTATTTATCTGTTCACTCTCTAAGCTTGTGAAAAACAAGTCTGTTATTGTGGTTTTGCTAATATTAAGAACACAGCACAGCAATGCTGCATTCAGCTCGATGGAGCGCTACAGCCTGCCTTTCACAAGATCAAAGGAGACGATCTAATTATCCCTTCTGGTCTTCAGATCTACAGATGTACACTACAGACTCTATCTAATCTATGAAAAAGGCAACCACCCACCATAGTACACAAGAACTTCTCCCTGAAGATAAAAGAAACAAGTACCCGCATGGGAGAGATTAGCCACGTTACTTATTGCACTGTCAGCAGCAGCTGAGTTACTACAGTGTTGGAGGTGCAATGAGACACCATGAAGATCTGTCCGAGTCTTCAGTACATCCCAGGTAATCCATCTATAAAAATGAAGACTGTAAATAACTGCCTGTATCATGGCAGGCAGTCAAACTGAGCCAACTCTGTAGCGGGCATCGGCTGCAGAACGCAAAAACTGTTCGTGTGCTGGGATCTGACCTATTATATACTATATAGACACAGAACAACAACAGTGCCCAGCTCAGGGAGCTTCCAGTCTAGGCATAGGATGACAGATGAAATATATCCAGATGGATAGATACAATAGCACCTGGAAACCAGGTATCACATTTGTCTCAGCACAGCAGTTTTGGCAGTGCTTCTAGCAGGTATCAATAACCATATGCCAGAAATAAAATTCCGATAAATTATGTCAAACACACTAAAAAACCCATGTGCCTTTCAACATTTAAGACAAGTTTGCTTATGTCATTCCCTACTACAATGACCTAGCTCTTGAGCTACAGACAAGCTTTGCAGCCTCCTAAAACTGGGACTACCTAGCAAACTAATAATTTCTTAACTTATATCAGAGACCATTTGAGTCCCTTTTCATTACTACAATGTGTTGATCATTGCCTACTTAAGGCGTGAGACATATTTAGGACTGGATCACCACAGCTCTTCTCTGTTCCGTGCAACCTGCAATGAGAAACCAGAATGGGATGACGACACTGAAATCATTACAGTGTCTCGTTTACCACCATTCTGGGGTTTCCTGCTGAAAATTGAACTTTTCTGATTGCTTGTTAAAGTAGCTTTAAGGACAATTCATGTCCTCAAGTGGCTTAAAGCAGCTGAATAGATGAGAAAAATCAGATGCTTGATATGTCCAGAGTTCTAGGGTTGATTTCCATGGCCAAGTTCATGGTCGATTTATAACGAAAGCAGAGGATTATAATGATGCTTTTCCACGCCAAAGGGAATAACTCAGGGAAACAGTCCCCCCTCCCTTTTTAGCAAACTATTAAATCAGCAGAGATTGTAAACAGCACTTCTAAGGGAGTTGGATGGCATAGTGGAACGTGCCAAACGAAAAAGGGATGCTGCCCAGCGTGCAGCCAGCACTGACGACATTCCTGCTGCAAGTGAAGTAAGTGACTGGAATAACTGCATGTAACAGTAACCAGAGATGTCCAAACATTAAACTCTAGTCTTAACTCAGGCATGTTCTTACATACAGTTATGTTCTTTTAACATGCCCTGTTATTAATGACAAAATGGACCCTGTGCAAATCATGGTTTAAATATTGTTAGCAGCATTTCAGAGAGAATTCTTGTGACAGCAGACATCAGCTGTTACATCTGACCACTCGAGGGTGAGGAAAAAAAAATATTTGCTCAGACTTCAGAGGGCCATTTTGGTATAGAACAGGAAGATAAAAGTAGGAATCTTTTACAATATGAGCTAGCAAGTCAAAGCAAACAGGGATTCCATTCACTGATAATCCAACAGAAAAGAGACAGTTATAAAACACATTCAGCACTGTTTGTTCTAGGCAATGTGGTTACATCTCATGCCAACAGATTATATGCTGGTAATTAAAACACAGAACACTTAACAAAAAACTTAAAGAAAAAAGAAAGAACATGTTCTTTCCAAGAAAAGCCAGTGGTAACTGCAGCACCATGGACACTGCACTCAGCGTTTACCAGCACACGCGGTTTTTTATTATTTCAATTATATTTCAAAGCGTCCAAAGCATTCATTTTGATAATTCAGAAAGATCCAGCTGCTATAATTTCCTCTTAATCTGGAAATTATTAAAAAGCTCTAAATTTGTTTGCTTAATTATTCAATCTATCATGCCATTTAACAAAAAAGCGTTTATTATTATTAAAAACACCTCCACCATTGGAGTCTGCTATTTACTCCTAATACAATGCCTAAAAGGCTCTCTACCACACCTGAGACACTGATGGAGATAGCACAGAACATAGAGCTCATGTCTGGACACAGAATGTTTTCAGAATGGAAATACACTTAACAACAGAAAGTGCTTATTGTTTTTAATCTAATATGTTATTTTAGTGTAAGTCTACTGTATTAAATCTAAGATCACAGCAGTGTGCCATTGAAAAAAAGCCTCCATTGAAAAATTATTTCATATGTATACTGACAAAACCAATACTTATCTAATTAAATGTATTCTCATCACCCCAATAACGAGATACATGAAACATGTGGGGAAGAGTGATTAAAACATCAAGAATTATTGTTATTTTGACCATATACATAAAAAGAGGATCACAAATGTGCAATGCTAGCAACTGCTTTCAGCGAGAAATACATTCATTCCCTGAAGTCAGGTGGATCCACAGTAACTCTTAAAAATAAAAAAAATAGAAAAAGGAGAAGGATGTATATGAAGTAATACCATAAAGTAATACCGTACTCACAATTTAAAGATTGAGAAATTTGCCAGCAATTTGCATAGTTAGAGAGTATACAGCATGATAGTCAAGGGAACAGAACTAGGTTTGGGTTGTTCACAGGATCTCATCCATTTCTTTAAACTTTATGAAAAATCAAGCTACATTTACATATCAAGAGTTTACATACAGTATCCAAACTTTGATTTATGTTTCAAATTCTGCAGTAAATTTACAATACGTTTAGAGATAATATTTTCCTATAAGATTACTTTATTAAGAAGCAGAAAGAAATATCAAACCTTTATACATCAGAACTGATTAAACAAACCACTATCTATTGATCTATGGGAGACTATAGAAATAACAAACATCAACTTATTTTTCATTCAGTAGCATTTCTGAAAGATGCATGAAGAATGCAGAGCTCTTTTTAAACTTCTTTACAGAAGTGAGAAATATTTATCTAAAGATATATTGAATCCAGAGTTCTTCATTATTTTCTTCTCATCCTTTAACAGCTCAATTCCACTGGCTTTGCCCACTCCCTCCCATTTGTACCCTCTAGAAGTTCGGTTGATTTATTTTTGCTACATCAGCTAATGCCAAATTTAAAGTCAAAAAAGGTGCTGAAATCAAACGATTATGGGAAGAACCTCTTGGTGGCTGAGGCTCAGCTACAAGTAGCATCGATTTTCCGTTGCTTTAAAATGCAAATACAACAAAAGACCCAGTGAAGTGACACAGAGAACAGGAGACAATTCGGGAACGTGCTGACCAAAGAGAAAGCAAACAGTGAGAAGTCCAAAGGAGAGGTGTTCTATTGCTGCAGTCCAGTCTCCTATTTCACTTTTACAACAGAGCAGACCACAGAGATCATTAAACAAACCATTGAAGAGCCAAGTCTTATCTCCAACACCACACTGTGTACTGCATTCTTCAAACTGTTACGGTTCATTTTACAGGGGAGATCTGTAATAGCCAATTACACAGGTTGCTCTGCTTGAATCTGCATCTTCTGCTTTTAAGACTTCTCATGCAGAAGGAAAAGCGGAGTCATCCTGACATGCACTGCTGTTTTATTCTATATTTCTGCATGCATCTGCTGCATACCTGGCTTTTCTATGACATTTTAATCACTTTCCTGTTTGAACATCGGGCCTCAAAGTGCTTCGATTATTAATTTTGTTTCTTCAAACTGGCAGTGACAAATTATTAACAGGTACAGTAATCTTTCCACATGAAAGATTTCCCGTTTCTAATTCCACAGAAACAGGGCTATGCTTAGTAGGATAATTATTTCAAAACAGTTTTAAAATATAGCTGGGAGTATGTCCTGCAAAAAAACGCACTAGATACAAAACCAGTCCTATTAAATTCAGTAGCATTATGCACCTACATTTATAAAAAGAGAGTATTTTTTGCATAAACAAGCAGGGCACTGAAATTCAATTTAAAGGGGACTTTAGGCCTAGAAGCCTAAAGCCCTTTGTCATAAAGAATGAAAGATGACATTTTCTTTCCATGACCTAATGTAAGTGAGGAAACAAACTTAGCCTCGTTCTTTTTTTAGGGCACAATGATGCCAAGTGTTTGCCTGTAAGTAACACAGTAGGTACCCCACACTTTTGCCAGATTTACATTACCTGTCAAAAGGAAATATTTTTCATGCTGTCAACTAAAAGTCACTTTCCAGTTGCATGTCTCCAATTAACTGTGTAATTACTCACATATTTATGACTCTCAAAAAGCAATGTTTATATTGGAGTCACCTTTCTGTGGCTTACGGATAAGCTAATTCATATGTTGCAATAAATATATAATTGAGCAGGAAATAGTTCTATGAATCCCAAATCCAAGCATCCTTAAATCAAGAAGTTTATATTATGCTTCTGCTTCTGAAACTGTCTTCATACTTCTGTTCCTCTCAAAGAGTATGAATTGCTTTTAAGACCTGAAACTACAGGTATTTGCACTTAATTTGATGTTTCCATACTAACTTATTTTCATAGCTGGTGCTGTGTTTTTGTTAAGTACTTGGGTTTAGACCTGTATATGGTTGCTTATTTCCCTATCAACAAATATGGAGTAATCAGACTGTATATATGATGGCTTTAAGGAAATAAAATACTTCACAACTGGGGACATCAGAACAAAATAACTCATCCCAGATTCTCTCAGGCACACCATAACTTTCAAGCCTATATTAAAAACACACATAGACTCAGATCTGAAATGACTAACCCCTTTTATTGCATAGAAAATTAGAATGTGGCCTTGCACACAGAGAAATATCTATTGCACAATCTTAAATATCACCCTTAAATCTATGTCCACATGTCTAACAAGCAGGTTCTAACAACATGTGCAACCAGCTCATTAATATTTGCTCCCTAGGGTTTTGAAGTGAAGAACGAAAAATAAGTATTTGTATAAATAATTCATGGAAAATGACTGCTCTTCAGCATCCAGCAACACAGGCACCCAGTGAAATGCAGCGCAGCAGTTTGCTTTTCAGCCGCCTCGAATGAAAGCAGAACACACAACTACACAGTAAAATAAACACCGGAATACTTTTCATTTCAAAATATCTGGGAATATCTGCTACCTGAATGCCAGTACTCCAACTGACATCACAAAACGCAGGGTTTTCACTAACTCTTTGCCAAACCTTTAATATCTATAGGCTGATCTGGCATTATTTCAGGCCTTTTAATAAGCTGCATACAAAGTAAATACATTTTGAAGAGAACAGTTCTCAGGTTCTACAACATTTGGGGACCCATGCTTCAAAGAGATACACTTCAACTAACATTTTATCCAGTTTTGAATCTAAAACCAGTTTAAAAGAAACAATAACTTCCATTTTCTTCTACCCTAACAGAGATTCAATTCACGGCATATACGGGGACATGTTTGGTACCATCCCATCACTCATGACCTAGAGCCATCTAGGGAGATTTCAACAAAGGTTAAAAGGTTACAACCTAAAATTAAGGAAGTAAAAAACAAATATCTAAAAGACTAGGGTCTTAACTTGAAACGGTTCGTCAGCTGATACACATTGCCTATATCCTAAGTTTTCCTACAAGTAGTTCAAGGCAAAAAAAAATACCTCAGATGTTACTCAAGTTGGACTTAAAAGTGATGGAGCACCTATTTGAAATGCATCAACGAAGGTGACAACGAGAAATAACTAAATCATCCCCAAATCCAGAAAGGGTAATGAAAACTCCTAGTACCAAAGCTTAGTTCTCTTAAAGAAAGCCTGCAATGCTGTGGTAAATTAAAGTTTTAAAAAAGCTATGCAAAGGAAACTTCTAGATCTGCTTTCGCTGTTCCGTTGTTTTTGTCTAAGGCTTAAGGAAATGTATGACTCCCTCCTCCTGCTTGTACCACTAAGAAATCTCCCAGTATACAAGACTCCTAAATCCTCTGCCTACACATATATGTACACGTTCAGGAAATTCAGCTGAAAATGCAAGTCCTTTCGTTTGGGGCAGGGAAGACTCCCCACAAACCTACTTTTTTTTTAAAAATGCCCTTCTAAAGTCATTATAAAAAGTATGTTCCTGCTTCTCTGCTATTTACATTGTATAGGAAGAAGGCCTGAAAATTTGCAGCAGGCATTTCTGTGTGCCTTGTACCTCAAATAAAAGTATGCCAAGAATTTTCATTTGGTTTCACTGCAGAAATCCTCAGATTTCTAGGAACAGAAGGGCAAAAAAACTGTCTCATTCCTCTGCTAGAAAACATACTGTCACACTTCTACTGCGCTAAATAATAAGCATTTGTCAGAAGTTTGAAATAAACAATGGTAGTAGATTTTTTTAAAGGCATTTTGCAATTCTCTATTTTTTTGAATAATCTGAAAACCTGGAAATAACATTATAGCATAAAAGATGTGGAAAATCTTTTACAAAGAAAAAAATAAGGTCTATTTCACATAATTTTCTTATACCACAAAGCAGCAATAAAGATCAAAACAGATCTTTTCTTCCAATGCAGATCATCATTTGACCATTNGCTAAATAATAAGCATTTGTCAGAAGTTTGAAATAAACAATGGTAGAAGATTTTTTTTAAAGGCATTTGAATAAAAATCTTTTGCAATTCCCTATTTTTTGGAATAATCTGAAAACCTGGAAATAACATTATAGCATAAAAGATGTGGAAAATCTTTTACAAAGAAAAAAATAAGGTCTATTTCACATAATTTTCTTATACCACAAAGCAGCAATAAAGATCAAAACAGATCTTTTCTTCCAATGCAGATCATCATTTGACCATTAGAGAAGGTGCTGCTGAAAGGGAAAGGCTGGTATTTCATGTAAGTAGTATTTCAAAATTTGCACTTTACAGCTCTTCCACGGGAAAATGGTGGGAGGAGTAACATAACTCTCAACAGGCAAGTACTCCCACACATTTGTCTCCACGTGAAAAACTTGAGGCTATCAACCACCAGCTGCCCACAGACATTAGCTGAAAACTCAAAACTAAAGCCTTGTGTCACAGCCAAGTGAACTTTTCTTTAGGTCAACACGAAGATTTACTAGCACTCAGAACAGTATACACCAGCTTCAAGGCAAAAAGAGTTTGACGCAAATATCTGAGATAGCCCTATCAGCTCCATATTTCAGCTCCTCCCACCTGAATTGGCTTCTCTTGTCTAAGTCAACTAACGCACAATTGAATAGCCTTGACTTACTGTGAGATGTGAGTTATTGGGGTCAACAGTGTCTCACCCTCCAGGTCAAGCTCATCGGCGAAGCTGCTGGTCCTGACGAAGGGTCCTGTGTTCACATCTAAAAACATCGGGCTTTTTTTCACTGTGAGGAAACATGCAGATAACAGTTAAAGCAATAGCATTCAGCTTTTTCAAGACAGGTCTACCACTTCTAGATCTCTGAAACACTGTACATATTAAGAGAATATTGAAAACAGAAGTTGCTACCAAAAAACGGCATATACCACAGAGTTCATGAAAAGCAAAACTTTAACTCTTCTTCAACTCGAAGAATTTCAACTTCTGCTGAAGACTTAAATCTAAGATGTTTTTTTTCTTCCTTTTTTTGTTTGTTTGTTTGTTTTGGTTCTTTTGTTCACACTCCTCAAACACTAGAACATAGAGTTATCTATATCACAGGCAGCTTCGTGCATTATAAAACTATACTCAGCCATACCACGGCCACCGCTCTACAGCAACAGCACGTGAGTAATGGCAAGATCAGCTCCTTTTTACAGCATCTCTACTTCAAGTTTTAGTTTATAATACCGATTTCTGGGATGTAATTACTGTGACTAAGATCAAGAAATCATGCCTAGATCAACAAAGGCATTTTCACAGTGAGCAGTCAGCTCCTGTCACTGTCTGAGCTGGTCTTACTGGTTCCCAGATGACAGATGCCTCATCTTTGAGCCCAGACATCAGAGAGGTGGCAAGATGTTCAGTTCATCACAGACGAAGTCCTTAGTAGGAAGGCCATTTCACAAAACTTCAGATATTAGAAGTTTTTAGTGTCAAATGTATTTGCTAAACAAGCCTTCCATGCATCCAAGAAATTAGGCAATTATAGATTTCATTTTTAAACTCAGGCTCCTAAATTCGGCCAGACTCTAACATTAAGAACCCTAAGTTCTTTTTCCAGCATGGTCCTAACATTTGCACATAAATAAAACTACTATTGTATTTATACATGACTGTAAATTAATTTTATAGAGAATTAAAAAAAAAAGGTAAAATTCTATAGAAACCATAGATAGATTGTGACACCTCCATAGAAACCTTTATCTGTGCAACTGGCTGGATCTTTCAATGAAATAATTATAATGTTGTAACTTCTGAAGTTTCTACTGTATTAAACAAAATACTTTCTAATATAACAGTCCTGCCAAAGTGCAACATGAAAGCTAAAGAATATAGCAGAAATGGCTAACTTAAATGTAGTTGAATTGAATGAGAATAGAAGGTGGGATACGAGGAAACAAATTCTTTCAAAAAGTGAAATCACTTGACTCAAGTAAGTAGATGACCTCATATGGCAGAAATGTATTTGAACTTTTACAAGTAAATAGAAGGGAAAATCCTATTATATCATCAGGCACATGGCCATTCAAAATTACAGTGGGAAAGTTTGCTCTCCAGCAATTCTAACAGGGGAGGAAGACCTCTGAAATCACACTAAAAAAGAGAACAACTGTTCAAAGAAAAAGTGACATTTTAAAGACAAATTCAAAGCATGAGCCACTTGCAGCACTTAAAAATGAAAATTCTACAGTAAGTTTTAGCAAATGTTAGCTTCCTATTTTGGGGGGTTGGTAACATGTTATTTAATCACTTTGCTGTAGCCATCATCCACATAGTGACTGTGGAACAAGAAAAACTATTCCAAATTCAGATTTGCAGCAAAATGTCTTTAAAACAGATTACTTTTGGCTTTCACTAAATTAATTTTCACTGTTTTCGTTTCTACAAGATACAAATAAAACTTTTGCAATTTCTAGGAGGATTCATAGTCTTTTTAGTGCTCCTGATGACAAGTGCTGGACCTAAACCCATGTGAAGTGTTCGCTGAACATTCACTAAACTGTGTTTATGAGACAACACAATGCAGCACACAAGCAGATTTGCAGAAACAGCCATTCTTGCATCACTCACAGTTATTACTTTTCAGTTTCATTGGAGGGGAGAGAAGGAGTGACACAATGAAAACGGAACGAGGAGTCAAGGCTGTACCTCGGCCTATGTGAAAGTGCCATTATCTGGGAATAATGGTGATGAAATAATAATGATGAAAAGCTGCTTAATATGAGGCAAACATGGCATCTCCCCCAGCCTTTTTATTTTCAAGTTTTTTAAGAAGATCACAACCGAGATCTGTTCTGGTGACCGGTGCAGCCCTCTGCTCTTTAAGCTCTCATTTTTAAACATATGTGGCTGCCTCCAACATAAGGAAGGAACCACTCCGATACATCACCATGCAACCTGCTTGCACAGAGACAGAGGAGGGACCAAGGAAAGAACATGGTAAAAACGAGAGCTTCCCTGCAACAACGTGCCTTGAAACAAGGCTCAAGCGGAGCACCAGGGAGCTTGCGCTGCTGCAACATATTGTTTTATTTATAAAAATAAATTCATAGCCATTTGACTTTGGAGGAGTCTTTCTTGCAAAGCAGCGTTAAAAAAAAAATGTTAGAAAAGACGCTAAGTTTCTAAATAAGTTAAATAAGTTAAATTAAATAAGCAGGCTAAAGGGGAAAAAAAAAAAAAAAAGGATGCTTTAGAAACTCATTTTCAGTGGATAATAATGGCTGAAAAGAAACAGGAAACAGATGTAACAAGAGATTTTTACTATAACGCAAGGGTCCCCAAGCTTTATTTTCTCTATTTCTGATGGGTAGCAGCAGCAGTAACAGGCACGGCTTTCCAACTGATAAAGCTGAGCCAAGTTCTACTTCAAAATGGCAGAAAAAACACTCCCCAAAATATAGGAACCTCTTTAAAACAGAAATTCTGAATTTTCTGGAAACCTTCAAGGCCAGGCTGGATGGGGCTCTGAGCAACCTGATCTAGCTGGAGATGTCCCTCTCATTGCAGGGGGGTTGGACTAGATGACCTTTGAAGGTCCCTTCCAACCCAAACCATTCCACGATTCTATGAACTTCCAATTCAGGATTATAATCACAATAACAAGAAATTACTGATGGGTTTTCTATATTACCAACACAACTATTCTGTACACAATATGACACGTATGCAGACGCTTTTCCGGTAGTAGGGACAGAAAATACATTACACTTCCTCTTTCGCAAGCACAGACAAAAAATTTAAAACAGTTCCAAGCATTTTTCAGGGAAAATCTGAGTTTTAATTAATGCATTTAGAAAATATCCCTGTTCTGCAGATTTTTTAAAAAATATTTGCAATTTAGAACCTGAGAAACTTTACAAGCTCAAAATTCTACTGACATACCTATGTTTTCTTTGAAAACCAGCATTACAATTTTCAGTGCCACAGCAGGCAACTCCAGACAGAGCATTGCAAAGATTTATTAATTAACAAAGGTGATGGAGCAATGAAATATTATGAGTATTACCTGGAGAGGAAGGAGCGCTGGAAGACTGCTGGTCTGTGGAAAAGGATGGCCAGGAGCGCTGACAATCTGAGTCAGAGTAAAGATGTACATGAAACAGAGATAGGAAAGGGAGGGGAAAAAAAAAAAAAAGAACAAAAGCTCCAGACAGGCAGCTGAGGAGATGCAGACATACCTAAAATGCAGTATGTTGTACCTGACATCTTTAAAAACAAAATAAATTACTGCAGAAAAGAGTTGGTGTGAAACTCTTTCAGTGTGTATTCCATGTCAGCAAAATATGAAACCACCACTAGGGGAGGCATCGTGTCCCTTCAAACCCATTCTTTATGATGGTGTCGCCTGCTGCAAAATATTCCTCCCTACATGCCAATCCCATTTTGGGTGAAGTAATCTATCAGCTTGCCCCTTCCTTCTTGACTTTAGGATTTCCTCAGGTGTTTATTTTTCAAAGTGTACGATCTCATAGGGGTCAGACCCCTCTTGCTGTGGTTCATACCGCTCCTGGTGTAGTCAGATCCTGGACAGATTTCAGTGTTGTCAGGTGGGCAGGCCAGGACTGCCACCCGTGCTTGAAGCTGCCTGACACATCCCATAAAAAACATTTGAAACTGCCCACTTCAACCCTGTAAGTCAAGTGCCTGCTTCAAGCTGAATTTCTTGGGGAAGAGTTTCAGGCAAGCAAGAGGAGTCAACGACGAGAAAAAGACTCAGCAACATATCATGTTTGTGCTACATTCAGTTATTTTCAATAGCATTATCCTTTTAATAATTATTTCATGAAAAAATGCCTGTGGATTCACACACCGGGACAGAGCAATATCTTTCAGGCATGTTGCCTTTTACGCCAAGAGAAAAATCCTCAACATGGAAATGTTTTTCAATTAAAAAATCTGGGAAAACCCTCATTTTGCAAGTGTTCTGTCAGTGCTAGGCATGCTGCAGCCATGGGTCTTGGGTTTTTGCTGAAGTGACTATGCCAGAAGAAAGGAGGAGGGGGGAAAAGGTGGTGGAAATCTTTGGTTGCAGAAGGATACTGGCAGAGAAGCCAGATGAGGGATCCAGGAGTGCGAAGACTTGAGTATAAGTGGGCAGCTCAAAGGGAGAACCAGAATTTCACGAATATGAGAAAGCAGCATGTGGATATGTGACAAGAGGCTTCCTGAGGACCAAATTAAAGCTGAATGGGCATATTTTACTCCTGTACGTCCTAATTTCTTGTTTCTGAGCTTTTGACTTGGCAGCTTCAGTTTTCTGCGTAGGTAACCTCATCCATAGTAACTACAAATACACCCTCTCCTCTATTTCCTTGGGTGTTTGGTAACCTCCTGGGTGCACTGAGCTCATGCTGCCTGGCTAGGAAATAGAAACTGAACCTACAGTGACTGGCAAAGCTCCTCTGTCATTTCCCCAAGACGAAGGAATTTCTTGTTGATGTAAAACAGGGGACTTCATAGCTCTCGCTGCTCTCCTGAGCTTGTTCCACCATGCTCACCCTCAACTGAAATGCACCGCTTGAAACACAGGAGAAAAGTGGAAACTGGAAAACGGGCAAATCAAGGATTGGTCAGGGGGAGTCACGAGATTCAGTTTGTTTTATGCTATTTTACCACCTGAATTGCACCTATGATACACATAGGTTCAGAGGAGAAAGTGAATATTGTATTTTCAGAGAATTTAATCCAAGCCTGAGCATCCTTGCATCCAATTACTGAAGAGGAGCCTTCCTTGGCTTTAGTGGATGCAGAACAGACAACTCACAGGTGGCTCACAGCACTCTCACTAAATCACAGAGGTTTTTTGCCCAGACGTAGCTCTAATCCTAGAGTCTTTGGGGAACAGTCAATTGTTAAGAAAGTGCCTAAGCAAGCACATTAGAAACATCACAGGACTACATGGCTGCTTAAGTGATCACAGAATCCAGACAAACAGTAAAATAAATTATTTAATTTATGGGTCCCCATCTGTTCACAAATATCTACAGAGCATTTTTTACAGGAACAGATGTATGTACTTCAGAATGCACAATATTCGAGGTCAAATCTGGAAATCTTTCTTCCAACCCAATCTAATCATTTAGAAATTAAATCTCAGCTATATGCTCATATAATTTAACTACTGGATGAACTATACTTCATTTATATGTAGATTACCTTTTCCTACTGGTTATACATAAACAAGCAATTTTTCTCAATTAAAATCCCAGAGTACACCTACTCACATGCTCACTTTTTGCTTCGCAATGAAACTGTGGGTGCAATTGTGATTACAATTGTGAGAAGGTACATTTTTGTCTGTCTAGATCTCCTTGGCTGCAAAAGATTTCCTAGAAACTATATGGCACTGGACACACATGAAAAGCACGGCAAACATCACATTGTCGTAAACTGGCATGCCATAGATAAAATTATTTTCCTCAACTTACCGAGCAATCTTAACATTCCTGTTTGTCCTGTATACTTGTAACAGTTTAGAGAGAGCAGAACACAGATAAAAAAGAAAAAAGATAAGTGTCAGAAGAAATTAGAGAAAATCCTTTAATGAAAGCTTATAGAGCTGATTTTTGAAGAGGCAGTAATAGGCTACCTGCAAATCATACTGTCCTTTAATCCGCTTGTAAGCTTTGTGATAAAAGGTGGGACCGTACAAATCTAAGCAGCATTTGTACAGTTCATTCATTGGATTGTTTTGAAGAAGGGTATCTGTACTCAAAGCCTGATACACAGACTAAATTTAGTACTTGTCCACCTTTTAACAGCTGTCATTTCTCCCACCAGATGCAATTTGCAACCATTCCTTAACAGAGGCCAAGAAAGAGCGGAAAAGTATGGATATTACAAATGAGACAAGACAGAAGCGTACCAAAAGGTAACACTTTCTGTTTGAATTAAAATATGCCTGGTGCCAGCCTGCATTGCTATCTTATTTTAAAGGTCATCAAATGTAATCAGGTCAGCCAAATTGAGGAGAAAAAAACATCAGTACTTAAGGTATCTATAATCCATAAAACACTTTAAAAATTAAACCTCATTCTTGTTGCCAAAATTTGAGTAATACACATTTAAAACTTCTAATAAAAGTACATTTGTAGAAAAGCCACATTGTAAATTCAGAGTTACTCTGGAAGTTCATTACAGCTAAAGCAGCTATAACCAAGCTATTAATTATAAGGTGGCCATCAAAGTTTTTTCTCCTTTTCCCTCATACCATACCATTTTGTACAGTGACAGTTAATACAGATGGAACCATATTTATCTTAACTACTTCTGCTTTCAAAATTTGATTCACAGCCTACTCCACTGAGCAGATGGCAGGAGCGCATGGTGGTTTCATGTATGTTCAGTGCAGCCAAGACATGTCAATCCTTTTTGGTTGAGGTACAAGCACAACAGTAATGCATCTTGGGTAAATTTCACGTGGAAAAGCTGACAGCTAATCCCTGTAGTTTCAATCAATTGCAGAATTGGGGAATGTAAGCACCAGCCTCAGAGACAGTAGCTCTTCTGGCATGCAGCAATGACAAATAATCTTAGTTTGTCTGCAGTGGAGCACGTTCATTAAAGGAATGGTTGAATCTCATCCAGACAAGCCAACAACCAAAGGCAGAAAGCAAAGTATCCTTGCTTCAGAAAGGCAAGAGCTTGCTCTGTCCTCATCCTCTCTCCTACAGATATTAAAGAGAACCTGTCTGCAAATCACTAATAGAAGCCATTACAGTTACCAGCATTTTATAATGGAATTTCTTACCAGAATTTTCGTAAGCTTCAAAACTGAAATCAGGTTTCCTGTCCTCCATCACGTGGTCATAAGTGATGTGTGGAACAGTTAACATCCTGTCTGGAGAAGAAGGCCCATTGTCCTTGTCTAACTTAAATTTCTTCTTTTTAACCTAAAAATACACATATTAAATTACTCAAACCAAGCCACATTTAGTTGTCTCTTCAGTAATGTCTTCAATAGTAATGCAGTCCCCAATGAGCTATAACCAGTCAAAAGAGTGCCTGACCAATTACATTTTCACGACGCTACACTGTGTGTTTCTCAGTAAGATTGCCCCCCATCCCACCAAAACTGGCTAATCACTAGAACTCTGCACACTGTCATCTGTAAATCCCTTGTCTGCAGTAAAAAAATCCGCTAGCTCTGCAACTTTATAAAAACGCTTTATATAAATCAAACTATTCTGGAATATCTTGAACATTTTATGGATGCAACAAATCATACCTTCAACAAAAAGTTAATGGATATACCGCTACTGAACTCAGATGAACCCGGGGATAATAGGGAAGATTTTTCCACAACATCCTCTCCTTCTAACTTGACACTGCGCAGTACTCTTACAATGGAGAGGATGAAGTATTACATAATCTAAAGATTCTGACAAAGGGGTTTTGTGGCTGTTTTTTAAACAAAAAACCTCGTAACTTATTAAATCAGTTGATATGAAGACACTACCATACGTAAGCACAAAATGTCTTCCCCACAGAAGTTTAGAAAGCCACAAAAACCAATAGCTGACAGAAGTGGCAGTTTTGTTTCGTTTTTTTAAACCAATTAAAAGTTACTGGTTTAAAAATAGTAATTTTATTTCTTTTTCCTGTGCTTATAGTTTGCCAAATGACAACAGCAACTTAACTGATTGATGTGCCTGAGTTAGGTCATTACAGCTCTTCTCCAAACCCATAAATCCATTAAAAAAAGCCAAGCTTGGGAACTGAAGCAAACCAAGTTACAGTTTAAAATATTTGTATACAGATAATCTCAAAACTGAAATGAAAATGAAACTTTGAAACCTAGTAATAATCTGGAAAACGAACACAACAAATAGCCTGTAGAGAGTAAACAATTCAATTGAATTTAAAAGATTTAGATTACTACAATAGGAAATGTTAGTTACTCGTACCATCACTGATTTCTTTGGTTTTGGACTGGGTGACAGCAAATGATAATTTCTGGCAGGTCGTCGAATGTATATTTTCCATGTAGAAGAGTCTGGGTTTTCTGCTGCATAGCATCTCCATGCAGTCTAGAACAAATGTTTTAAGCAATAGAACAATTAATGCAGTTAGAATTTGAGCTATCTGTACTACAAAGGAACTTCCAAGTAGCACATCATTAATTCTTTATTTAACAGTATTCTTGAATTTCCCCACTAGAAACAAACTCAGCATGGCTTAGAATCCTTATTTAGTGAACAGAAGCCACATAGTCTGAACTGGGCAAACCAGAAAGGAAGTTCAGTCTTTTCAGGTGCAACTTTTGTTCACATTTGTAACTAATAAACAATAAGAGAGAATTCTAGACTGGACTCAAAAGATTGTGGCTGAATTTTTTGCCCTGCCCAAGTTTCCCTCTCTGACTTTGAGCATTTTGCCTACTGCATTCTGTGCTTCAGGCTCCTAGTCAGAAAACAAAATTTGTTCTTCCCTGCCGTACAAGAGTACTATCAGGAAAAAAATTGTGATGTGGTCAGTAAAGCTATATTCTTATGAAGAAATAAGACCAAAAGCCTGACAGAACAGCACCAGTGGTTAACCAGGAGCCAAAACCCAAACCCAATCCTCCCTCCTGCCAACCACCAGTGACTAAAGTACTATATTCTAAGACAAAAAGGAGGAAAAGCAGGGCTAGGAAACAAGACCAACCAGAAACAAAACACTAAACGCATTCTCTCTTAAATGTGCAAATACATCAGAATTGATTAATAATTTGTCTCCAAATTAAAAAGGCAGATCCTTGCTTATGCACTACATGAAAAAAAAAGGACACATATACACATACAAAAAATCTGGTGGGAAAAGCCAGAAAACAGTAGATGAAAGAAACAAAGCAAGGCAGAATGACAGAAGAAAACAGGCAGCAGCTGGAAAGTAAAGGATCAGACAATCACCATGTAATTCCCACCACAGTTATCAAGATACTGGAAAAAACAACTGGCCTCTAGAATAAAACAAGAAGGAAGACAGGAAAAAAGTATCCCTCATTTCAGCTGTTGTCTTCCCTTGTCCTTATTTCATGAACTTCTTGGTTTAAGCATAAACTTTTTGTAAGTTATTTTTGAAGGACTTATTAAATCGAGTCTTTAGAAGCCTGAGACTATTAGTAAATCACAGATATCACTGTTAAGAACGGACAGTCAGCAACATATTGCCTATCCTCCACTCTGAACATTTCAGATGGAGCCAAGTACAACATTGTGGACATGCAATCTCAGGCTTCCAGTAATTTGGAGTTGATTTCCCAAAAGAATCAGTGAGAACACTTAAAAATCCGTTCTTTGCAAAACCATACCTTTTTCTGGCCATGCAATCCACATGAAACACACCGAGTCTGAAGACTTTTGGCTAATCTCTGGCTATAACCAGAGCCCTAAATTCAAACCTTTTTCACGTTAACTCTGGGACTGTTTAGTTTCAAGCATAAACTTTACAGTTAGCTACTGTTTCCATAAAGAGCCTGACCTGGAAATCCACATTCACTCATGAAGCTGCAGAAATAAGTCATATGTGAACAAAAAAATGATATGGTTTAGGTGTACATCTAGATTTCTTTTAAATTTGATCCCTGTGCTTCTAAAGCTACATGCAGATGCTGAGTGAGGGAAGAAAAGCTGGAAAAACCTAGAATGAAACAATATTAATACTTCTCCAGGGTGAAATGCTGCCTCTGCTGAAGTAAAGGATAAAATCTCATTGACCTTACTGACACTGAGCTGCAACTGCGTTTTTAACAGAGGGGATCAAAATCTTTCTGCCTGTATGTTATCCCAACAAAAAGACTGATTTTGCAGAATCCCAGGGATTCCCAGCCACCCATCCTGGAGCTGAAAAGTTCAGACAAGATTTTCCTATTTAACATTCTGACTTAATTCTCCTACATTTATTTTTAAGAATCTACTTGTCCCAAGGTAAATGAAGCATGTTTGACATTTGTCTTCACAAGTAACGATGTATTTATTAGAAGTGCAATTTGACATTAAGCCTCTTGTCTGTTTTTTCACTAGTGTCAGCATAATATTTCATAACATTCCCCCCATTTACATTATTCAATAACTACCTGATAGCTTTCAGTTTTGGTTTTAACCGGCTGAATTAAACAGTTTGCACTGATTTGGGGGAGAACTTTTCCACTAATCAGTTTACGTTAAAGGTGGGATTTCCAAAATCTTTTAAAATACTTGTATCTGTAACCCCGTTACATATTTTAATGGGAATCAGGCACAGAAATAGTGCCAACAGTTTTGGAAAAAAAACCTATAAATGGAAAAAAATGATTATATGCAAAATGCAGAACTCAATACCTGTATGAGAGAGGCAGCAGCTGGAATTTGACGGTTGAAATGCTTCTGTCTTTGTTTCTGTTGTACCTTTAGGGCAAAGCCTGAACCAAGAATCCCCTGTGGGAAGAAAGAAAACGCAGATCTAATTTTTTTTAAGGGGGGAAAAAAAAAACCCCACACATAAGCTTGCCAAATGATGTTGTATTAATAAACTTCTATTCAGCATCATAAAACCCAACTATGATTCTAATTATTCAGAGGAAATTACTTAATACTGTTAAGTTTTTAGACTTACTTATTATTACTTGTTGAAATAAACTATGAATGCCCTGATCCAAAGACTATTTAAGTCAGCTGGACTCATGCTAAAGAGTGAGCAGAAACGTTATTTCATACCCTCTAAAAGACTCATAAATGCTTGTGCAGAGGAATGACAGAATAGGGAGAAATATTAACCTGATGTGTTTAACTTCATTTATGAGAAATAAAGCTTTGGCGTAGCATGATTTAGGACACCAGGAAGACCTTTTAACTGTAGTATGGTATTAATAATTTCTATTTCCATATGTTAACCCATGTGGGGTAGTGAGGACAAAGAAGAGGAAAAGGAGTATTAAAAAATGGTCAGGCCATCAGCAAGTTCAACACAAGGCTATCTAATCTGCTCTCAGGACAATGGACATGGACTAATGGCTGGTGTAAAGCCTGAAATAGTCTCCACATGTAGTGTAACTAGAGTAAGTCAAAAATTAAGTATAGAGCGAGTCATTTATGTAGTCATTTGTGTAGCTATAGGCATATTTAACAGAGATTTTAGTAAGAGATAAAAATGAGATCTTCTATAAAATGAGCTTACATGACTACACCTACTCAACAAAAGCATAATTCATTTTCTACATATGGTAGCTGAGGTGTCAGAGCAGCCAGGGATCTTGGCTCAACCTCTAAGAACTGTATTAATCATCAAGAGTTTTAAAAGGAACAGGAAGGGCCCTTCCTATTATGTTAATTTAGTAAAGATCAAAGAGTTAATGATGCTCAAACATCACTCATTTGGGAAATGAAGAATTGTTGCTAAATCCAGAACCCGTACCAGTTGTGTTTAGCTACCACAATTACTTTTGAGTGTGACCTCAGTCAGCTCCCCTTATTTAAAACGGCAACATGGCAGCATGCAATAGTTACTACCTATCAAGTAATTATTCCTAGAGCTTCAAACCCTAAATTTCCCCCTTGGGCCACCTCACAAGAACAACTTAATTCAGTAATAAAATCACACTGACAAACGGGTGTTTGCTGTTGTTTTGCTTCTACAAACAACTAGGGAAATATGACAGGTAAACATAAAAGCATTGCTGTGAAGGTGGGGCTGATACACAATTATTTATAAAACATCTTTGCTGGCATTCAAGTTTGAGGAAACAAAACCCAGTCTTCAGTCAAAACAGTAGCTTTTGGCATTTACCATTTAATTTACCAGACCTCTCTCCAAAAAAAAGAATAAACATGAAAGAGAAAAGAATGAGGAGGAAGGAAGAATACACTTTAAAGGCAAACTGATGCTGGAGAGTCTGAAAGATCTGCACTTAACTACCATCCTTTGCAAAACATTCTGTACCTTTAATGTAAGCGACTAATTTTAAAAAGCCACTGGAGCTTTAATAGTTATTCTTCCATGTTGTGAAGAGTTTCTGTGACGGTAGTGGCATAAAAGTATTCTTATCATCCATCCTGTCCTTAACCTCACCACTTCCCTGCAACAACTACACCAGCATCTGCTATACAACTGTTCATGTTGCTTAACTTAAAAACTTGCTGAAAAATAAACATTTTATCAGCACATTTCAGGTTGTACTAACATTCTAAGAGCACAGTTCAAGAGTATTGCTAAATTTGTGGCAATAAAAAAAAACCTTACCTACCCTCGGCACAGAACATTTTGGGTTTTCAAAACACAGTCCGGGTTTCATTGACTTTGAATTTATCCCTGGTAGTCAAGTGCCTTGTTTATTGTTAGAAAGTACTTGGGAACCTGTTCTAAGTGCCAAGTGCCGTAACACCCTTAAGAGCTCAGTCCTAGGTCAGTTTTGAAAACAGAACTTTGGCCGTGGGCAGATGTGAATTTGGCAAAGAGCTGCATTCAGTGTTCCTGGCTGCTTATTGTTGCCTCTCTGCCAGCGACACCTTTTCAGCAGCTTTGCTAGAAGAAGGACGCGTATGAGAACTCCATAGTTCACCCTGGACCTAATCAGTTGAGTAAACTGTGAGTAAATGCCTTAAAAAGCCAAAACATCCCTAAGTCACTGGGTCTAGAAGTAAATAGCATGAGAAATATTCGCCTTCACACTTCCGAGATGGGCAGAAAAAGTACTTTGAATTAAATATCCCTTTCTCAAATACATAGCTAATCTACTGTTGCATACACTAAACACTGTATGTTTCTTTTTTTTTAGCTATTTATAGAAGCTCCTTTGCTTCTAACAGCTACATATGTTTTAACTACAATATAAAAGTTAAATAAAAAGCTTTCGTAACATCAGGTTAAACGAAAGGTTAAAGAACGAATAACAAGTTTCCTCTGATGACTTATGAGCCAACACCTAATTGCCAGCAAAAGCACAAGATAACCTACCGCAGGTAGTGCAAAAAATGAAATCGCAAATACTGAAAAACAAGATGCAATGGTCTTTCCTATCCAGGTCTGAGGCACTTTATCCCCATAGCCGATAGTTGTAACAGTCACCTGTAAAGAGAAATACATTGAGCATTACAGCAAGTTTTAATGTGGCTCTTTTGTTGTTCTTTCATCCCTTTTTATTTATTTTAAAGAAATATTAGTTGCATTCCTAACTCTCCCAGTGACAGTCTGTGTGACATTAATGAAGGTAACTCTCCAAGTTAGCTTCCCCATCTATAATAGATGGCAAAAGGTACAGGAAATTGAATTACAATAAAATACATGTTTAAAATCTTGTAAAGTGAAACCATTAATTGAAGTCTTCATGGCTGAGGCAACTTTACAGCATATGAAGTTACTGGGATATGGGCTGCCTGCCCATGTCAGACACTTTCCTTAAGGGGAGGCTGCCAACAGTTCTGAATTGCTGATTTTCTTTATGGGCAGGAGATGTTTGCTGAGAGTATTACAGGGCTGTTGCACAGACAGAGCGTGTATACATTTATATATATATACATATACTGTAACCATGGACTCAGGCTGGGGTCAGACAAAGTATTCTAGAAATACTATTGGTATAAATAGCAAGAGAAGCTGAAAAATTTCCATGCAGCAACAGATCCCGAACACGTCATCTAAGGAATCACTAATTCATATAATACATCAAGAGCAAGAACAGATAATTTAATGCACACATGCAGGAAACATCTGTTGAGTTTGGGTTTCAAAACACTGAGGTAAAGATTACCACCCTGCTGATGCAGCATAACAAGGCTTAATAAGCCATTATTTGCATGAGCTCTAGGAAAGAATGGATTTGTTTGAAGCAGAAAGATAGATTTGTCATCTGAGAGCAATTTAAATCCACCTACGTCACAAGCTGTTTCTGAATTAGGAAATTTGAGAGATTTTTATCTGTGACTTTGAAGAAAGCGAACCGAATAAGAAGCCACACAAAGCTCTCAAGCAGTTGAAGCACACCTCAACTGCTACCTGCTTGGATTTTCTTCTGACAGGATGGGCCTCAGCCCTCCAGGACACAGATGATTTTAGTCCTGGACAATAATCCCCATCCACCTCCAGGCCATCCCCATCATGTCCTGCAATTGCTCCCAGTTCACCAGCCTGCTGTAACACAAACAACCCAGCCACTGTGGAAATGCTGGCAATGCCTCTGGGGGAGGAGAGGAGGGCAGATTTATAGAGACCAGACGGTTGTTAAGGAGGTGAAAGGTTGAAGAACTTGTGTGTGAGGAAATAAAAGAACATGACAAGTGCTTCAGGAAAAGTGTGGCTGTTGGCCACTTTAATAATTGTCCATTCCTACTAAAAGATGATACACCACAGGGAAATCCTGTGGATGTGAGTTCCGACTGAGCTGTATCTCCAAAGTACACGAAACCCTCCACATGAAGCCCTCTAGGTTCACACCTCCCACCTTCTGAGCAACATCATCGTGTGTCCGTCAAACACACGACAAAGGGACAGATCAGCCTGCTTGAACTGGTGATGCTACACGGCTTTTGCAAGTTACCAATGTTCAAAACATTCAAGAACTAGCATTTTATTTTTATTCGGGTTTTTTAAATGTGGCTTATTCTCAAAACTGTTTCCTAGCCTACAAAAGTATTTTAAGAAATTTGTAAGGTAAGTGCATAAGTGCCTTTGCCTGTATTCCTGAAAATGTTGCTGAAATACCACCTTAATTCAGGGCCTGATGAGGAACTGAAGAGATGACTTTATCTCCTTGACATCAGAGGTTCAGTTTAAAAAAAAAAAAATAAAAATCCTAAATTCTAATTTAAATTCATTTAAATTAAGTTCACTTAAATTCTACAGCTATTTCTTTTCCATTCGGTATTAGTACTATACTAAACCTCACCTGATATAATAATTATACTGAAAAGAAACAGCATTATCTAAGTACAAGGGGAAAGAAAGAATGCTCAAGCATGCACAAGGCAACCAGATATCCTAGGAGGGAAGTTTTAAAACATCTTCCTGTGATATGGCAGAAGAAAATCAGAGTGAAGTTAGTTGCAGCCTCCTACAAACCCACCTCAACAGGAGCACCATTTGTGAAATCTAAATGAGAGCTAAATTCCTTATTTTTTTCTAGATCCTGACATAGAAAATTGTCTATATTTTGAAATATTTTACTTTTGTTCCATCAAACGAAAAAGAACTGTTGAAAATTTCAGAATTCTTTTAAACATATTTTTTTCCTAGCTCCTTGATAACTTTTGATATAATTTTAAAGATTTGGAAATAAAGAAAATAAGTCCCAAGAGTGTTCTCGACATGTAAGAATATCTACATCTGTACTTTAAGTAAGAATTTTAAAAGCTTTCTCCACGTCTACCCCACAGATCTTCATTAAATGAGAAAAAACGTAGTTGGAACTGCTCTTGGAGGTAAAGCTCAGAGATGAGAAGGCAGTTGTAAGATGCAGAGATCACGTGCGAAAAAACATTTAAAAATACTAACCCTCACATTTTCTGACCCCCGCTTTAGAAACTCTTAAAATAACCAGCTCCCTCCAAAAAAATCCAAACACTTCATCCCAATAATTAGAAAGAAAATTAAAAGCGGATATAACAGGCTCATAGTTGGTATTCTTGACTTGTAAACCACAAAAGGAATAAAAATGAAGTGTCTCTTTCCGTCTAACATTGAAGTCAGTGTACAGTCTTCAACAGCTTTTTTAATTTAGAAGAGGGAAAAATAAAGGGTTCTGAATAACACAAGACCCCTTTTATGTGGCAATTCTTCAATTTTTATGTTCAACTATTTATAAATTAAATCAGATTTGTTCTAATTTAGCAAACGTTCTATGCACGTATAGTTTCAAGTGGTATTTTCTGCAACTTTTCAGCAAAGCTTTCCTACAATTCGACTTTCAGTTTACATTAAACACATACTAATAGGCTTTGCCAAATAGGAACATCGTTTTATGTATGCTTCAATGTAAGCAAACTTATCAATGTTTTATCAAATTCAGTCCTCGGTGAGAAAGCATATATCAATGAATTCAAGGAATAAGAAACTCTTAACTAAAGCTGGTAATTGCAGAGAATGGCTCCATCCAACTCAAAGGAATGGGCAGAGCGTAATATTCATGCAGGCAACATTCAATAATTGCTCGTGGCAAACAGCGCTCATGATCAAAGAGCCTGTTAGCACAATGCATGTAATGGTTTTCCTGAAGGATGTTTGTTCAGATGTGAAGGTTGGAAATTGTGCATCATTCAGTGTCTATCAAAAAGAGACCTCCCCTCAGGCTGCCTGAGGCACCATTGAACTTTGTGCTTAAGGACAGGGAATGGTGAGGGGAAGAAAAAAACTCACCAAAACCAAGCAAACAAACAAAGGCACAACAAAAAGAAACAGAGAGCCAATAACATTCCCTGAAGGTGGTCATCTTTGACAGATTGGGTGAGAACATTTAGCATTTTAATTCTTTCATATATATTTTTTAATTCTTTTTTTTTATTGTCCAGAATTTATACTGGGTCTTTAAAACTGTAAGTCTGGACATGAAGGGTAACATAAGCAAGAGAAATTTTGAATACTCGCATTAGGTAGCTGAAAGATGCATCGTGTTACTTGTATTTTACTTGCAAATATTAAACTTGTCTTTTGAAAGACATACAGATATGCAGACATCGGCAGAATTACTTGTAGAACATGTGCTGCATTCAAAACCAGCAATAATACAGACAAATCTTTATACCACAAGGTAACCTTAAGTTTCTTCAAAAGGCTCATAAACTTGAATGGCAAACAGCTACAGCCCAGAGTTCTCAAAGGAAATTCAAATAAAGCCCAGGAGGCCAATTTACATATGGAAATGGAAAAGCAATATAGATCTATAAATAACAACAATGACAATGAAGAACATTTAATTAGAAGTTATGCACCCTATGGGTATGTCTATAGTCAAGAAAGCACAGTAATATAAAACTACCCAATCCCAGATGCAGTTTAGTTGTGGAAACACAAACCTTTTATATGGTTTCCTTTATGCTATGCTACATATTCTATTTGCCGCTACCCAAAGAACTAGTATAGCAGTGCAGACATACACTGAGATAAAAAGGTGCAATGGTGTAGAGTGAGAAAGGCAGCGTGCAAATGTTATCAAGTGCTTTCCTTTTAGAAATATTCTCTGCTACATAAGGTAAGTCAGTCCTGCAGCACCTTCAGAGAAGAGAGATCAGAGACAGAACCAGACAGGAAGAATATTACAGCATCAAAACATCAGATATTGATGGACCTGAATCCATTTCGGTTTTGTTTTGCCAAATTCTTTCAGCAGTTAGCGGTAGTATCTCCATTTAGAGTAGAACTACAACATTAAATTCTATTTTTGATATTAAAGAAATTACTTTTTGGATTTGTTGAATGCAGTATCACACTTATAGTGGCATGCTGCAACATAATAGAAGTTATAACAAAGAAAGAATATTATAATAATTAAATCTATTGATTAAATAAGTTTGTTGTAATTACAAAGACAAAATAACTGGCATGACTATTAACTGAGCAGTAATTCTCTGAAAGGACAATATTTCAATATCCTGACAGATCGTATTGATTCCAGGTTAGGTTTTACTGTATTTTCAGTAAGCCAGTCTGGTCTGTCACACACTCAATTTTTAATGTCGACGACAATGACAGCATGTGTTCTTAAATGTAGCCACATCTGCCACTGTTAATTACTGAATCATCTGACCCTTGTGTATCAGAAAATGCCACGATGACACTAAAGCTACTTGCCAGAAAGCCAATCCCTTGTGCCACACAGCGAGGTTTCTGATCCTCAGAGGGGCTGTATCTAACCATGGCAGACGGCAAGAGGAAAAGACTCTGCAGCAGATCTTAGTAGCAACCCAAACAGAACCTCGTGGATTCAAAAGAGGCTACGTGTGTATTTCAGCACCAAGAGACCTGCAACAGACTTGCTCATCAATAGACCCTTCCTTCCTCAAACAGCAACTGCTACTGTTTGTAGAGAAAAGACTATATAAGCACACATGCACACAGAGTTTTATTAAAAATATTTCTCAAAAAAAAAAAAATATTAGTAAAATAGAGGTCTTAGTCCTATCATTCTTGTAAGACTTGCTAGTAGTCTTATTTTTAAAGAAAAAAGAAACCATGCCTTTTGTTTTAAAACACCAAAGAGAAGACTCTGGAAGATCAGCACATTTTGAAAATGCAAGCATGGAATCATTAGTGATGCCTGTGCATTTTAAAGATCTGTAGCACTTAATGATGACAGTCTGTTATATTAAGCTACATACAACCACAGCATATTTAAAAAAAAAAAAAAAAAAAGTCATTGCTTAAATGCCAAAGGGTAAGGAAAAACAGCTTCCAAAAACTACCTTTCTTTAAACTATAAAAGGAAAAGGAAACGGAAACAACTACAGACAGGAAATCCCAGAACAGCACAGCAAACCTAATATTTGCATATCATGTGACAAAAGAGAAGGAATTGTTACTAGAAGAAGCAACAAAATTAAAATGTTTACTAAAATATAAGCCCAGAACAGAGCTGCCAAGCTAGTAAGTACATAGAATAAACTCAAACAGGGAGACAACCATCACTAGCAACAGCAAGAAAACAGAACTTTATTAGAAGAACTACAGACACATCTACAAAGTGTGGCAGCACCTCAGAGAAACCTGAGAAATCTCTGAACACAATGGTGTGTCAGCATAGCACAGACAAATGTCACAAAAGGATATTAAGCAATGTAATAAGCTTTAAAACAGTCCTGTGCCCGGATTTCTAAAGTATCTCAGATGCTCCTTGTTCTGGAATTAGTCAATTTTGAATAAAGAGGGAATTATTGTCCCAGGCTGACCTGCAAGCCATAGATATCTTCGTTTGTTTTCAAAAAAAAGGACAGATAAAAAACCCCAAACACATACACAAAAAAGCCTTGGAACACCAGCTCTGATTCAGCAAGATTCTTACCACCTTAAAAGGCTGAAATTACCATGAGAAAGGTAGCAAGAAGTAATTACTACAACAGAAGGGAAGACAAGATAAAGAAATAAGAATATGTGTGTCTACATCTCATATACATAATTTAATCACTTTGAATCACATAACACTACGAACAACAAATAAAATCACTGATCATCTACAGTATTTTCTTAGTTTCATAGAATTACAAACCCATGAATTGTATTGAAGCAAGAAGAGGTCATTTCAAAACTGCTGTTCTAACTCCATTCTTGCTTGAACTTTACTCCACACTTGAAGGTGTTAAGTACTTCTAGAACACATGAAATTGCTATACTTACTACTCCCCACCACAGAGCATCTGCATAGCTGCCAAACTCTGTTTCTCCAGAATCATTTACAGCATCTTTTTCAGCCAGGTACACAAAATACGAGGAAAAAATCAGGCCCAGAAATCCAATGTAGAGTGTAGTTATTAGTTCCTGCAAAGAGAATCAAAATAAGGACATTGATATTGTTGAGACACTTATATTACCTATCATTGATGGTTTTTAAAAGATAAATGGAACAGAAGAATGTAATTACAGCAATTAATAAACATCGACACTGACTGTTGACTATGCAAATTAACAAAAATCCACTGAGCTCAGTGGTGAAAGAATTTACACCATAGCTAATGACTTGGTCCAGCACATTTCGAACAGAGTCAAAACAGCCTCCTCACTTGCAAGCATATAATCATTTTGGTTGGAAGAAACCCTTAAGGCCAGCAAGTCCAACCATAACCTCACTCTGGCATTAAACCATGTCCCTAAGAGCCTCATCTACATGTCTTTTAAACACCTCCAGGGATGGTGACTCCACCACTTACCTGGGCAGCCTGTTCCAACGCCTGACAACACTTTCCAGGAACAATTTTTTCCTAATATTCAATCTAAACCTCCTCTGGCAACTTGAGGCCACTTCTCATCCTACCATTTGCTACTCAGGAGAAGAGACCAACCCCTCCATGCTACAACCTCCTTTCAGGTAGCTGTAGAGAGTCTCCTGAGTTGTAGACTCCCCTGAGTCTCTGTTTCTCCAGAAAATAACTCATTAACCTTTTGGTCACCAAAAAGTAACGAGGTAATTTTTTCAGACAGTGCTGCATTCAATACAACTTTGGAATTTAGATACGTATTTTTAGAAATATTCAGGCTACTTTTCAGAAGTATCTTTTTCTGTGGTTCAATCCAACTACAAGACAAAGGTTTGCCAAACCGGAGGTGAATATTTTTAATCTTTTAGAAACATTTTGTCCCTTGAACAAGGCAGAACAACCATACTTTGTTAAAGTAAATGACTGCCTGCCTCCACACTAAATATATTTGATATCATCAGCATGTATACATACATGCTGTTCTGAATGTAAGGACTTTCGCATCAATTATTATGCTATTCCCCAGACTACTCAAACTTACTTGTCTGTGTATGAACACTACTGATCCCAGCAGCCTCCACGTACCACCCTGACGGTCAACATGCAGCATTCGTAAAATCTGCAGAAAACGGATGCCCCTGGAACACAATTTTTAAATGAATGAAGAGACTAAAGACACAAGAGAAGAAATAGAGGTAGAAAAGGGAAGTCTGTCTCTTCCAAAAGACCGTTTTAAGAGAGAGACACAGTATTTTATGTAAGACTTTGCAGTCTGTCTCTTTTCATTCCATTCGCCCACCTTCCAACCCGTTTGTTACGATGACAGCACGGGGAGATCACACAAGAAAAGGACAGGCCTTTGTACACATGGCTAGTAAGGGTAACTCAAGGATTTAGGAATTTTGGACACAAACTGAATGCTCTAGAAATCATTCGTCAACTCTTATTTGACCTGTTTGCCAGGATGGGAAACAATGTACAGAAAACACCATACAGAAATGGCTAACTAAGGATCTGAATTCCTCACATTTGAGGAATTTCATAGGCAACTTGAACTAGAGAGTCCAATATCTTAAAATATTAGTTTTATGAGAGTAACTGCAATCCTAGAGCATCACTGCAGCTAGTGCGCAGAGAACAGTACACGGCCATGTACCCTCTCATTCAAGAAAACCAAGTGGTGCGATCTTCCTGAGCACAAGGTGGATTCAGTCCATCAGGAATTCACAACCACTAACCCCGGGCATTTTATGAACGAGCAGCTTGAAGACTTCAAAGACGAAGCATGAAAGAGTTGCTTTAAAACAGAGCCAAAAAAGTAAAATAGGGTTTGGGTAGAACCCACCTAGTTGGGGAAAGGATGTGGGGGTGTGTGCACCTCTACCCCACCAGACGTAAATACATTATGACCAAACACCACACACAAAATGTTATTTCCCCTGCACTAACAGGATGGTTGTTTCACACCCATACATCATTAGTGATCTGCTCTGTTACGTGACTCCAAAGCCATAACTTGTTTTCTCCTGCAAAAATTGAAACAGGAGGTAAAAAAAGGGAAAAAAAAAACCCACCTTACTCAGACAGCACTATTTTATTGCATAGAATTACCTGATAGCCGAGGTTGCGAAGACTTGACCCTTAGAGCCCACACAAAGAACTATCATGGAAGCAACAACTACAATTAAATCTGGAAAATAAATTCAATTGAAAAAATGAGTTAGCAGCAATACTTCTGCAAGACCGTCG
Organism: Pampusana beccarii; assembly: GCA_013399365.1. Lineage (NCBI taxonomy): Eukaryota > Metazoa > Chordata > Aves > Columbiformes > Columbidae > Pampusana > Pampusana beccarii. The sequence continues at coordinate 55,852 of VWYH01010615.1, forward strand.
ATAGAACTAACGCCAATATTACTTCAATAATTTGAACAGTCACCCCAAATTAAGACTTTTATTTATATCAAGAGATCTCTATTGTAACATATAAAGAAAATACAATTGTGTGATATGATAGAAAGGTTTTACTGGGATGAGTCCAAGATGGCCACATTTTAGATGAATGATGAGAATTATATGAGTTACTGTAAAGCTGACTGGAATCCTTATTATAATTAGCTATAAGCCTTGAGGAATTTCAGTAGTTTCTATCTGTTATCTTATTTTCACTGCTGTTTTAGACAGTATTTTAACCATTGAGAGAGGTTTTGGGGTTTATTTCATGTATAAGACAATTGCCTTACTATTATTTCATTTTTCTAGGTCTGAAGAGAGAGAGAAAAATTGGAATTAGTTTATGAGTCTAGTTTAAGTCAGTCCTCACCCTAGGACTGTACTCTATATCTCTCTGCTTCAGGCCTAGTTAATTTTGGAAAGGATCTCTGTATTTTGGAGAACAAAATAGTGCTTGATACGTATCTGTGAAAGTGAAACTCTTTTTTGTGTTCCAATCTGAAATAAATTGGACGATGTTTCAGAACCCCTAGTGTTCTATGACTTAAGAGAAATGGATTGTGGACAGAGTGCAAAGATGCAGTCAAAGCCATTTTACAGTTGCAGTCACATCTGAGATACAGTTGTTATTTACATGTATGCACAGAGAAGCTAAACTAAACTATTTAATGGTTGTAAAAATGCTCAGATACAAAATTTTGTAATTTATATTCAGCAAAACTGTAGCTAGTTTATGAAAAACTATACTCTCTACTCAACAACAAAGTTTCTGAGTAGTGGAAAAAACTATGTCACGGAACAAGAATTACTATGCTTGTATAACAATACTCCTCTTCCAAAATCTGGTTTGTTTAATCCATTTATAATTTAAGTGCTTCAGGGCAAGGGTCTTTACATATTTCCCTTAATATTGGCTAACAAAATACAGATTGATTTTGAATTATGTTTCTTTCAGTGAAATTGTTAAATGCATGACAAGCATTCTAAAAAAAAAAAAACATGGTTTGTGACATATATGGAATATATGAATGTAATTTCTAAGAACACTGAAGTCACATTAGGAAGCCAACTGCAGTGAACATCAAGGGCAACCAGGTGCCAAGTTCCAAATGCATCACTGAAAAAACTTATTTTAATCCAATAGATACACAAAGTAACTACAGTGCCTCTATCATGTTCCACTATGCAGTATGTAGCTCAATTAGAGTGCAAAATAAATGCATAATAAATTATTCAAATGACTGCTGGGAAAAAGAAAGGTCATTCAGTATCTTCAAAAAATACAGTTGTAGCTATTGTACAGTGCCTGGGATTCTGAGGTCGCAGGAGACAGGACTAGGGCCAAGAGTTATTTCTGGCAAAGCTTCAGATCACTTGTGAAAAGAAAACACTCTGCTCTTCTGTAAAAACAAACCAAGCTACATTTGTTCTCAGATGACAGTGCCACGGATTCCTGAAAGGAAATTCAGATCCATGTTAACTCTTAATGACAAGAGCTCTTACCCTAACTTGGCTTCAAATACTACAGAAATTCCACTTCTCAGGACTTTCAAGGACAAGTTTTACTCATTGTTTACATCAACTTTGCACGCTGTACATACTCACCAATGATTGAAATAGGCTTCCTAGCAAAACGAAGCCTTCCCCATATTCCAACATATTTACTGCGGCATCCTGCTGACCATAACCGAACCACATATTCTGTTCCAAAGAATACCACTAACACAATTTCCTAAAAGAAACAAGACAGGAAACTAGGTTAATTTTCTATTGTATGTCTTTTGCTTTTTTCAGAATGTAATACAAAAAAAATGCTAAAATAAAATATAAAATTTGGAAGGTAAGAAGAAATCAACTATACCAAAAATATCTAAAGTAACTTAGGAAAACCTAGAAGAATAAAGAAAGAAAATTTTAAGAGCAAGTTTAAATACTTTAATTGCATGCAGTTTGGCTTGTCCACACGTACTAAAACTGAAAACCGTTCTGTGCGATTCACTTGGTTTAATTCAAACAAAAGGTTTCCTGACAGAGCCAAAGAAAACAAGCAGAGTCTGTACTCAGAAGATGAGTATTTTGCTAGCGTATTTCATTTCAGGAAGAGGTGTGCTTCACTTTCCATTTACTGTATCAGCTTAGCCTCCCTCTTATTTATACTTTTTCCATCTTCCTTTCATCTCACATGGACCGAAGGAAGATTTCTAGTACCTGTTACCACCACGTGAGTCTCCAGGTGCACTGAAAACACAGTGAGATCTCAAGCACGCCTGTCCTACCCTCTTGTCAACAATTAGAGACTTCTGCAGAAACAGAAGCCGAGTCCTGAAGCGCTGCCCGTATCAAGCTACATGTTAACCACAGACCTACGCTGAAGTATGACTTTGGAAATGCCTACAAAGTGACAGATGTCAGAGGCATCTGACATTCTTGTTGATTAGACAGAGGTACAATTATGTCCATTTTGGAACTTGTTCAATGTGCAGCTAAACCTTGATGTTCTACAGATGGGCTGAGCAGTGCACACCCAGCATAGCATCCTCGAGTATCAGGGAGCTGCAATACCTCCTTGTTGCCCAACTCGACTAATAACTGGTCATATTCTCTACCAGAGCCAACAGCAAAACCCACTAATGGGAACAGTAACAGTGGCTTCTCATCGAAAACACGCAACACATGGTATATGGAAAGAGTAAAACAGAGAAACCAATCATAAGGTATCACAGTTACATAGGACAACGCAGATTAAGAGAACAAACTGCTTATTTCATAAGGTGATTTAATATAAAGAGCTACTGCAGAGAAGATGACATGCTGCTGAACATTTTATTCAGCCTCTTCACATGTCTGCATGGTTCACTGCTGTTTTTCATAACAGACCGGCAAATGGGAATCAATATGGTACCTATGATTATTTTCTAAATTAACTGAAATAACCAGGATACAAACCTAGCCCAGTCAAGATAAATGGGAGCCATATTATTAGCTTCAAAAACACAAGGGACATTGCCTGAATACTGAGTAAAATAATAGGTCTGTATACAGCAAAAAGAGGGCAAAAAAAAATGTTATGTATCAGTTGACTTTGCTATAATTTTTGTGGCTCAAAACCACCATCCTTCTGATGGCCTAACAAACTGTTCATCTCATGGCACTACAGTGTTGAAGTTCAACTCCGTGACGCTTCTAGGAAAGCTAGGAGAACATTGGCCAGGACTTGTTCCATTAGTTTTCACCATCTCATAAGCTGTGTAAGATGTCAGATGCAGCAGAACAGCTTAGCACAATTGTTTAGAGTCACTTGTATTCCAGTTAGATTTTCAAGATACAATGAAACTGTCCAGATCACTGGTTGTAATAAACATGAAGCTAAGACGCTTCAACCCAGCCAAGAATCTCTTCTACAGCTTCATTCTGAAAGGATTCACCAGAAGACTTCACCTTTTCAAAAAAAAAAATTGGATTATTATTAAATATTTTTAAATAAAATAAAGTCATAATAAATGTCATAAATCTAAAGAAACAGCATTTGCAGCAGACACTTTTAGCCTGTGTCTTATGAAAGAAGGTTCAAACACAAATTAAAATCTCCCTTTGTCCAGTTTCACCTAATGTCATTTACAAACCTAGAGCGAATGGCAAAATTATGAGCACTGCTTTACATGAGGTGCTGTTGATTTGTCAAAGCAAAATAAAGCACCAGAGGCCATATTTTTTAGGCAGCTGGTCATACTCGTTTCACAGCCTTGGTCAATAAACGCTAATATCCAAGTACTCTTCTGTCTGCAGAAAGCTAGTACATGTCCCTTCATCACTGCCACAGAGGAAACTCCCTTAACAAAAGACGATAGCAACCATACAGGCAACAAAAACTCTCCTTCATTCAAAATAACTAATTCGAGGAAGGGATGTATGGCCTCATATCATGCGTGATAGCGCAGATACTGTCCAGATATCCCCAAAGGCATTTACCAAAAGCAAAACAAAGCATTATCTTGGTAGGCAAAGAAAAACCCAGAGAAAAGTTAATGTTTTAGCACAACGAAACCACAAACAGCATTCTGAGCAGGCACCGCGGCCTTGTCAGGATCGCAGTTTTAGTTTTATAGCAAGAAGGTAGGAAGTGAAAGCCCGGACTGTGCTTTAAAGCAGCGTGTATTCTCCGCATAGGGAATTTGCATCGGAGTTGCACGCCTATGTTTTCTAAAGGCCGTCTCTGGTTCATTGGTAAGAGGCACAACGGCAAGTATGCAAATGGGGGCTGCGCCCAAGACAATGCGACAGCCCCGCAGTCAATGGTTACTGTCACCCAGCGCTTTGCGTGACATGCAGACAAGCTCAGAGAACACTGATTGTCCTATAGACTCCGGTGACTGGAGGGAACGACCAGTCGGCTTACACCAAGACACATTTTTCACTCCTGACGTTTCGATAAAGGCTTATTGACCTAAATGAGACCCAAGTTATTCAGGGAACATCGGGGGTGAAAGTGCACAAGCTGTTCTTCATGGTAATACACAAAAACTCCAGGTATCCATTAGCAACTGGCAAATTCCCCCTCCCCTACCCGTGGCTGTGTGACAAACAAAAGTGTTTTTAATATCTTGCATTGCGTAAGTCTAATAAGCAGTCTCCTGGGGGTGGGGGAGGCCGACAAATTTCTGTCGGTACACGCTTGTATTAGCGGCCAGAAACTTGCAGACAACAAGGAGAAAGTACGTTAGAAAATTATGCCTCCTGAGCTACTAAATTATTGCCTATATTTTCCCAATTAACAGCTTAACATAAAACTTTACATTAACTAGAAGGATGCCAACCTGATCGTTAGTTCATTTATGCTGGTGATAATTTGGGCTAATTCCATTTAACAGGAGTTACCCTGGCAGAGAGCAGCAAAGCCTCACACCAGAGAATTTCAGCAAATCTGAGTTGTACCACAGATTCATTTGGTCCACTGTTTCTTTGATACTTTCTCCTAAAGCGTATCTACTAAGTATACTGTATAAAAGGTTGTGTTTCTCTAAGCCTGGAACATGGCTTAGACAAGGTAACATAGGAAAACAGAAGGATAAAGTGCTGAGCAGAGAGAGAAAATGTAAAGAATGAGTGAAATAAAAACCAAAGCAACATTCAGAATAAGGGAAAAAAATACAGAGAAAATAACTGCCTGTAGGACACTACTGGGAGTGAGAATTAAAGCCCAGTGGAGAAGTTTTCTTGGTTAAAACTATGGACAGACAAGAACTGCACTGTGTAATAACCCACTCAACGCTATGTAACTTAATTGTGATCTCCCTTCTACCAGGTGAAAACAGAAATACAACACTGAGATAAAAACTTACACTGACATGGTAAAAAGAGCCCTCCGAGATGTGACAGTCGTGTACCTTCACACTGCGAGTGTACAGAAGCCCTCTTGCTTAAGAGGAGAGACCTTTTTCTTTTAATTATTGATTCGTACATGGTACCCTCACTTCTGCCATCCTTCCTGCTTAGCCCAGGCATATGCTTAATGCTGTATCTTCGTATCCTCTCAGCCACATAATCCCAACACAGGTAAGTACCAGAGGAACTCTGGATAAAAAGGTAAAGAAGATGAACATGAGATACACATGTGGGTCACCTTTCTTGAAGAACTCTATCAGTGTCAGTCACTCTCCAGCTGTGAGCAACTTCTCCTATGTAAATTCAGAACACTTTCAACTAAAAGGAACAGGTAGACACGACTAGTGTGACAAGCCTTGGGCATTTCTGCTGCGGTACAGTGCTTGGTGAAACTACAATAGATCTCCAGGTAGACATTTAGCAGATGCCAGGGAATGAAATGTTTCTCATAAAGACCGGTAAAGGAGCCTGAGTTCTCACTGGTGCATTGGTGCAGGAGTGGGGTCAGCCTGTGGGATCTATTTCAGAAACCTCATAACAGATTTTTCAGTGCATCTCACTACTCACTTTCACAGTTTCGACACGGAAACAGAAACATGTTGATCAGGTACTACATGAACAGCTTTGGGAACTGCTTCAAGTATAATGAAAGAGCCATCAAAACAAAGAAATCATCCTCAGCCCAGGACAGGTATGTCATAACTTAATCACCTCGCTAAAGTACAGCTCTCGTCAACTGATGAAGGAACTTAGGTAGGATCCGTAATAACACAGTCCCCTGATCAATGTACCTATACTGTCTGTCATAACAGCCCATATCTCCACAGTTCCCATGGATTAATCACAGTTTCATAATAAGCCCACATAGGGAACACACAGAGTAGGGCTCAAAGAACAGCTGTGATGAAAGCCCACGTATTAGGTTTAACTTACACCAAAGAACTGGACATGCTATGTGTGGGTAAGGACAATTTAACAATTGCCTTCACAAACTTCAGAATGCCGTTAGGCAAAAGAACAAGAAACTCCCATCAGAGGACAACAGGGAAAAGTTACTTAGAGAAAGGACTGTAACTGAACTGAAGGAGGAACCAGACTTGATCAGCTGTGTGACTGGAGAGTCAGATCGATAAAAACAAATACACACAAGTATATTAGCAAAATTAATAACTGTTTTATTTTGCTAATAAACACAGCTTGAAAAGCCCTTCTTTTACTACTCCACCCCCACCGAATTGGAAGAGCTACAATACAATGTTGGAAAGCATCCAACATCCACACTATGAGATAATGTGCAGTAGCAACTCCAAAAGGAAGGAAAGAGTCCCTAAACTTAGCTGAAGATGTTTTTAAGCAATTAGACAGATTAATAGCTTGGGGGAAAAAACCCACAACAAAACCCTGACATAGAATGGATCATGACACCATAACAACAGCTATTTAACAGATAAAGAAATTGTCTCTGGAGGCTGAGAAAGCATCTGGAAAGAGAATATATTTCCCAAGGCTCTGCCTGTAGACCTCAAAGCTGTAACTGGTCATAGAGCATCACATAAGTCCATGCAGCCATTTGATGTGGGAGGATTAGGTGAGGTTATCTGAAACCTGTTATAAACAAGAATGCCTCTACTCTGAGTCTAGATTTTTTTCAATGAACTCCATAAGAGGTGAAATACTTGTTTTAGGAGCAAAGAGGCACGGCATATCATTATGTTATTGTGATTGGTTACTGAAAACCAAAAATCAAAGACAACAAAAAGTTTATTCCATCTACCATAGAGACGGCTGCCCTGAGAGAAAAGGGAAATAACAAGCACAGGAAAACAAGAGGCATTGATGAGGAGGTTGACTTTAAGCTTCATGAGCACACGCTTCTTGTACTGTAAGAATTTCTTCCCACCCCAACATTTTACTGGGAATGTGACTCCTACCCGTCTCTGCCATATCACAAGCTCTGTTACTTTACCCTCATTGGATGGATCAACCACATTATTCCCACGATTCTTCGAAATCTGGCTTATTTCGAATTCTAGCTTTAAGGATAATTCTAGCTTGAAGGATGAATTCCTTTAAACAAGGAAATAAGCTCTCCCATAGTTTATATAGGGATTGCACGCCAACCAACACTACCTCAGCTGTAAGATTCCTGTGGCACTATTGCACCAATAGCTATTTGTGAGGCAAGGCAATGCAAGAGCTCTGCTACAGACCTAGTGTGCCAACAGGAAAGTGGAGCAGTAACCTCTTCGCAATCTCAGGCAGCAGTAGTGGAGTGAGGACACTGCCAAAAGTTTTATTCAGAAGCTGTGACAACGAGGACTCTGAAGGAGCCGAGAGAGGGGACAACAGATCTGCCAATGCTAAAGCGAAGTGAATGGGGCATTTGCCGTCAACCAAGGGCTGTGGAGCCGGATTGGGCAACGCAGAAACAGTCTCAGCATCTTCACGAGCAGGGATGCGCCATACCCTCTACTGCCACGGAAAGGTCAAAAAGAGCAGGAATGTGCCTTTCACATAGAGCAATAGATTGCATTTACATTCAGATAAGGGCAGCAATGCAGAAACTGAACCAGGCTACAAGGTAGTTCAGAGAGAGCTGGGGTCCCCTTCCCAGCACACTGTTCACCTGACACATCAGGGCTTGCAAAACGCCTCAGACAGCACTTGTGTACAGCCCCAGCAGGGTATGCAAATCAACAGCAGCGAAGGCAACTGTTTCTTTTAATCTCACTCACTTTGTATAGAGAGGCCCCTCTTTGTTCTGTTGAGAAAGGCAGGATTTTTTTCCTGAAAGCTGTACTGTGCTTTCTAAGATACACGGAACAGCAAAATCAGATGGTCTAGCAAACAGACAGACACCAAGCTCAATAAAGTAAAAATCCCAATTTGATGAAGTACTGATGAGAAATCAGAAGATAAATGGTTTTTCATATTTATAAACTCTTCATGAGCAACAGCAAGTGCCAAAAGTGCTATTTAGGATTGGGGATTTTTCTCCCCCTACTTAATCTCCTTACTTTCAAAGACCTTGTAAATTGCATCTTTTAAAGTGAAAAACAATTACACCTTTTAAAAATATCTTTCAATCCAGAACACTTGGTGTTCTTTCCTTTCAAAAGCCTAGTATCATTTGCTAAAATTATTTATCAAGCATATTTGGTACCAAATCATTAAATAGACAACAGAAAACAAAAAACATGGTATCGGTATCACATTTCCATCTTCAAAGGCCCATAAATAATCCTAAGACGTTACTGGACATCATTAAAGTCCTCTTATTAATGTTTCTAATTAAGATGAAATAATATTTACATGTTAATGTTCTGACAAAAAGGGATGCCTACTAGGAGACAGAACAGTTGATTGTGCTGAAGCTTTTCTATTTTCCTTCAACCGGTGCCAAGAGCACAGAACAATAGCACTGGGACCAATAAAGAATACTACTGGGCTGCAATTTTGGGTTGAGTTTTTCCAAAGGCTCCAAGCAACTAAATCCTATTGAATTTCAATAGGAGTCAGGCACCTAATTCCCTTAGGTGCATTTTAAAAGCCTTCAATTGATTTCCTTAGCTTTTTTCTCTCTAGAGGTTTCAGCCAAAACCAAACGCAAGGAGTTGAAATTTTTCCACTGACTACAAAAGGCCTCAGATGTCAGCAGAGTAACTTTGCACACTGTCCTGGTTTCAGCTGGGAGAGAGTTAATTTTCTTCCTAGTAGCTGGTATAATGCTGTGGTTTGGATTTACAATGGAAATAATGTTGATAACACACTGATGTTTTAGTTGTTGTTAAGCAGTCAAGAACTTTTCAGCTTCTCACACAGTGCCAGGTGCACAAGAAGCTGGGAGAGGGCACAGCCGGGACAGCTGACCTAAACTGGCCAAAGGGATATTCCATACTGTGTGACACCATGCTCATTATATACTTAGTGGGAGAAAGAAGGGAACGGAGGATGTTCAGAGTTACGGTGTTTGTCTTCCCAAGTAACCATTACGTGTGACGGACCCAGGCTTTCCTGGAGATGGCTGAACACCTGCCTGCCGATGGGAAGTGGTGAATGAACTCCTTGTTTTGTTTTGCCTGTGCCTGTTTTCTGCTGTGCCTGTTTTGCTTTACCTGTTTAACTGCCTTTATCTTAACCCATGAGTTTACTCTTCTGATTCTCTTCCCCATCGCACCGGAGAGAGTGAGAGAGCGGCTGCGTGGGGCTTAGTTGCCTGCTGGTGGAAACCCACGACATACATGAAGGTCTCGGAGAACAGCTACATTAGAACAACTTTCCTCACCATCACCCCTGCACAAGCCTCTTCCTAACGCAGTTATCTTTAGCTTTTGAGCTTTGTTGCTGATGATACCCACCAGGAATTTACAGAATCTAAGCTAGGCTTGCACGTTTAGTTTACAATACTTGTTTTACTGTGGAGTACTCCCCACCACAAAGTATGCTAAGGAACTAGACTTTATACAGAAAGTAGTGAGTGAGAGAAAGGAAGTGTCAACATGCTAACACTGGTCAAAAATGATTAAAAAAACATACTCCTTTCTGTTTATTTCATGAACCTCTTATTTAGGGCTTCATAAAAATCTCAAGAAGGAATTCTTACAGGACCCTCTCCTTCAAAGTGAAAAATGCTCTGGCTTCTACCCAGTGCAGCATATGCTTAATTTTATATCTCACTGAATTCAAAAGAACTATTCACCTACTTAAGATTAAGCACACATACACAGTTCACAGAGATGCAGACTCATTCATTAGTACATACAACACGCCAACACAAGTAGAAAGGAACTGTTACAGACCATTTAAAAAAAAAAAAAAATCAGTCTAAGCCAAGCAGTCTATATTTTTATGTTACAGAGAACTTTTCATATTAACACTATTTATACAGTGGCTGCTTTCCCTAATCTGATTATTTTTACCCTGTCAAGTGTCTTATTGCATGCTTTTTATCAAATAACCTTCCTCACTCAGTTTTATTAAAGCTATTTCATATCCACTGTGTCCCACATTGAGCAGTTCATAAATCTTTGCTCCACAGCTAACACGGAATTTCTTGGGGGATTTCATGAAGAAAATGTATATGCCTGGTGTTTTCCAGCTCTAAATGACAGGGCAATAAAAGCTATTGTGTCTTCCAGCAAACTGTGTTTCTCTCATGCCCTTAGACTATCACTGTTACAACACTATTCCCTTCAGAGAGAAAACAAATATTATACAGCATCTCTTACCTGAAAGCAGAGCCACACGACAGAAGAATCTGGCCATTATCAGCCCAGCTTAACCTGCAATATCTTCACTTTGTGTACTTAAAAGGGAATGTGATGGTAGATGTGATGGCCAAGGTCTGGTCACCTGCCATACAGCTTGGTAACAGCAATACTTGAAATCTAGTGGTTTCAGACATACTAATGTACTTTCTTGTTTGAGGACACACTGTGATAGCATCGAAGAAGCAAAAATGTATTTTAAAACATAAGTTAGAAACATAACTGATGAAAAAATATTTTTGTTCTACTGGTTTTGAAAAGTGGAAAATAACTTTTAGTTTTCTGTGAATATTCATTTTTCCTCCTTACTCATCTTTTTATTAGGAAAGGGCAGAAGAAAAGAGGAAAAGAACTGGTAAGGATGGGAAGCTATAAATCTCTAGTCTTCCATTACCTTTTACATTAAATCAATGTTTGCTCTTGAAAAATGGTGTTTTTCAACAGTCATATTTTACACAAACTTCAGGCAGTTCTCACTTTATATTTAAATTGTAGTGATTTTTTTTTTCTTTTATTGTATAGAGTTTCTAAACACAAGATATATGTCTCCAGAACAATCTGCAGATTTAAGGCATGAAAGGGAATACATTTTCCACTTCATTATAAAAAATAAGAACTACATTACTCTCTCTCATAAACAAGGACTGTAAGAAAATGAGCTTTGATGGAATTAATTTTCCTTTTTTATTGTTTCTCTTGCCCTTTACGGTCACCAAGTGACCAAGGGTACCTCCATTCCCACTCTGCAGTAAACCTGACCTCTGCAGCTTTGCTAGTTCTTTGAGCGCCTTGCTCCTCCAAAGTTGACAGCACTGCATGTGCACCATCTTAACATTACCCACAGCCTAGGTATTCTGACCTGTGAAGATCTCCCAACTTAAGGGCACTACCCTGAGTCCAAACTAAGGAGAACATACGCCTGCAAGCTGTAGCAATGCCTCTCTTTGTTCCCTGGGTAGGCAGGCGGCAGGAAGACTGAAAGGAGAGATCAGGGCTTGACTTGCTGTTCAGCTACAGGTTTCTCATAGGGCTTTGATCGAACCACACGCAGCCTTTAACTCCATTCCAAAGCAGTGAAACCCACTACTCTCACCACCATCTCCCACACAAATGCGCCGAGACACTGAGATGATAGCGCTGTGGATAGAAGTACAGCTGGATATGCACAGCGACATCATGATCCCCCCATATCTAAATACCATGAGCTATTATGAGCTATTTGAACAACTTGCTCCTGCAAAAGCAAGTACGGAACACACCAAAGAGGAGCTCTTTCTAGCGAAGTTCTAACTTCTTCCCTCTCTTGTGTAGACAAGACAACCCCCCGCCAGCCCTGCCCTCCCTCCAAGAAGGGAGCTACAAAATGGTACTGTGTGCTTCAGGATTATCAGCTCAAGCCTTCCAGCTCCTCAATGCTGTTTTCAGCTTTCTAGGGATATGTTATGTGTCCTGCAAGTAAGACATTTCCAGAAGAGAGGTCACCAAAAGTGAGACATTACCTCGACTTCTACATATACTCATGACATCCTCTTTTTCTAGAAGCAGCATGTTTTCAAAACTCATCCTCCAAAAGTAAAATTTCTGGCCTGAGCACTGACCGTGCTCTTCAGTAACTGTTCAACAAGAACTACATCTCAAATGGGCTAACATCGGTTCAACCACCTCCAGATAACAAAGGGAAAAAGAGGATTTTCTTTTTTCCCAGATGGGCAGGACAGAGTCATCAAGTTCTGAAACAAAATCCTGCATGGTTAGAAGTGGGGCATTCCTTTCACACACCTGGGCAACCACCGCTCAGTTACCGGTATCGGGCTGAGCATTGATAAGAGCTCAAGTGCCATATTTCTGTTTGACGTTAACATAAACACAACCTGCTTTTGCCTCAACATACTTGAGCTCTCTCCCAGGGCTGCTCCAGGGAATACACATCACGCTCTTCCACACAGCTGCAAAAACAGTCACACACTAAACCTGTAGTCCAGGCACTTAATACTCCTCACAGGAAGACACATGTGCTAGTTTAAGCAAATAAAAAACCTCTCAGATGCCATATGTACACAGCCCATCCAGTCAGCGTTTTACAGTTGCCTCTAAAATTTGTAAAGGAGGAGAGGAGAATTATTTGACATGCAAAATAAACCTAACCGAAGGCAACAAAGTCAGCATTTTCAGCTAAGTGGCAAATACATTTCACATACTGAAGGAAAGTAGTTTCCTCCCGGTGCCAATTTCCTGCGCCTGTTCCAATCAGTGAGCATTACACAGTTGCCACTATCATTCAGCGCATCAGGATTACAGCATACCAAAATGCGAAGTTAATTTATACCAACCAAAGCACACGAGTAACTCGGCCCAAACTCTCCCTAGAGCTTTGATAATGTTCCAAACGGACCAAACTTAACTTACATTTGCAAAATGAAGATATGAGCCAAATCCCTCTGAAGTTGCATACGCCATTAACCAAGCTACCGTTATGTGCAAAGACTTATATTTTTACTTGGATTCATGTTTCTTTCAGTTTGGGGTCCAACATAAATAAATGGTGCAACAGAGGCAGCTCTTTGCAGAATTCAAAGTTACGACAGAAGAACTCCAGCTTTGTAAAACTCCCTTCACTCACTATCACCTTTCCCCTGCTCCCTTTACAAATAAAGGACAAGTGCACTATTCATTGCTGGAAGAAAAAATTCTTAGAAAAGCCATGGCCTTCTCAGTGGCAGCTGGTCTGAGCTTCAAGATATCAAATACCTCAGGAAACTAACAGGCATTATAAGGAATGAATTTAACAAAAGAAAAACTCTAACTGATATTCGGCAGAATTCACTAACACTGTACTCCAAAACTCTTTGGAAAAGGAGAGATCTTATAAAAGCAATGCCTAGGACATGTCAAGAGTAAACTAAAAGCTCTGCAGCAGTACACAGGCTACCATGCAGCTGATAGAGCAAGTAATAGCCACCCGATCACAAGATTCTCCTCTGTGGAATGGTACTTGAAGAGGGAAAAACAACTGCAATTTAAAGGAAGGGGCACAAGGAACATGGTTTAGAGACAGATGAGCCTTTTCTGTGCTGAAACACTGGGCAATGCAGGATAGATTGAGAGTCCACTTTGAAATATGCATTATTAGAAGAACCAAAGCACTGGTTATGTTTTTGAAGTGCATTAACATATCACAATATCCAACTGGTACCAGTGGAGCGGGACTTTATATTACTGCATTACTACTGCACTGATTTTTCTAAAGCTTGAGGCATATCCACTCTTCAGGTGAGCTATACTTCCAGGTGATTCATGGTACAACATTTTCTAGGAATAGTTGAATTTTCTAGGGCCTTCTCTTTATTTGAGATTTACTGATTCTTAAATTAGTAATTAAACTAAACACATCTTTGGAAGTGCCCAATTCCCAAACATGTTTTCCCAATATCTTATGTGATAAAGCAAATGGCAGTCTTGCTCCACAGCTAGACAAATTCTGTCAGTAATTATATGTATTTTTTTAATGTCAAAAGATCATCCAATCTTTTAGTCCTCTCACCTTCTCTGCAGTTCACAGCAGTCAGTTTCAAAAAGTTGTTTTTCATATGCCTGTCCTGCTCAAGCCTCTCAAGATCCCACTGTGTCATATGTGATATCCATAAAAAACTCCAAGTCTAGTCTGGACAACAACGGTCTTACTGCCAAACCAGAGAGCTAAGATTACCCACTGCACCAAAGATGTTCATTCCACCTAAAAAGATACTTGTTCAGCGACAGAGGAGCTAGCAAGAACTGGAAATCGTATCAGTTGTCTTAACAGAAATAAAGCAAGCAAGAGGTTACATTAAAGAAAGGTGACTCCTTGCTTTAAAGCATGGGTGTCAAACTCATTTCCACGGGAGGCCACATCAGCCTTGCGGTTGCCTTCAAAGGGCCAAGTGTAATTTTAGGATTGTATAAATAATGTAGGAGTAGTATGTACACTACATGTGTATGTATTATACGTGTATAAATGTAACTGTCCTAAAATTACATTTGGCCCTCCGAAGGCAACCGCAAGGCTGATGTGGCCCCTGGTGAAAATGAGTTTGACACCTCTGCTTTAAAGCTACTCAGCCTTAGTATTTACTAACCCAATATGCAAGCCACCACTCTATGTGACAAACAACTAAAATATCTGACATTTTTTGTCATTACTGAGAGGTGATGATGTTCTTTCCACTGTAAAATATTATTTTAAAGCAATATTTTCTCAGTATGCAAAATAAATAATTACCAGACTAAGTTCTTTTCTAGGAATAAGAGGGAGAGGAAAAATAAAGGGAGCCCTGATGCAAAACAACCAAACACTGATGCATGAATAGTGCATGTGAAGAGATTGGGTTACATCCTTTTTTTAATGGCTTTACAAAAGAAATAATATCTCAAGTGGCCAAGACACATAGAAATGACCAATTGTCATACTGCCGGCCTTACAGATCTTGCAGAAGGAAGAAGCTACTTAAAGCGCAGTTCAGTTTGGAGAGCTTTCTAGTTTTCTTAAAGCATCAGTGAAGGTGGCTGAAGCACGGATGCCAGGGTCAGAAGCCTGTCCTCCTCTGCCAAAGGAAGCAAGGCAGCAAACCCTAACTCACCCATTTGGGGAGTTCCTTCTCAGTGGATGAAACAAGTGGGTATGTCATGCTTGGGTGCTCAAAAACACTTTAATGACAACCTCATGTTTTCCCTCTCCTGAACACATAACACATTGCACATCTAAGTTTGTACAGAAGTGTCGGTTGCTAATACTGCTCAGGGTGTAATTAATAACAACTACGTTACACTAGAAGAGCACATAAGGGACTGCTTTTTGTGCAACGCGAATTTCCTCATCAGCTGGATGGATGACCAAAGGAAACCTACCAGACATGCAAGTATAGTACAGCTGTGTCCCATAACTGGGTATTTGAATATTTATAAGCTATTGCACTTGGGATACTAAGGCTGATGGCATGACTGTATGTTTTAATAAGTCCATCAATAAAGCTTTCCTCATTAGAAATCTGCCCCTAGCATGTTATATCAGAGAATTCTGTTATCACGAACCATATAACTTGTCCCAAATGGCATACTGTTAAAGCCAGAAATGTTGTGCCTATTTAAACAGTATGCTTTATGGTACTCAGAAAGTTGTAGAAACTCTCTGGTAATACTATCTGTGGTTTCACACCTTTTGAATAATAGTAATGAATATTTCATGCTATGGAGACATGAAAGGTGTTCATGTTGCATGGTAAATCTCCCTGAAGAACACTATGAAAGTTGTCTTCTTAAACACTTGGTGGATTATGTGCAGGCTGTGGGAATTCTCTCTTCAATAAATTTGATTATTTTTTTGTGTTTAAGAAGATAGCAAACAATGGCGGTTGTAAAACAAGCAATCAGTGCTCAGTGCAGCACCGAGTAGTTACCACTGCGCAACTCCTAGTATTGCTAGAAGTCATGTTTGATTGCTTCATTCTTACGCATAGTGTTAAACACAAATACATTTATTTAACACGGAGAACAGGGTGAACAAGTTGGGGGGGGTGGGGTGGGGGTGGAAATAATAAAAATCTATTGCAAACTGGAGGTATTTATATACTAACTGGCTATTGCACTGTTTTCCACTGAAATTGCAGCTGCATTAGATTTGGCACCAGCTGAAGACTACTTTTAGACACCTTAACAACATTCAAGGAGTTCCTTTTAACTTTGCTTCATGTTCTGTGGTTCCTTCTACTCTTTAAAGTAGGGAAAACAGGTTGGGGCTTTTTTCAACCTTCAACTTTTTTTACTGTTAAAATAAATACAAAGATAAGTCAGTTAGAATTCAAGCTCAAAGGAAGCCCACTGAAGTATTTATTCCTCTTTGAGAGCCAAGAAGCTCCTCTTTTGCTCAGGTTGTACCTCTCGCTGCTGCTCAGTACATTGTGCAACTCTGCCTGTGAGCCAACACAATAATAGGACTCAATGTTAAAAGAAGCTATTCAGAGTATTGGCAGGAAGAGTATTTCTGACATGTTGTTTCATCTGGATCACGGGATTAGACTTCATCTCGAGGCTTTAACACTAAGCTGCCTGTGCTACGTCACACAAAGCTGATTTCTGACACCTCTTCCACCGTATATCACTTTATCCTTGAATATTCCCATCCAAGTAAAGGGATGACCCTGGAAACAAACAACAAACAAGCACAGTTTGAACCCATCTGCTGAAGAGGGAAGATTACACCCTGACACCACATATATCTAAATACTGAGCCACTTAATCAGCAATTTATGCATTTTGAAAACAAAATACAAACAAAAGCCTGCATGTATGCCAACATCAGAAATGTAATTGTACCATATTACAAGCACCAGCTAAACTGTTAAAAACCTCCGTGACTACACGTGATGTATTTCAAGCATGTTCATACCTACAAAACAATTACACAAGCAACAGTAGTAGTAATACTGATTAACTAAGTCAGTATTAACTGGGTGGCTAGAAAGTGACGTCATGGAGAATGAAAACTCCAGGTTCTTGAACAGGATAAATATGCATGTTTTTTTCTATAATTAATGGAGAGAAACAGGCACATACAAAAGAAAATTCGTCTCAAGTGTCTTAGGCACCTTAAGATGTAAAAAAACTATGCTTTCAGGAATACCTGTCCTTTTCCATGAAGGGAAAGCCTATGCAACTGGCTTAAGCTACCTAAACCTAACTTTTAGACACCTAAAAGTTGTGAAAAAATCCAGATTCAGCCTAGAAGAACTGCTTAGAATTATCCAAAAAAGTATTCTCAGCTTGGAGCACTGGTATAAACAGCAGTGGATACCACTATCAGTTCTCACTTGAAAGAGAGGTTTATGAGGGGTTTCTATTTTTGGTCTGGTCTCCCTAGAGAGGTCTGTGTGATTACCTTGTCTACCTCCAGTTTCCTTCTCAAAACTCCCCAATCCACGAGTTGATCTGGGCAGATCAGAAGGTCAGGTATGTCAGAGGAGATTTAAATTTCCTGAAAGTGTTGTGAAAATAAGGAGCCCAGGAGAAAAAAAAATACCTTCTCTACACCTCGAGAGAAAAGATTTCATGTTAATAATCAAGCTCCTTGGGATTCTCTAATTTTTATCAACATCCAGCTTCAAGAAGACGTATTGCACTCTTCAATGTCTTCATAAATAACTTAGACTCAGGACTCGAGGGAATACTTAGTAAGTTTGCCGATGACACAAAATTAGGAGGAGCTGTTGACACTTTCGAGGGCAAAGAGACCCTGCAGAGGGATCTGGACAAATTGGAAAACTGGGCAATCATCAACCGCATGAAGTTCAACAAGGGCAAGCACTGGATTTTGCACCTGGGACATGGCAACCCTGGCTGTACATACAGACTGGGGGACAAGATGCTGGAAAGCAGCTTTGCAGAGAGGGATCTGGGGGTTCTGGTTGACATCAAGTTGAACATGAGCCAACAGTGTGCCCTGGCAGCCAAGAGGGCCAACCATGTCCTGGGTGCACCAAGCACAGCATTGCCAGCCGGGCAGGGAGGTGATTGTCCCGCTCTGCTCTGCACTGGTGCGGCCTCATCTGGAGCACTGTGTGCAGTTCTGGGAGACACAGGATTAAAACGGTATAAAGCTACTAGAGAGTGTCCAAAAGAGGACTGTGAAGTTGGTGAAGGGTTTGGAGAAGAAGTCGTATGAAGAGCAGCTAAAGTCACTTGGTTTGTTCAGCCTGGAGGAGACTGAGGGGAGACTTCATCGCGATCTACAGCTTCCTCACACGGGAGGAGGAGGAACAGGCACCGAACTCTTCTCTTTAGTGACCAATGACGGCACCCGAGGGAATGGCAGGAAGATGTGCTGGAGAAGTTTAGGTTGGACATTAGGAAAAGGTTCTTCACCCAGAGGGTGGTGGAGCGCTGGAACAGGCTCCCAGGGAGGTGTCACAGCCCCAAGCCTGACAGTGTTCAAGAAGAGACTGGACAATGCCCTCAGACACATGGTGTGAACTGTGGGGTTGTCATGTGCAGGGACAAGAGTTGGACTCCATGATCCTTGTGGGTCCCTTCCAACTCAGGACATTCTATGATTCTATAAGTTTCAAGGGAAGCCATTTGACTTCATAAAAACAAACTGACAAAAAAAACCCCAAAGGCAAACAACCATGCACCTCAAGAACCCCAAAGCATAATAAGTTGGTTTTTTTTTTTTAATGATTAAGTAGAATTTTTCCCATTGATTCCTAAAACCTGTGTTTACCAAAAAAAGTGACTAAATGCAAATCACTTTCAGAAAGAATTTTTTTTTAAACTATGAAACCAAGAGGTTTATTTTTCAGTTTCACAGAGATTTCAATTGCCGTGAAACTCAATATGAAGTTCAGAGTTGAACAGGAAAGACATCCTCCACGTCCTCTCTACCACCACCTACCCACATACGCCTTCACATTGTTACACGACTGTTTCCAGGTAGGAAAGAGAAGCATTTGGGGGAAAAAAATCTGACACCTAGTTTCAATGATTTAACTCCACAGAGAGATGTAACTCTTGATTCATCAGAGCATGAGCTCAGCAGATCAAGCAAACCAACGAATCTTCATTCACTAAGGACTGCATATTCATCATGCAGCCACTTCTCGAATCAACTCAGATTGATTAAACTTCTTTCATTAACTGATTTCAGCTCATCTGGTTTATTAACATCTCTATAACCCACCTGGGGCCCCTGAACATCTGCTGCACTTGTCTGACTTGTTTTCAGAAGCTCAGGCCCCTTTATTATAAGCATTTCTCAGATTTCTGTTAAGACCTTTAGATTCCCCTGATCTTTCTTAAGAGCTATGGCAACTAGAAGCTCTTACTCTCCACAGAATCATCTCTTGCTGTTGCCCAGCAGAGCCGAACACACTTCTCCCATTCAACCACACGTGCTCAAACAGAAATCATGAGTAGGGCTTCTGAAAGATTGACAGCTTTTCTGGTCTTCCATAAAGGGTGACATACAGTTCAGGCTCATGGCTGTCCACGCATTTTCATTTTCTAGTTCATGATGGTCACAACAACCCACTGAGTTCAAATAGTTACAACCAGGAGTAGGTGTCAGTAGTGGGCAGGGAGTGGTGGAAGATCAAGCATTAATTTGTGCCCCGCACATAGAGGATGTTGCTCCTGGCTTCTTATAAAACATTTTTCTGCATGCATTATACTTACAGAAAAGCTATTGTCCACTGAATTCATTTATTGGCACATGAAAAACACATACTGATGTCCTCATGTGCAAATGGAAAAAAGTCTCCATTCTTCAATTTCCTCAAAATTTCTGTATGTTACACATGATAGCATGAGCTAATAAATGTTAAGGTAAACAGAAAAAAAAAATCAAGAACACAGCCAACCACCATATCCTCAGTATATTCTCTGCATAACGGATGCAGATTTTTTTCTGCAAAAATTAATGAGGAATTATCCTGTATTGTACACAAAAACATGACCTGTAATTGATTTCATTGATGTTAAATAGCTCAAGACTTCTACACGTATTCACCGGTTATTTTGAGGTTTATTTGTAGCTGTATGAGCTGTTCAGAATATTTATTTTGGAAATAGTTAAGAGTTAATTGACTCAAGATCTTGGGGGTGAGAGTGAACTTTCTAGAGTACAAGCCATAGTATGTTAACCCAGACAGTACGGCACACTAGATTGAGCTCCACTAAGATAAAAGGCTTAGAGGGCTCACTGTATAATAAAAAGAGCTCATGTAAGCAAAAGAAATAAATATTTACAAAGAGAAAACTGCCTTTACATTCCTAAAACCCACCCTACACTGAAGAATCACCATCATATTAGACAGAAACATCACAATGGGGAAGAGCAGGGGGTGAGTGAATGAGCACAAGCAACAGCCTTCCTTAAAAAAATACCTGTATGAAAGTAGTTAGGTAATCTTTGACTTTTGAAACTGCTGAACCAGTCAGTTCTCTCTCATGTTCAGCATCACACTATTAAACTAAGTCAAAAGTTTCTGTGGTTACTATCAGATGAAATGAGCTAATTTCCCCTGAGAATTGGCTACACTGACCAGATGTCTTCAGCCAGCTACTCCCCAGATTGAGCAGGAGCAGCACATGCGATGCCTTCTCTGTTGCCATGGAGATGGGTTTTCCCATCCACTCTGCAGCCGGGCACACAGCAGCTACCAGCTGTTGTCTCGACTCGTTCTCCATCAGGAGAGAGTGAGGAAATAAAGTGGGAGAGGTAGGGCTGAGCTTCTCCCAGCCCTGCACCTCATCGACTTTAACCACAGCGCCCAACCCTCAATCTCCTCAGCTGCCGCATGGGCTCGTTGCTATTGTTTAAAGCGCCTTGTGGCGCTTCCTCCGCTGGTTTTACAGACTCGTAATAGGTCAGCGGCAGCACACAACCACTTGATAGAATATGTTCAATTGCTGGGCTGGAAATTTAAGGCTTCCCCAACTCACACTTCTAGCCCAACATTCCCATCTAAATGGTTTTATGAGCTTAAACCTAAATCTCCAGCAGTGACCCATTTCAGGTGCCTGACATTATTCTCGCTCCATACTTTCAAAGAAAAACTCTGTGGATTAATGGCTCCCTATCCTTCCTGCAAGGCTGGTTAATGCCTTCAATTCCCATTGCTTTTTAACTCCTGTGGAACTTTAATCCGTGTCTGACCATGCTGATGAGCTGCAGAGAAACAGCACTGGTTAGGATTTTCATTCTTGTGTTTTCTTTTTGAATGCAGCCAAGTTCAAATGTCTAATTATAACATTGCAGAGTTAATGATCAATTTAACAAAGGCTTTAGAGTATCTTTGAAGTCATAACAACAAGCCAAAGGGGAGTTTAAAATGTTAACTGCACAGGGAGCCTACATAGAGAGCTTTCTTAGGATTATCTCTCTCACTTAACAACAAAGTTGAGTCATTTCAGAATACTTCCAGCAACTCCATGCCTTGATCTGGTTGCCACATAGCACAGAGCCCTAGCTAGTGTTTATTTTATAGTTCTGAGCAGGACCAATCATTACCCTATTAATTCAAGCATGTTTAATTCAATGTCCTTCAACTACTCAGTCATGCCTATTTGTAACTTTTAAGCAACTACAGAAAGGTACAGCTTGTCACCACATGTATACCTAACAGGCGCTAATCACTAAGGTTAGATATACAATGTAAGTAGGGTACATATTAAGACAGCTACAAGTGATGTTCACTTAAATGTACGCTATGTGGTCTCTGCTCCTTTTGCTTAAGGCTCACTTTTTTCTGCTTATCACAGAGGCTGAATTTGCTTTCAAATGTATGTAGCTCCTGCTGATGTCAGCGAGCTATAAATACACATCAGAGGACACACTCCGACCTGTTTACTTTTTAATCTGACATATGTAGCCACTCATATTCTGTATATATTATGCACCATTGCGATACTGAAATAGCACATACAGAAATAACAATAAGAGCATGCTCAGCCTGAAGCACCACACAGAGAAAGCAGCTGGGCTCCTCCTCGATTCCCTTTTAGAGCAATCCTGCCGGTCAGCATCACCAGATACATTTTGCAGAGGTTTCTTTGTGTCCCCTCCCCACAGGTATCAGACAAGGGTGAAGGAATAAGGCATTAACCTGTTGATAAAAGGTTAAGCAAAGCGTTAGGAGAGCAAAGGAGTTATAGATGAGGGGGCAACCGTTGCTGGTCCTCCAGAAAGAGCTGAGGGGAAAGAAAACAAACAAACACACACAAAACCGCAGGCTGCCTGCAAGATCTCCACCAACATTTTCCTTTGCACTACACTGAAGAACAGGGCTGCACGTTTTTCCTGTTTAAAGTTACAACGGAGGAAAACCTCCATAGCAAGAAGCAGAGACAGTCTCCTGAGCTGGGCACTGTAAGAGGAACATTTCACGGGTTTGACAAATCCATTTAAGTCACCCTGTGGCTTGCACAGAGTGACAGGGCCATAATGAAGAACTTCCAGGCACACAGGGGCTTATATACAGGGCGTTATCAACAAAGAAAATTGATATATCTTTTTTTCCAAGTGTCACAGTTATAAACCACAATAATTGTACAGTGACACGTAGGATCAGTAAAAGCTGGATAAACTAGACCAGTGAAAATCAGTGTTTCCCCTCTGAACCAGCCAGTGCAATCAGATTTCCTTTCAGATCTCCTGGAAGATTACATCTTACTGCTTTCTTCATTTAAGCCCAACTTCCCTAGACCTTATCTATGTGGCAATTTCCGCTTCATGGTGAGTTTGTTCATTACATGCGGGTACTGCCCCTTACAGCCCTGCCACAGCAAAGGATTACGGATGCTTGAGTCTAAAGATCATTTAAGCTCTGATAACATGTAAAGCAATAAAGAAGTGAGAACGGCCAGTCTACATCATGCAAAAAAGGCTTTCAATGAATACCTGAGTACCACACTGCCACAACAAGACCATGGAGCTGGCTTCCCATTTCGTAGGGGGGAGTTCACTTGAACTCCAAAGAATGCTAGTCTTTCCAGAAGTGATCAGGGCACTTACATTCCACAGAAGTAAAGGGGTGATTTTTTGCTTTATTTTCAAAGCAATTTTGCTAGGGAAAAAAAACCAACAAAACAAAAAAACCCACACAAGCATGATGAAATGGTTTTTGGACATTATATCACAACCATCCCTACTATTTTTTCAAAGTGTGCAACACAAACATTCTACTGCAACAGCAGCACTGAGCTATGTATTTTTAATAAAATAAAACTGCCTCCGAAACAGAATGAGGTATCAAATTTGTTTGCTTATCTATGCTTTGAAAGCATAGGGACTTTGTTTAAATCAGAAAAAAACAAACTCATTAGCTCTCCTGAGGATGTATAGGATCCTGAAAACAGGAGGTGCATCCCAAGGTACAACATTTTTGGTTGCTACAGCTACACAACAGCTATAAACATGCATTATATCCTGAGACAAAATCTTCACAAGTGTTTCAGTGGTTAGCAACCTTTATCATTTCTTCCAAAGCAATATAAGCTCTAGGAGCAAAATTTGCACAGCTGTAAAGAAAGCTGGATTCTTTAAGCATAAACTCCGCCAGAGAGATAGTGGTGACAGGACATCTGTCAACTGACATTTCTTGATATACATCAGGAAGATTCACCCATACTTTTTAGAGATTTAGAAGCTTATATTTCATTTTAGAAATGCAATTAGTCCTGCATTCATCCCACCTCACTTTCTGCTCTTAGCTGGAAAACCCATGGCTCCATCCATAAATCTGTGCAGGAAAGGGGCACCCCCAGAGGGATGCTGAGACCCTGACTTCAACATCTCAGCCTCAGGTTAGGTGGCATGTGTTCATACTTGAGCCTCAAGCAAAAGCAGCATTCAGGTTCCTCAAAGCTATAAAGTACAACCAAAAAAAACCCACCCAGACCAAAAAAAGAGCTTTGCCATACCACAGTGAGGTAAATGCACAGATTTTCTGCCAGATCCAACAGCAGGGATAAAAGAAGTGAGTGCATTCCAGTTCTTCAGTAGGCCATAAAATTCTCCTTCTATTAAGTTAGTCTGAGACCAACAAAAGTTTAAACCAATTATTCAGACTGTGAACAACTGCAGCAGCAAAGGAGCCACTGCAGATGAGTCTGTCTCCCAGCTCTTATGGCAACAACTCACAGCCAGGGGGACAGGCAGGTTAATTCTTATATCAATTGAAACTAAATTCCACAGAAACCATCTCATTGGTGCCAGTTTCTTTTTCAGACAGAACCGCCAGTGCAACGCAGCATCTTACAGTTCCTTCTCACCATTTCCGCAGCTCAGATTTTAACCACCTAAACAAATTCAGGGAGACAGATTCTTCGTTTTCAGCCATTGCATTTTGTGGTGCAACGCATACGGAAAAAGCTGCTACTGCTAGCTTGTCACTTTTTGTGCCAATTTTTCAAGTGTTTTGTATCTAGCAGATCACAGCTTTAAGTTTTTGGCACAAGAAAGCTCCTTAATGTATTTATCTGATGGCAAAGTCCTCTCCCTGTTAAAAATCAAGTTATGTCTTTCTCTGTCAAAAAGGAACACTGTTTGGAATCACAATCACTGCAGACCCTACAAGTGCAAAAGAAGTGGCAAGCAACATGACAATATCTCACAAATCCCAAGAGAGCCTGCAGTACAAGGCTCTTCTAGCTGCAGCCTCTAATGTTTCCATCCAGAAGGTTGCAATGTGCAGGTGCTTGAGACATTATAAACACTATCAAAAGCTGAAATGTCTGTCCAAACAGGAATAAGAAGGTAGGTTCAATATACATAAGAGAGGTTAGACAACATCACCATTTCTCTTAACCTTTTCCTTAAATTAATGGTTTGGTTATGTAACCAAACGATGTATTTACTGCCAAATGTGGTTTTAAATGCACTCACTAAAAGACATGCACATCGCACTACTATAGTTCCTGACTGATCATATCAATTTCTAAAACAGATATGTAACTTTTAGAATCCACCTGTTTTGATTCATCTAATGCCATGCACTACAGAAAGACAGAAATAAAACGTGGTATTTAAAGCTTTCCATAACAGCACATTTGTCAACGATACTTGATCAAAGCATTTGCTTTGACTGTGCCATATTTGTTTAACTACTACTAGTGCTTATTTTAGCCAATACCAAAGAGTTCTGAAGAACATAACCTGGGCAGATGCCAAAAGAATGTAGCTTTTAAACATAACCTTACACTCAAAGAGTAAAACCAAGCTCTAACAACATAAGTAAGCAAAACTCTATCATGTACACAAACCTTTCCTGTGTGTTTTTTTTTTTCTTTTTCAAAAGATTTAGTGGCAAAACCAGGATTTAAGTAGCTTTCCATATAAACATTTCAGAAGACAGTAGAGAAATTCATGCGTAGCTGTTGCTATTGCAAGAGCTATTTGAAGAAATTCACAAGTTCTACTTTAGTATTTTGCTAACCAGAAAATTAAGCATTTCACAGCAGAGTAGCTTTCACTGACTTCTGTGTGGCTTGTTTTCTTGAGGTCAGGTCTTTTGGGAGGGGTTTGTTTGTTTGTTTTTTCATCTGGTGTGTTTATCTCTTTACTAGAATCATATTCCCACACTTGAAGGTGTTTTCCAACTTTATTACACAACCAGTAATTAATTGCCATCATTTTTCATTTGATAATGGTCATCAATTCTGATACATTGCTTAGAGTAAATATAAAACTTTCTACACTCAACGATCTCCGTTGCTCTTAATTGTTCTTTCTGAACTATAGCGTTCACTAGCAAATGACTGCAGAATAAGAATCACATGTGATTTAAACAAAGCACATTCATAGATAAGAGACTGTTCCGTGGACTTGGACTTAAACTGAAGGGCAAAGATTAACATTTACAGCAAGTGACTAGGTTACAGAACAGTCTTTTTGCATGTTTATTCTGTAGAAATACGTAAACACGCTTCTTTACCCCGAATTGGCAGTAATGGTACTCCAAATCAGACAGCAGCAATACATCTCTGAACCACAAGGCTCCACAAAAAGCCACAACTTGATTTTAAGTTCACTGAAAAAGTGTAACAGGTAGGTACCACACCTGAACCTAAAATCCCACCCATGTGCAGAGAGGGTATAAGCATCTGTAGCTCACCATTTTAAACTACAATTGAAACCTTTGTATTTAATAAGCTTAACGATAGCACTGCAGGCACTGAATTTTGGGCTTACAAATGTAATTTCAGGTCTGAGCCATACATATTCGCAGTGCAGCTGGCAGGGAAGATCAAGGCAAAATGCAGCTGAAAACGCCACTTTTCATCTGACTTCAAGGTTTGTTATGTTTCACAGGGTTTCCATCGCTAATAATAAATCTGTCCCTGCCAGCCAAATTAATTACACCAGATGAACACAGATTTCACAGGGCAGGACCACTGACCGTTTGAAAGGTGCTCCAAATTCCAGATGGTGACAAACACTCAGGAGACTTCGAGGGACAGTTCCCAGCAGTAGTTACCTGTTTGGGCTGCCGAGATCAACCTGTCCATCCAGCACCTACACCAAGAGCCCTGTGAGCGCCAAGCCTGACAACAGCACTGCAGGGAAGGAAATCAAAACAAGTATGATCCATCACTCTTGATAGCAGCCACTGAAAGAAAGATTTTAATGCTCTACATCACCCCACTAGCAGTGTATCTCTCCTTCGCACTCATATTAAAACGGTGTTTTGTACAATTCCACTTCGCACAGGACTCCTGGCAATACAGGAGTCACAAGCAAGCTCGCAAATATTTTTGTTTCTTCTAGACAAAATGAAATCTCTTCAAACCAGACTGCAAAGAGCAAAGGCCTTCGCAAACATAGTAAATGCCTTCAGCTACTTAAAATACAATGTTTATTTTTCTTCAAAGATTTTTAGACTAAATTAACCTAAAGCAAAAAGTCCAGGCAAAAATAGTTCGATGTTTTTTTTCTTTTCTTTCCCAACCTCTTAAAACATATCGGTTGGTCTAGACCTACATATCAGAGGCTGACACAAATAAGTGCATCTTTCATAAAATTTATTCCATAAACAGGAGCTAGACCACTGGACAGATGTAGCAGTTTATTTTAAACGTTTTGGCATCCTTTTTCCCCCGTTTCCGTTTCCCTGCACCTTCCTTTTGATCTGGCCTCACCCCAGGAGTCAGCCGCCTTCCCTTGCTGGGGAGGTGCTGACACAGCTCAGCCCAGCCAGATGTTTAGAGGGAAGTTTCATTCCCTCCCTGCTACTTGCTCAAGAGACAGGAGAGATACAGCTCCAGGCTGAGCTGCCCCCTCGCCGGCTCTGGTCGCGCTTTCCAACTTGCGAATTAATACGTAAAATAAGAAGCCAATTCATGGAAGAAAACAGAGGCGCAGTGTATGAGAAAAGGTATCTTATTTATTCGACGGTTCAGCCCCCTGTCATGAGCGCTAGCAGGTACTTTGCTACCTACAAAAGCTACCACAGATCTCCGGAAGAGTGTCCTTCGGCCCAGCCCACCTACTGCTTTTATTCTTCAATACTTAAGTCTCCATATTATGTTTGGGCGCAAAGTGCAAAGGGGCCCTCATGTACAGTCAGCTCCCAGGCACCACAGACAGCACATGAAACCGCAGCAGCAATCACAGCAGCACGTTCTTGGAAGCTCACAGGAAGCCCAGGGTGGAAATCTGTGAATTTTCCTCTTGTCCAAGGACAGGCTTCCCTGCTTTCCTCCACAGTCTTCCCCAGCTAGGAAAGCACAGAATGCCTACAGGCACATTCCCACAAAAGCCTAACAGCTATAACGGTACCAGACAAGGTAGACGGCAGGTCATAAATTTTAATAGCATCTAGTACATTAACTATTACAGATTCTTCTTTCAAGAACTGACTTCGTCAGGAACGTTGAGAACCCAGCTGTAGACTCTAACCTTGTTCTTAGTCTTCCCTGCAATCACACCTTATTGTTCCATGGAAATGTTAGCCTTCATTTTATAAAACATTAAAGGAGACGGAAGAATCACTTTTTTCAGAATTGGCTCATGAAATAAAAAGCTATATATTAATCTCAGTGACATGCTCAAGCATAATCATACGACTTTCGGCTTTCCTATTAATTTTCTCGTTTTTGAGGTGAAAGCAATGAATCTAGTAGTCCAGCAGAGTTTAACAAGTGATACAGCTTAAAAAAAAAAAAAATATCTTGGGAAAAGGCTTGTCTGGTGACATTGGCAGCACTGGTGACTGACCTCTAGGGAAGTGGGACAGTCATACACAGATGGGAAATAGCTGGGAAGGAACTACATGGAAGCACTGAAACATTAGACCCTACCTAGTGGCTGAAAACTCAAGTGCGAGGTCCAGATGCTGAAGTCTGAATGTGTTAGCATCATTGTTATGGAACTGATACTAAGTGACAGATAGATTATATTACATAAAGTTCAATTTCTGGCTGCCCACAATGGCTCCTAACTCAAACAAAGGCCTGACAAGCTACTGACAATAAATAAACCAAAGGAAAAAGCACATTGCTTTGAAACTTCAGCCTGACAGCCAGAAACATTACAGTAATCTCATTTGTTAAAAGGACTACTTGATTTTGACCTAATACTACTTTACCAAAGCAACTGAAAATTATTGATTTCCTGTGTTACGAATTGCGATGAATAAAATACTAAGAGATTACAAATAAAAGGCCTTCTTTGTTCTGTATATCACTTCCGCTATGCTGGTCACTCAGATGCCACTGTTTTTCCTCCTAGTCCCACGGCACATGAAAGTTATCTTACTGGGAAATAAAACAAAATGAAGAGAGAAACAAAAATCTTTTCCAAGGTTTTTAATGTTTGTTTTCAGCCTTACATCCAAGACTAAAAATAAACATGAAAACCAGTAGCAGTTTTAAAGAATGCCCTATATTAGTTCAATTTTTGTTTCATTCTTTTGATCCCAAGCCTCTTGGGATAGAGGCTGGGATTCATATTTATGTAAAAGCGACTGAAAGACATTTTTAAAAGTTGACATGCAAGCAAAGTGATACTGTGCATGAAAACCTAGATGCACATTCAGAAAGGCAATGCATGTCACTCACAAATCTAAAAGGCCAGAAGCCCCTCCAAATTTTAATCAACATTGGCTTTCTGTGTTCAAATCCTCCACACCTTGCAAACCCGATGCATTCAGTAACGATTTTTAAGTTCACACTAGGGAAGGAATGACAGCAGATACAGTTCCATGATAAATGACATCTGCAATTCTTTAAGGAATTATAATACTCAAGACATCCCTATTCGAAGAGGTGACAGAAAAATAGAAACAACAAGAAGTATCTGATCATGTGCTTCATCTCACATCCAAGACACTTTGCAATTTATTCCTCCAGCTCTTACACCTTCACACAAAAGGTTTCATTGACAGTCCCCATCATCTTGCTCCAACCCTCTAAACTCTCCTTTAATCATTAAGAAAAAAGAAATCCCTATGAACAACTTCATCAATGCCACACCAAATTTAAGAGTAATGAGAAAGAGACAGATGTTTCAAGGAATAGACAACTCAGAGTGAGGCAACTGCCATCAGAAAAAAAGAAAAGTTTCTCCTGCTTGTCTCCTTGTTCTCTCCATAACAAACGGTCACCTAACACTAAAACTATTTGCGATGCTGTCCTGCATTTCTATGCCATTCTATGCTCAAAGAGGCATAGCAGCAGAATCTCCCACTTCTCATCTGCTGTTTTCCAGATGATCACCCTACCAGATGTAAGGAGCAATAATCTACACATTTGCAGGAAATCTGCAAGAACCATAGTGCTGAGGAGTTGTTCTATTAAAAAGACATTAAAACCCAGGCCCCTGTTACCTGAACCTACCTAACGGAGATTTAAAGTGCCAAAGGACATTTGTCTGAGTTAGCATCGATTCCCCCTCCCTAGCAGAGAGCACAGCAACACTGCAGTGAGAAAAGGACCAAAAGGAATTGCCTTACCCTGCATACACTAGCCTCTTCTTTCCAAACGAAAGCTAACTGCAGACACCAAATCAGAAGAAATCAGCAATTTAGATAGAGATCACAGAGCTCATTACATAGCTAGCAAGATACGATTTGGTTTTAAAGAGAAAAACATCCCTGCACATTAGCTACAAAACAAATGAAACTGCTGGGAAGTGAAGCCTAATGGTCCCGTGTGTTGAACACTCAGAAACCAGAGTTCAGATACTTTCCAAAAGTGGAACCGGCTCCTGAGAAATCTTTCCCTTAATGTCTTCACTAGCATTTCAGAATCATGGTCTGTAGACCTCGATGAAGTAAAGACTGACAGGCTGCCTGTTTTGGGATTTGTCATTTAACAGAAGGGCCACAGTGCGAATTTTTGTGCGACCCGAAGCATGGCTGAGCTGCTCACCTCTGACTCTCATTGGCTGTTAACCCGACACAATCGATTAAGAACAGAAAAGGAAATTTCATGTTACCGCTACACTACTCAAATGAAGTTTGCCAACATTTTAACACGGGTTTTCTAGTTTTGTTACTAAAATATAAAAAGATGTCTTTGTTTACAAACAGTTATTCATTTTCATTACTGTTGCAAAACTTACGCTTTCAAGGCCTACAAAATCCCAGATCTATTCCCTCCACCTTACCCACTGTATCACAAGTGTACTTGGAAGCGTACACCAATAGAAACTTTTACTTCAAGACAGTGACTATACTGCTCCTAATTTTCCTATTTTTCTTGCAGATGAGATAGCAACTCACTAAGCTTACTGTCCAGAATTAAGAGTAAGGGAAGAATTCTTTTCATCATTTTTAACTCTGTTCGCTTTCAAAAAGTACATGACTCACAGTGGTTAAATATTCAAATATTTCACTAAGGAGCTGGATCCTAACATGCAAGTATAAGAAGTATCACTATGTCAAAAAAATCCCACTCATATCCAAGCAGTTTTAAAAATACATATATATGTATATATATATATATACACACAAACTAGCAATCTATAAGGTAAGTTGCTATCTCAAGACTAGTCTACACACACATTTAGTTCTGGTATTCTGCGTAGAGATATGTGGGGTTTGGGGCTCGGTTGTGTTTTCTTTTCATCAAAACAGCTGCACTAATTCAAACCCAAATGTGCCTGTTATTGTATTAATAATAATGATGACATAATAGTACAATTATACCCTACGGGACTAGGCTATACTGACGTGTGTAACCACGTGCTCATGATCACTTCAAAGACAGTAGGAGACTGAAGATATTACCACACCCAACTCCTCATTACTGCACCTCTCCTCTTGGAGATTACCACCCACAAAGCTGAACAATGGTAACCCGTCGTGGAAGTGCTCTTAGCCCTCTTCCATCTAACCAAATTAGTTTTAACCATCTCTGGTGGTAAACAAAGCCTTCTGGGGCAGCTGGGCGCTGCAGCAGGCCGTGGAAGCAAATGCAGTACAATCCAGTTCTGGGCAGAGCACAATCCCATCGAGGAGCAGCAGTGAGGAGCAAGCAGATGATGCTTCTCACACTCTTCCAGAGAGCCATGCTTCTGCAACCCTGTCTACACCCTGCCTGCTCTAGCAGAGTTTGAACAAAACAGCTTTTGTTTGTAGAGACAGCCTAGCTGCCAGTTCAAGTTCAATAACTGGCTCTGGATTATAGTAGGCATGCCTAGACCTGTAGGACAAAATTAATTTCAGTCACGTTGGTCTCAATCAGCTGTCAGGTTGATATCCTGCTGTCCTGCAGCAAAACAGATGCAAAGTAAACATAAAATGCTACTTAATTCATTATTCACTCAAATCAATACAAGAGAGGCACAGAGCTAAGTATGTAAAATAAGAACCCAAAATCTCAGCTTTCAAATTAAAAAAAAAAAAGCTTTCAAGCAACTAAATTAAGAAATAAGACAATAATTTAAATATGTTTCTCTTTCTAGCATTATAATTGCTGAGGCCCATCACTGAACCCGAACGCATGGAACAGGCCAAAGCCGGGCCTTCTGTAAGTTATGTTCTTTCTCTGCTTCACTGCCTGGCACGAGGCAACTCACGCTTCCTTCCGCTCACCTTTTCACCACATCATCCACTCAGGCTGCAAGGTCCGTGAGGGTAGGAACTATCTTTTCGAGCCTGTAGGCCCCCGCTCTACTAGGTGTTGTACTGGATCTTACAGGCAGGGCCCTTTGAACGGGCTATAATGTAAACAACAATAATAATAACCTTTCTCAGAAGGAGAGCACGCAAGTCTGCTTGTAAATCATGTTGCATATAAAGTTTCCATCACACTTTTAACTATCAAAAGCTAACAACTCTTACTCTACAGTTCCACAAACACTTTAAGCCAGTACTGCTGCCAAAAGAAGCAATCTCATCTGGCCAAAAAAAAGGTTAGTTTGAACCCATCTGGGTTCTCCAAGGCAATTTGCAACATAGCTGCACAAATGCTTGTGTTGGCACAAGGAATGGAGCAGCAGGACTATTTCTTTGGGTGGCAGTGCCAGTTCATGCAGGCTGAAACCCATTCTTCAAAGAGCAGCCTGGGATCTCTGAAGTATTTATCTCACAAAGCCAAGTTAGGGTACAAAAGCTGCGGGTCACCCAATTTTACTAGCAAAACTGCTAATACCTCCCAAGAATGCTGCAAGGTTAAGTACATTTGTGTTTGTAAGACATTACAGAAGTAAGATTAGCAAATATGTAACTTTCTCTCCTCCCTTTTCCCTGCCCTGGCCACTAAGTATAATTCATTCTGAGTTTCATGTACTAAATCAATGAGTTGGAGCAGCCCCTAGAAGGGAGCTGTCAAGCTCCCTGCCTGTGGGCCAGATGGAGGTCAGTCATCATACACACCTATTCCAATCTTAAACTGTTCCGCGACATTGAAGCTGAAACAGCATCTAAAAACCTTTTACCCACCCTACTGCAGGGAACCATGGAATTGTCAGATTACCCCTACAACAGGTGTCCTTTCTCACCTTGATATGAGCAACAGCTGCAGAGGGATCAAGGACAAGTAAATCAAGTCCTTCTGCATGTATTCCACGTGTAAACACATCCTCTCAAGCTGACAGAAACAATGAAAATGAGTGTTTCTGAAAAGTACCTTAATAAGGATGTTAACAGCACGCCGGAGGAAAAGAAGGGTCAGCCTCACTGTCATCAGCATAAGGGAAACCCCAGTGAGAGGCAGTACATATCTTGCTCTTACAGACTGGGTGTGAAAACAGGCATTTTGGTTATTTCCTCAGTTCTTCAAAGTCCTGCTGTTTCTGAGAGCTAAGGACAATTCTTGATATCATCTCAAAAATATGCTCATGTTCAATGGGTTAGGTGGAAAGCCCAATGTAAACAACACACTAAGGTACAGGTCCCTGGAATCAATGAACAATTGGAACAGCTGAGCCGTGCAGAAGTTTCAGGACATCTGTCCCAATGTTTGGTCCCTAGAGGCAACCTACAGAATTTACTCCAGTTTGCAGCCTCCGATGCTGCTGCTGCTACCAGGGCACATGGGCACCCATCCTTGTTTGCAGCCAAGGCACAGGATGGGCCAGGAACACAGAACAGAAAATACAGGGTGCAGCAGCTCTCGGGGCTGGCAAGGCTTCTCCAGCAGCTCAGTACAAACACCAAGATCTAAGTTCTACAACAAAATTAATTTATTTTATAAGCACAGAAAGTATAAATGCTCATGCTACGCATTACTAGCCAGCAAATCAACAGCTGTCATAAACTCCTTCACAAGACATTTCTGATTACTGAGATAGAATAGGACTGGATCCCGTGTTATAACAGGAACAATCCTAGAAACTCTTTGTGCTAGACAAGTCTAACAGAACAGATGCTTCAGTCATTTTTCATACCACCAAAATACAAGTAAATCAGATAAAAATAAATTTAAAACTTTAAATGTGAGATAAATACAACTTGTAGTCATTATACATAAATCAAACTCTCGTGCTTCCTAGGCTACCCCTAAGTACAAGCAGATACTGTTCAAGAAACCTTTCCTATTACACCCCAATCCTGTTAATATTTATGCACACTGGAAACTCTGCTGAAGTCATGATGACTACTCATACGCACAAAATTAAATATACTATACAACTGCAACTCTCATGCCATAAAAACTTCACTTACAAATGTAGAACCTAATTTGGTCGCCTCTACCCACATACATTAAAAAAACCAGCACATAAGCATATAAAGTCTTTACTTCCCCCCCCGACCCCCTAAACCACGGAATAAACTCTCAGTAGGGTGGAGCTGCCAGAGGCTCTACTCCATACAAATGAAATCCAGACAGAAGTGTTTTTTCTAACCACTGCTAAAAATAGAAACGGGTTCTATATATAGAAAGATATATATGTAAAGAGGCACACATATAAATACAATAACAGGGTGATCTCTATAGCTTC
Organism: Pampusana beccarii; assembly: GCA_013399365.1. Lineage (NCBI taxonomy): Eukaryota > Metazoa > Chordata > Aves > Columbiformes > Columbidae > Pampusana > Pampusana beccarii. The sequence continues at coordinate 90,472 of VWYH01010615.1, forward strand.
TTGTTCCTTCTCTGTGCACAAGGTCAGGTATTTGTCACTTTTTTCATGGCGTGGCAAGTTTCTAACATTTCATTTACCCAATCCCCTTCCAACAGCAGTTAGTGCTCAGTACTGAGATGCGCTTTCCTACCAAACACAGAAGTCAAGGAATGAAATAATTAAGTTTTTAGCAAATGAATTCGCAGAAGCTTACTTTAGAAGTTGCCAAGAAAACCACCAAGAAGTCCAGTTGCTTTTGTTTTTTAGCCAGTTAATTTAACCCACTTAACCCAACATCACAAAATTAAATACTTCATGCATCCAACTTGTTTATTTTCTCTCTACAAACTCCTGGAAGCTCCTAAGACATCGGTACTCACAGCTCTTCTGCACTACAATTACACCACACCTCCAGAAATTTATTCCAGTTTTGCCTACCAAGGGCCACTTAAAGCCATTCAAGGGCCACCAGCTAGTGACAGCTGGCAAATTCAGACCTGTCTCAGTAGTCTATCATATGTAATCAATTGCAAATAGAACTTCCAACAGACCCATCCCATTATTTCCTAGCTGATTCCCCTGGGAAAACAAGCCAGCAAGCTTCCACTTTGAATCACGAAGCTAGTTTTGCCCCTCTTCCTCCTTCCCAACTTCTCCCTTTCCCCTCTCTTTGCATCAGTTCACTGCACTGTTTCAGTTTTTCAGCTTGATATCCGTTATGTTATGTCAGCTGTTACATTACGCTTAAAACAATAGACTCCAGCTGGCTGAGGTCAGATGTGAAAACAAGGGCCTAACAAAGCCGTAGACCCTCCAGTTATACTGAAATTGAGATACACACTGAATGTAGCACTTAATGACAAACTACTTTCCAGACATTTGGGCAAAGCATAAAGGAAACACCTGTCACTGCAAGCATTACACACTAATCCAGATAAACCCTAAATTTAAAAATCTTTCTTTTCACTGCTTGGCTCTATATCCACCAGTATTTCACAGTTTTAATTTTTTTTTTTTTCCAAGATTGAATTTGTATTACTCTGTTTGTTTACTAAGATATTAAATAGTGAAAAAATTAAGTATTTTCAAAGAAAAATATGTTTACCATGTTTCTTTTAGAGTTCACTAAGCAAATGCTCTGAGTTTGATACGCATTTACACCTCAGAAAATTTCAGTCAAACTTTAACCCTTAAGTATAAAGCTTGACAGAAGTGAACAGATGTAACAGTGAACAAAACACACTTTTTTCAGTGAGGGTATTTTCTTAGATGCACCTTTGAACATAATTTATTATAAGAAACAAAACACAGGTATGCTATGCGACTTATGAGAGCGAACACAAGCTCTTGACAACAGGCGAACTAACAATAACTGGAGCACATATCCCCCTATTTTTCACAACGCTGCATACAACAGAAAAGCAAAGCTTTCTGAAAACGGTCACACAACTGTAGTTCGTATATGAGAAGCTGGGAAGTTTGCTCAGCGCAAAAGGACAGCTTGGCACTGTGCTCACGTCGGCCTTTGGCCAGGAGCCCCACGCTGCCAGCACAGGAGATCACCATGACAGATCATGTAGGCCACCAAGCAGCCAGCAGACGGCACCAGTCTGTCACCCGTGGGTCGTGCTGGCCTGCAATCTGTCACCAGCTCCACCGTGAGCTTCAGGAAGGTCGCTCTTCCCAAAGCCTCTCTTAGTCTTCAGAGTTCGAGCCCCAGGTAATGTTGGCTGCTTCATAGCCATCTCAGCCCAACATACTGTGGAGACAAATGCTAACTTCTGGTTCCTTTACTCACAGTGACGTAGATACAGATTTTATTTTAAATGGCAGTGTTCAGGTATGCCACCACAGAACTCCAGGTACAGAAATCCAAAAGAGGAGGGTGTTTTTTTTTTCATAGTTCTTAGAAAAAGCAGAAATGGAAGTAACCAATTTTCTGCATCCAAGCTTTTCTTTATAGAACACACACTCCAGTGTCACAGACTAAAATAAGAATTCAAACCCAGAACTTTTGAACCTGCTAGAAGAAATTTATGCAATACATGTAAAAACAGTTTTCTTTCCCATAAAAATCACTTCTTATCATATACATATAAATGTAATTTTTGGTGGTAAATTTAGAGAAGTTTAGCCAAATTAACTTATTGTTTTTTCCCCACTGAATAAGGAAACATCTAAGACAATAGTAAGAGCATACCCGGAAGGACATAACATACTGGAAATCTCTCAGTGTGTTAAACAAGTTTAGTATCTTTTTCTTTCTCCTCTATGCAAACACTTGTCCAATTCATTTCACTGGAAGCTTTAATTGTTTTCACTTTTTTCTAAAGGCCATCCAGAAGATGAGAAATTAGGTAGGCCGAAGAGCATGAATTTTGAAGCAACAGCCACAAAGTGGCCAGAGTTATCTCTGGCAGCAACATTTCCACAGCCCTTTTCTTCCATCCCTCTCTCCCAGAATTATCTTTGTTGATTACTCATATAAAATTCTTCAAGCCCATGTGAAAAACCACCTCTTTATTAGTAGTTCACTTTTTCCAAAAGATATTTTTACCTACTTGGGACATCACCCAAGGTCTGAACCCATCCACCCCAGACACAGCGCGGTCCAAGGCTGCCCTCTGCAGACCCTGAAGTGAAGCTAGAGCTGCCTCTACAAGTGTTTGACTTTTAGCACACATTAGAACAAAAAAGCAGCTCATCTTTCCCTTACCGGTCTTAGCATACTTTCCTTCCATATCACCTCTTTGTTCCTTCTTGGCTTTCTTTTTCAGCTCAGACTTCATCTACACAAAACAGTAACAACAGAGTGGGGTTTTTTGTTTGGCTTTTTTTGTTTGTTTTGTTTTTTGTTTTTTTCAAGTCCATTTCATTAAATTGGTTCAGCTGTCCCTGACAGACAATCTTATTCTCATTTTTAGAAGCTTCTGATTTGGCTCCCTCAGATCTTTTCGCAATGGACATACAGCAGAATTTAAGCTGGACGAAAATCATGTTCACACAACCTTCTGAACCAGATCAATTCAATCCCTTGAACATCACATTTACGTTAAACACATAATTCTCCTGTACAGACCAAGGGAGCTGACAGGCGATTGCTTTGCAAACAGCTGGAAAAAGTTAAGATGTTACTACCAGCAGCATTTCAAACCAACGCAGCTGATTTTGCAATGAAGCAGATTAGAGGCACTCACGTTATCTGCCAGCACAGTTCGGCTACAAACATCAGAACCACAGACTGAAGCTCAACGAGAAACACCCGGGTTCAGATTCCGAGGAAGCTCCGTGTTCCAGCTACTAACCGTACTGCCACCTAATTAAAAGGAAGAGGGTGATTTTCATTTCTGTTCACGTTTCCTGAGCCTTCGAACCACTCACATCTGGCTTTTTACTTTAAAATGTAGAGAAGTTGACTTCAAGTGAAAGCTGGGATTCTCAACCTCAGCTGTCAGTGGAGTAACAGAGAGGAAATGCTGCAGCGAGTGAGTCCCCGGGCAGGTCAGTCTGCAGGTCCAGCAAACGAGAAGGATCGAAGAACACAAGCCCAGCACACACACATCTGCATCAGCTCACTCTGGGTCAGACCAAGGGACACGGCTGAGGCTGCAGAGACAAATATTTCACTTTCTCAGCTCCGGTTATTCTTCAGAACCTATAGATTAGATCAGCCTGTAGAGCTATCACCAGGCATCCTTTACAGACATTAATCCCCCTTAATTTTTCCAATGGATGAAAATGCACCAATGTCCAGATGGTAAGTCTCTGTCTTGGCATTCTTAACCAAGGAAGGTAATCAGAAAAAATGAATTATGGAACCACTCTGAACCATTTGTTTTCTGTGAAGACCGTCTTCAGAATCAAAAGCTGTAGGTATTTTTCTTTCTTACAATACTCACAAAACACTCCAGCAAATAAAACCCAAGGCTCATACTCAAAACAAAATATTAAAAAAAAAAAAATAAAAAAATCTAGATTTCTTGTAGGCCTAGACTCTGTACCACTTTCTCTTCATTGTAGGAATAATTTCAATGCTGATAACATAAATGTCAACCACCCAAAACTACTACCTTTTATCTTAATTGTTAGTCTATTTACTGTTCAAAAACTGCTTAATCTCTTCAGTAAGAAGTACACTAAAGCAGAAAAAGAACTCAGAACACAGAAAGCTGGAAAGAACTTCTACTTTCATTACTTTCATCATAAAAACACACTCTTCCTTTTTTTTTTTGTTGGAATCAATACTGAAATGAGATTCCTACCAGAAAATAGCTTTTTCAGGCACACTAAATATCCCTTGGTTCAGCAGAATACTTAATCCCCTTGGATCAAGCACTTGGATTTTCTTAGATCATGCTGAGATAACAGCATTCTGCTGTGTTCTGGCACTATAAAATCCTTGCTTATGAAAATAAAAGAAAAATATGGCCTCTCTGGGAACATACATCTCTGAATTACTTTTTTCCGTAGTTTAAATATTGTAGTCTCAAAATCAATTTTTACACAGATATACCACATTCTCTTTATGAGTCATGGCAAAAGCTCTCCCACACCACTAATTTAAATGGGCCAAGTGTACATATACCCTTCAAAATGATGGTCCTTTCACAGTCTTGGCTCAGACTCCAGCTCACGCTGGGCAAGTGCCCACGAGTAACTGGAGTCAAACCCTTCCAACAGCACCATCTAGTGAAAAAAAGTTAAACACATGCAAATTTAAACAGTTTTCACTGCATTCTGGAAACTAACAAAAGGCCAATTCTCTCCTAATCTCCCATTACAACTGCATTTAGGGATAGCTTTCAGCAAGGGTCTTTGCCTTGTGAAGTGTGGTGACAAGCAGAGAAAGATTCATCAGCTGGTTGTAAGCTTTTTGTCTAAAACTGGAACACCACTTGGAACACATATGAACTTTTCCTTGTTTATTTTTCCAATGTTAAGCTTCTGTTTTTCTTACTGTTGTGAAAAACAAACGCATTTTTAAAGGCTTTGAAATTACTGATAACGTAACATCTGCTGTGAAGCTGGTGAGGGGCCCAGAGCACAAGTCTCAAGAGAAGCAGCTGAGGGAATTGGGGCTGTTTAGTCTGGAGAAAAGAAGGCTGAGGGGAGACCTTANATTGAAGGGGTGCTTAGGGAAAAGGTTTAGTAGTGGACTTGGCACCTTAAGTTAACAGCTGGACTCTTAAAGGTCATTTCTAAATCAAACGATTCTATGATTTCCTCCTCTGGTAGTTGGAGGTGATATATTATAAGACAAGCAGTTCCAGAATAAAAAGGAAAAACATGTACATATAATCTCAACCACCCTTTTAGCTCTTATTTTCATATAATTGTAATATCTTGTATGACTATATTATTTGAAGAATGAAATTCTTTTCCATGAAAAAGGGCATGCTCAGCTTCCATCTGTAACTTCAATGTCACCAGCCTCCTTGGTTTTAAAAAGACTATCTGCTGAAGTTGTACAGGTGCTTCGATCTTTCATAGGGTCAGAGCAAAATGCTTTGGCTATGTGGAGGAAACAAAGCAGTATAGCTCTTAATTGAGAGTGTTTTCAAGGATCTTGTCTGAATAGTTTTTCAGTCAGGAGGAACAGATTCTGTACTTCTCCCAGTAGGCATCTTCAGTGCTCTGCAACGCACAACTGGGCTGTAGCAGGGATTCTGTACCAAGAGTAGTCTGCAGATAACACACACACGCTTTTACAGTTATTCCATCTCATTTTCAAGATGAATCAGATCTGCCGTGCCTATGCAGTAAACTCACCTCATCAGACTTGCCCCGTGGGGCTGTTCAGCTCAGCACACCCCCATGCTAACTCTGAGAACTAATTTCCAGACATTCAGCATGATAGAATCATTTCTTGAATTTCCAGACCTACGGCTGCCTGGTCAAAGCCTCTCCTCACCCCCGGCAGAATACAAATCCACAAATCTCAAGTAAGCAAAATTTCAAACCACGGCTCTGCACATTTGGTACCACGAACTATCTCAGCCTTATATTTGATGCACTACAAAGCAAAATTCATACGGAGAGAATTCTACCCTACATAAGAAATTATGTCTAAATAAAAGGCAGTCTGCTCTTGACAAAGGTTCGGTAATTTTCCCTTTGAGAGCAAACAGGGAAAGGTGGACTCAATTTTTTATAGTCTTCAAAAGAAAGAGTTAAAGGTCTCCAAGTGTTACTTTAATCTCACAGAGCATACACTCGGGCAGTCTAACTCAAGTTTCACGGAACGACTTGAGGTCTCATAAACCCCAAATTCCACATGGCCAAAGGTTCCCTCCTTCTCACTGTCCCAGTTAAGCCCAAGTAGAAAACTCCCCTTTCAAGATTCCCATACTCCTCTGGCAGGCCGCTGCTACAGTGCTGCTCCTCTGAGGTCTCCCTCACTCAGTCTGTAAATCAACTTGTTTGCCCTTCTTTGCTCACCTACCATGACAATGTTACCTACTTTCATTGTCTGGCTCCAAATTAAAACTATTATTGTGGTATAACTAAAAGTTCCTCTCAAACACGAAAGCTAAATTAATTCCACTGCAAAGCAGTAGAAAGAGTGTTCTCCTAAGCTTTAATAAGTCTCCTTACCTTACCGTTGGGGTTGGAAGCTTGCACTGTGCTTCTTTCTGTTTTGTTTTTTAATCCTTGTTTGCTGTCACACTTCCTTTTACTTCTTTCTTTGCATTTTACAGTCTCTCTTCAACCTCTCATGTGTGATTAACACTCCCCTTAAGAATTCAGTTGCATCTAATTTTGACAGCTGGTAATGATATATTAGAGTGAATGTAAAATCTTATTTTAAGGCAGAATAGGAAATTTTAGAGTTTAGACACCATCACGAAGCAGATTCTGACATTCTGCCACAACTCCTTTGGAAGTCCCACCAAAACTGGATAGAGCAGAGAGCACACTGGCCCATCTATTGCTTTTGGCTGATGGATCACTGTAATCCCTTAAATTTCTTAAAAATTACCATAGTTAATCCTTTAAGAAAACAATATGCCAACACTGAGTAAACAAACAAGTGCTGAATTCCCATGACAGTAGAATTTCAATGCTAAAAGTTAACTGTAGTTTTTCTCATGATATAGAACACGAACACTGATTCTCACTACTTAGAAAGCAAGATAATACAGCAGAGTATGAACACTCAATACATATTGGATATTACATATATTGTATATAATCCTGAAAGCATTGCATACATATTACACTGAATGTATTTCACACCTGCATACAATACATACTGCATGCAATATGAACATACAAAATGAGTTCCATGATTTCACAGGGGAAAAAAAAAAAATTAAGCATCACATAACCTTAAATCTATACAAAAGAAAACCCCAAACTACAAAATGAAAAAAGGTACTGAATGCAGAAACACGAGTATAGGGTCTTTTAGCTGGCAACTAATTATAATGTTACACTATGAGTTCAAATACCTTACAGGTTAAAAATAATATACCAGGCATGAGGATACCTTAAATTTAAAAGACACTAAATTTAATACACTATATTCTTATTGTTACAGCATTCATATTAGGTATAAAACCTTAGCATATTGAATAGATAAACTGACAAAATGTATTATAATTGATGGGAGTTTTAAGTGAACTTTTTAATAATAATAATGATATCATATGTAACAATTATATTACTAGTGCACTGCTACAGGAACTATTTTGAAAAAGCATTTAAATTTCTAGTTAGCATTTTCTTAATAGAATGATAGCATTTTCACAAGTAAAACAATGGTCAATTATTTACAAATACAGAGAAATCAATGATTTAGCAGGTGGTAGCCCACCACTGAGGTATAACAAATTTATAAAATTGTTGCACGTTTAAAATCAGGGCTCTCCAACTTCACAACTAAGGCTCTTCAATGAAATCTAACCTGGCAGGGCAGTAATACCGTTGGACCATTTCTTGATAAATATCTGTTGCAGCACTAGTGTACTATAATAACAGAAGGTAACTACTTTTTTCTCTACTGAAGGGAAAGTGTGTAAGACAGATAGAGCAAGTTGTCTTAACTTCAGAGTCAATGAAAATACATGAATTTTCCACTTGAGAAAGAAAGCTGGATCTGACATCAACTAAAGGAAAAGTCTTCCACTTACTTTTCACCCCCCCATAACCAGGTGTCTGGTCCTCAGTATGGCTGAAAAATGGATTAATCTGAGCAATATGAGATACTCAGGCTTAATTTACAGACTCATTAGGGAAAAGCACAAAAGCCTCTTGTAAATTAAACCATAAGTAACATTCTGCTTGTTATTGGCTCAGGAGATGAGAATTTGCACATTAAGAACCAACGTGCATCAATCACATTAATGTCCACATACATACCATCCAAAATAACGTCCCTGTAGCAAGAGCTGCATACTGTTCAATTGTAGAAAGCACGCTGAAGATAAGGCATATCAGCACAATAAGGAAGCTGTAAATAAAAAGAATATAACATAAAAATAATGCAATGCAGTCTAGTAAAAACCTAGAGGGAAGACAGAAAATTATGCCATTACAAATTCTATGTACACACAGATCAGTATTTGGTTATCTTAGAACTCTGCTGGTAACTTTTGAGTGATCCTGCTTCATGTTGGATAATTGATTTCTCTTCAGACACTGAGTTCTTGGGTTGGACATTATCAAATGAAACTGCATGATAACAGAACCTTTAGCCTACCTCTAAGACTGCTGTTTCCTGGCCCCACAGGAAAATAGCATTCCTTGTTCCTTCCCATTGTAGGAGCCACTACAGCTGAATGACCACCACACAACTCCCCCAACGTGTTTCAAATATTTGCCTTTTTGCTGTTCCAAACTGTAACACACTGCAAAGAGAAATCTCAACTAACCAGAGATTCACAGGCTCTGCCTGCACTGCTTTTTATAACCAATCCCCAAAAGGCCCCTGGTAAATAAAGACTGACATCTAGCATCTGAAACAAAACTTAGGACTGATTCCATTTCATATAAAACAAAATTTCAAAGCAACTATCAGAGAGACAGTGGGAATATAAGGGTTTGTTCCCCGGTCCCCCCTGCATGAGGGGGTCCTGGTTCCCAAGGTTAAGATTCAGGCCAGCCAGGGAATTGCACCAAACTCAGCCCAGCTGCCTGCTTTCCTAAGGAAAAAACCCTCATTAGCAGTTTTGGAGATCTAGAAGAGGGAGATGATTCAATTACTGGATTTTGCAGTGAGTTTCCGTCAAGTGCAAAGGGCTGCTGTTGCTTGTCTCAACAGAATTGTGAAAAATATCCCCAGCAACTAAGTCCGCATTTAATAAGGGAATGTTTTAAGTTTTCTTCATTGCTCATGTCACGTTTTAAAAAGAGACACAGATATAATGAATAAAACTGAACTCAACACCAGTGGTTGCAAACTGGCATGGTTCAGCTGAAGTCATCCAGCGCCTTTATCTTTGTTCACGTAAGTGAAAACTTAATTAGGTCAATCTTTTGAAAGGCCAAACACCCAAGAAAACAAAAATGTGTCAAGGTTGACATTATGAGCAAGGTTGCCCAACGATCGCTTCAAACTACAGCATACATAAGTCAAATGCACACATAGGCAAACGATATTGTAAACAAAATTAAAAATCACGGAGAGGAAGTTTGTAGGTAATTAGGTACAAACATCAAATTAGTAAGCGATAATGAAATTAATAGACTAGAGATACTCACATATCAACATAAACACACACATGAGAATAAACTTTTACCTAGGTAAAGTATAAAATATGTGGGTGTTTCTGATTTATCTCTAAAATCTTCTCATATTGCCTTGTATCTCTAACTTGGACCATTCTGAAATAGAAATAAGGTGTGCAGACAAGGCAGGGGAGTGCAAAGATGAACCAGCCATTTGAAACATAACACCAAGGTTCCTCAAGGGTCCAGCCCTTCTATCTGTAACAATCCCACAAATGCTTAAGACTGATACATATGACAACATGAACATAAAGGGGTTCGGTTACACAGAGGTAGTTAAGGGTCTCTGCATAAGAAGCCCAACATACATAGGAGTACCAGTTCAAAGCAAACAATGAGTTGCATGGGATGGTGTAAGCTGTCTGAATACACCCTGAGCACCAACAATTAATACTTACATCTCTTAATATGAAGAGACTTGTTAAAAGTGTAACTCGACCAATATATGAAACCACAAGAGGGCAGCAAAGCAAAGCCTATCCCATTTCTGTACTTCTAAACAAACACAACTAAACAGAACCTGATAAGGATTAAAGGTGAAAGTTTGTGTGCCTAAGTGACAGGAAGATAAGCTCAGGGTAAACTGTTTGCCAAATGTCTTTGCTTGTTACTATTAGAGGAACTGAGGGCTGACATAAGAAATGCATCAAATGCCGGTCACCACACTACCTACTTTTACGGGTTCTCATGCACACGGATCCATTTCAGTCTTACTAATTTTATTTTTTTCACCCCCAGAAAAACTCCTGAAATTTATTGTTGTGCTCTTCCCAGGCTGAAGCATAAGACACCTTCATACCTACATATGCTCATCATCCCAAATGAAACAGAGATGTTCAGTCAGATATTACTGCTTCTTGTCCACTTCTTGGGCATTAGAGAGAAGATGCCCACAAACCCCAGTAGCACAGCCGTGCCAGTGGAGCACCACAGCTAAGCTTCTGAGACTAGATCAATTGCACATAAGGAACAGAGGGTGCAAAATTAAGAAACAAACAAAAAAAACCCACCACACTGTCCTCCTCTGGCATCAGCCTGCTGTTCATTTCACAGGGAAAAATCAAAGGTACAACACCGACAACAGAAGACAGAAGTTCAAAGCCCCCAAACTGGTGTATTTTTTCAATGCAAACATTACAATTTTCCCATGTCCAAAATAACCTTATCACTTTTAATATCACTTTACCACGATCACTATTACTACCTTTTTCCCAAAAAGGTACTCACCTTGATAAAGATGCTAAGCATGTAAACTGTTCATCCAAACAGTTAATATTACAGAAACTAATTGGCAACTGAAACCAACCTCACAAGATGCAGCATTAGACAAATCCCTAGTAGATGGATGTGTCAGCCCTACTTCAATTAACCACATAATTCTCAATAGCTAAGTCAAGAGAGGTTAATTTCAGACAAACTAAAGCTCACCTATGTGTCAAAGATCTGTTGTCAGTAGAAAGACATTGGACACCTTCAGGGAGCAATTTATATCCATGTGAAACAAGTTAATGCACAGAACGTTTAGTTATTTCAACTGCTGAGTGGGCGAAGGCTCTAAACACTGACATTTAAAACAGGAAAACTGAATGTAGGCTATCCAGTGTACACACTAATCCCAAAACACTTATTGGACTTCACAGAACAGTCATTTACTCTTAACTGGGTTGTAGCCAAACTGCTATACTGTAACACAACAAGTGAAAAAGCATGTTACTTAGCCAGCCTTGCTTCTCTGCCTCACAGTAAAATATTAAAAATACCTTAGCTCCCATATAATATCATGCCAGGACTTAAAGATCTAAGACGTATGAATGGTTTAACCACTAGCATCAGCCACTCTGGAACACATTCATAAGCATACAGGCCCATGTTGATTTCTCCAGTTGTATACGGGGTAGCAGAACAAACATTCACCATTTTATCTGCCCTAACAACTCCAGCACAATGTCTTTTTTCCACTAAAGGAGAGACAGACAGCAGAACACCAGAATTTCTTTAACTCTAGCAGTCAGAAAAGGCTTGATTTCTTGGAAACCACCGATTTTTTTTCCTCCTGAAAGCAATTGCTTGTTTACAGTCTATGCACAAATGTGACCATCTTCAAGAAAGGAAGCAGAGCAACGAGGAGTTCAGGTTTTCATCAGCTCTGATCTCTTAGATTGTGGGGCCAAGCAGGCACTAGAGATGAGGCGATAGCATGGGAGGTCTTTCATATTGCCTGTACCAGGTTCCAAAGTAGCATCTGCCCACAACTAGATAAATTGCAGATACTGCATCAGTAGATGCACTCAAGAATACTCAGCTTTGTAGTTAACTCATACCTAACAGTGCTACATTTCTTTTTAACAGTAAGAATTTTGCAAGTGTCTGATCATTTCTGTACTTCTGGATGTGAAACCATGAAACCACTAATAAAGCAGCACGGACACTAGCACGAAGCAGCAGACGTTTTCCTCCACAGACTGTTTTCAGCAGACTATTACAAGGTGACCCGTGTCCTCTCAGCCGGCGCTGCTTTACCAGAAGCCAGTTTCTTTTCAGCTTTCCAAGCTCAGTTGTTACAGGAGCTGCACACCTGGCAGAGTCATACCCAGAAGTGAGGCTACCTCAGTGCACACAAAACACCCCCAGCATGCAGCCCCCAACAACACTTGGAGCTCCCGTACATCTGAGCCTGTAGATAGACTTGAGATGTGTGCCTATGCTATACCAATCATTAAAGAGAAAAAGCACACGTACAGACACAGGAGTATACGGAGTTACACAAGACAGTGCGTGCACAGATGTGTGTACGTGGGCAAACATGTAACAAATAATAAAATTTGGCTTACTCCGTGAAGTCATTCAGATGATTTACTTACTTTTTTTGTCTCAAACAGGCTTGATATGTCAGAGCATTTCCAGGAAAGAATCATACAGCTGACAGGTAAACATGACCAGCTAGTATATGCACTATATTTAGTAATATATAGGAAATACATTAAGAGCTAAAGGCGGATTTAATGGTTTCATACTATCCTAGGATATATTTTGACTTTCAGAACAGATCCAGACTTAGGGCTTTTCCACTGACCTGAGTGGCAGCTGCAGAAACCTGACACATCACAGGTAGCCATCAGTACTTTGCAGACTGCAGCCCTGAGCTACTGCTTTTTTTCTGTATTTAACTATTGTTTTTTAACATTCGCATGTCCTTTTTGTGGCTTGAAACAATGTGTGGAATGATCAAAGGTACAATTAACCACTTACTGAGAGATAACAACGCTCATTTAGTAAATGTCGCAGGTAGGAGAACTGATAAAGTTTTATAAAATATGTCCAGTGATATGACCAGGAACATTTAAAAGAAAAAAAAAATGTGCATGAGACAAGCTGGAAGTACTTACTCACCAGATTAATATAGCCTCAGGCACACACAGCCATCACCATCAAAACCAGTGTTAAGATGTGGGTAGATTTTATTCCTTCTTGCAGTGTTTCTTACACACTATCAGTGGGAGTCTTTACATGAAGCTGGAAAAGGTTAGCACTAGGTCCTAAATTAAGCTGAAACCTCAAAACCACTTAAAATATGAGAAGGGAGATGCAAAGTTGAGCTCAGTTTATATACACACCCAGGCTGAGCTCTAACCCGGCAGGAAGATAAACAGTTTCTCCTTGTTCAACATAAGAGCTGGTTTAAGCATGTTCTTTACTTCAAAAAGCTTTTATTCATTAGAGCTACCAATCTTGAAGGTACCCAACTACCAGTTGCATACAGGGAATACCTTTTTAGCTCGTAACTGCTGGATCTGTGCTCTTTTTGGTATCAGGTCAATGGCTAGTTGTAGTTCATTGTCTCTGTCTACTGGAGAAAATTACTGAAACTAAAAAACAAATATTCTGTAAATAAAAAAACATCTTTTGGGTCCTTCTAGGTCTTTAGTAACATTCTACCTAAGCCTTCTTCTTGACCCTCTGCCTGCACCTGACTTCAGGGCAACTGGATTGTCTTTCTTTGAATGCACAGCTTTGTCAAGTCACAGGCACAATCAGTCACCAACCATGCAACCTCCTCACCAACCCTGTAACTCGGGGAGTGGGTCTGGTTTTTAGTTTTGTGGGGTATTGTTTGGTTGTTTTTTACAGAATAAATCACTTCTTTGCCATTTACCTTTTAACTGTGATAGGTTTCACAGGTAAACAATGTACAAGGTGTTTCAAAAAGATGGACCCAATTTCAAACCAGTTTATTTCGTGATGACAACATGTTACAATTACACGAAAATTTACAAACAGTTTAATGAGTTGCCAAGTTTTAGTAACCTTTTTATAAATGCTCAGCATTGAGACAATAGCTGAATTTGTGGTTGCAGAGATGCAGTGATTTCAAATTGGGTCCATCTTTTTAAAACACCCTGTCATACAACTTTAACCTCCTCTAAGCATATGGCTTCAGAACTAGAAGGATGACATTGAAAATGAGCAATGTCAGAGTCCAGATTAAATATGGGCAAATTCTTATCTTGATCATAATAATCCACAAACTATAATGCTGCTTCATGTTAGTTAATTAAAACATATGACAGCATCATTATTTCATCTTTCATCTCCAGAACTCACACATACTGACACTTTTCTGATTGTGAACACAAAGGTCAATGGCATCATAAGAGGACATATCACGCAGCTTTCCAGGTAACAAAAAGAATTATTGCAATGAGGATTTAGACCGACAACTTCAGGTAAGACACACTCTGAGGACAGGGGACCACTTTGTCATATATTCTGTCCAATGCTAGGCCAGACAAGTCATTCCTTACTCAATTTTCACCAGGAAAATCCTGATGAAAAACCTGAACAGGTTTATATTACTACAAGCCAACATAAATCCCTAACCACCTCACGCAGTACTGCCCAGTCATTTCCACAGTGCAACTAGGTAAACATTCATACTAGACCATATCAAGTAACTTCTTCCTGCAGCTCAGCACCAGGCCTTTCTTGTTCTGTCACATTCGAGGCATTTTGGGATTGCTTGAGGAAAAAAATCCTAATTAAAGGTAAAAGAAGGGGAATAGGTAGAACTTGCCAAATGGAGGGCAGCTGATAGTAAGAGAGAGGAAAGGACTCGAGATCATAAACAGCACTGCCAAGAAGCTAATACAGGATGGCAATTATTTTATGAGATCATCACCAAGGTATAATGTCAAATATAAAAACACCAACTGGTACTTTTAAAAGTGAGAAACTGGGATTTTTTTTTTTTAAAAAAGAAACAGTATTTCACCATGCAGAGAAAAATTTCAACCTTAATGAAATTCACACATATAAATATCTTGTATGTGTAGGCCTTACCCTGAACTCTTTAGCAACTCTGAACTGAACACTGGAAAGACACTAATTCTGTCATGACTATAAACTACCGGAGCACAGTGCCAGTCTGCTAACAGAAGACTAAATGAGTATTTAATTATGCAGCTGGCAGACGTCAGAGGTCCCCCATCACTTCCTCCACTAAAAAAAAACCTGCTTGTTGTCAAGAGAATGGTCTGGTGAAGGTACATGAATAGAATAAAGGAGCCCTGTACTTCAGTTCATCTTTGCCCACACCTTTGGCCAACTTTGACATTTTTATTAACACATGTATTTTTCTTCCAGAGTATGGCTGTGAACTCTCTAATCCTTGAATGAAAATTGCATAATATCTGCATTAGTTGTGCTGCCTAACCAGTTCAGCTAACTTGCTTAGGAGAGAATCATTTAACTTCCAAAAATATATACCTTTTAGTTTGAGTCTAGATCCACTGAATAAGGAAAGTATGAAGAAAACAGAACAAACACTGTAGCAAGGAGTTAGAAGAGACCAGGAATATACATAAACCACAGCTGAAGATGAAACAAGTGGAAAAATAAACCAAAACCAAAAACGGCTCAAACATGCCCTAATAACAACAAAAAAAAGAAAGGTAGGGGTTTACATCTCCGGCCACGTAGGCTCTTTGCACATTTTCCTCTAAGGATTTGTCTTTTTTTCGAGGCAGGGGAAGGAACGAGGGGTAGGGGGGTACGGTCCCTCCCGATCTGCCCACCTCCCTGCAGCATGAGGATACCCAGCGAGGAGATTCCACTTGCACTCCTGCTGGGCACCAGGATTCCTCTGTTTGTGTTAGCTTAGGTCTATCGGATGAAGCTTCCTGTTAGTATGTATTTGTTCCAACTGTAAGGCAAAGTATAGTTGGTGCTTCCTGAAGGAAACAATGGCATATTTTTTAACCAGCTCTTTGACTCCTTGTCAAAGAAACGCTGTCTTCTACCCCCTGTGTGAGAAAGCAGTTTTACTGTTCAAGAAAAATCGTATAGAATAAAGGGTAGTCTGATACTACAAAAAACAGGTTAGCCATACAGCTAAATAAGCAAGGCTTCTATCACACTTACATGGCTCTTCTGGGAGATTAGAGTCTGTTAAAACAATTTAAATGATGGGCAGTGTACCAAAGCACAAAGCACACAATGAATCAAAAGTCATTTAGGATACAGCACTAGAATTATTGCAGGAAAGGCATTTAAGGTCTTGGCAAAGGTATGATTGCAGTACAAATGCAAGCCAGACGTCAAGATGCTTCAAGAAGAAAGGTTAACTGCCCACAAAAAGTAATGTTATTGCATC
Organism: Pampusana beccarii; assembly: GCA_013399365.1. NCBI lineage: Eukaryota > Metazoa > Chordata > Aves > Columbiformes > Columbidae > Pampusana > Pampusana beccarii. Next base: position 106,829 of record VWYH01010615.1, read on the forward strand.
CTGCACCAAGGTATTGGGTCCTTTGAGAACAGGCATGGTTGAACAGGAAAAAGATGATAGGTACTGTGTAAGAAACTGGGAAAATTATATGCTGCATTTAAAACAAGTGCCTGATCCAAGAGTTGTGAACCACCAGACTGCAGAAGCTTCATCAGGCCTCCTCAGACAGTTCATAACAAGCTTCTGATGTGCCCGATCATTAACACGACACCCCAACATAGCAACATGACAGCCATGGAAGGAGTAAGTGCACGTGCACAGTGGGGAAAAGATGCCACCCAACACTCCACATCAGAAGAATTTTTGCAGTTGTATTCACATACGCCCTAGGCCTAGCAAGAGAAATATGTCATTAGTGCTCTTACTTGAAGACTAGAAGAGTACAGTGAATACACCATAAAACACTTAAAGATTTTCTCTTTATTCTTGTGGTGATGAAACACTACAAAGCAGGAAAGAAAATGTAACTTTCACAGCTTATTTTGCTTGGAATATCTCACTCTCACTTTTTGTCACTCTAAAATACCGCTAGGAAACCAGAGTCCTGTGTGCTTTCCTCATCCTCTCAATTCCACATTCAGGTTCACCCCCATCATTCAAAGCAAAACCCACCGTCCAGCAGCACGTTCCAAACGATGTTCACGGCCGCACACTCATTCCCCGCAGCTCTAACAGGCTGCTCAGCTCCAGGTGGGCACCAGTGCCAAACCCAGGCTGCACTTGGTTGAAGCACACACGCCAGCAGAGGCAGAGCCCAACTGTGGCTTTACAGCTGCCCACGCCAAGTCACTCGGTGGTGGCAGCGCCAGCAAGAGAACAGGCAGCAACCCCAAAAGGGCCCTCAAAGGATCTGAGCCTGTCACCCTTAGAGCGGGGTGGACATCTTCCTTGTTTTACACAGGAGGCAGATTTAGGCAAAACCAAACATGAGTTGCAGACGAGGACTTAGGACTCATCTTGCAATAGAGGACTTTCCTTTTTTATCAGCCAGTTCTGGACAAGTTTTCATTTTAATGAGAGGGGGAAAAAAGATAGGCGAGAGGTTTGTTCTAAAAACTGAGTGCCACAATACCAGTAAAACTTGTTTTCTAGGTGGAGTTTTATACAGTTGGTCTGAGGGCTTATGATATCACTATTCCACTTTTCTTGTAACAGCAGATTCAAGGCAGCAGAGTTTAAAATAATTTAGCATCCAAATATTAAAATAAAAATACTAAAACCTCAGACTTCGTAAAACCAAACTTCTGAAAAATTGCCAAGCCTAGACTGTTTCTCTGCTTTGCTGTTATAAAACTTCAATTAAATAAATATTTCTAAATAAAATACTATACTTCTTTAAAAATAAACTTGAAATTACTTTCCTTAAATACACAATATTTCTGTAAACAAGCAACAATATTTAATCCCAACGGCTTCTCTTGTTTGGGATGGCCAGACACTATTTTGATACCTTGATCTGACAGAGCATTTTCAAGATCTGTATGTATTACCCCTCTTTTTTTTCTTATTTAATTTCATCACAGCAGCACTGCTACAAATCACTTGCTCTCCCCAATTAAGGATCAAAGGACATTGTATTATGCCTCCTAAAGCACACGTATCTTATAATACTGCAGCAAAACTACACTTGGTCTGCTTCTCAGCCCACAGAATTGCTTGCTTAGTAATCAACTTCTGGATATTGCACACAGACAGGTAAGAACACCATCCTACCTCTACCTCAGAGATGTAAAACAAGATAGAAGAAAAAAAGGAAAGCTTGTCTCCACACCTAAGGAAAGAGGCACTATCCCACAATGTTGTGCAGGTGATTCACTAGTGCACTAAACTTCTATACTAATTTTACTGCAGTGCAAATGAGGACTTACGCTTCTACATATTCTATAAAGAAACACCCATATTGCGAGCTCACTAAAAACCCTCCATGACAGGAAAACACTACTGATATTTTTGATAGTATCCTCTATCTTTAGTTGTGAATAGAGTAAAACAATGACAGTGGCTAAAAAGCCACAGACAAATACATACATGGGGAAGAAGCAATCATATCTTGAGCTACTGACCTGGATAGATGCTTAATTTGATTTATTCCAAATAGCACTAAAGCGATACCAGACCCAAACAACTCTGGCCTGCCCCTCACCTGATTCCCCAAATGCCTTTTTGTGTTCCTTTCTCCTGAAATAACCGTGACTGAAAGGCACTTTCATCAGTGCTGGCCAGTAAGATGAAGACCGTGAGAAAGATCTGAAGCTGGGATAAGTACTCTCACCACCATTTCCATTATGATCCCCTGCTTTAATTATCTGAAGGTACAGCTGACAGATGCTTTCACAGAAATACTTATTGCCTCCTCCTTTTGAGCTTTTCCACATTCACTTCTCTGCTGCATGTTTCTAGGGGTGCTGGGGGAGAAACACAGCCCCCGTAATGCATCACAGCTGAGAAACACAGAAGAGAAACTACATGACAGGTTAACATTCCTAAGGTGAAAGCAGAGGAATTCAAGAAGATAGACATATTTCCATTCCCAGAGAGGAGAAAAGTGTTTGCTGAAGGAAAGATGTAACGCTTGGAAGCTACAGCAACTTGACTTAGTTTGCTTTAAGTGTGATGGAAATTTCAAGTGCCCCTGGAGGAAAAGAATGAGAAGTGTCTAGGAAGTGACAGGCAGCTCGTGCATTTACAGCAACAGAAGCTTTCAGTGAATACAAAAAGCTCTATAAATATGTGCCATGAAATAGAGAAATGCTCAATACTCCTTTTCCCTAAAAAAGCCTAAATAGACTAAATTCCCAAAATGCAATCCATGCTGTGCTTAAAGAGCTTTAGCTCTGTGCCCTCATCACGCAATAGACAGCTTTCCAGGCTGAAAATGATGAAAATAATTATTTCCGCCATTCCACCAGTCAAGTTAGCTGTTTGTAGAAATTCCAACTGTCTATCAATGGGCTAAAAATTCTGCTGTATTGTTTGTACTTGCATTAAAACCATTCAAGGCTTTGATCTATAAATTGGTTTTACCCTTTCAGAAATGAATCTTGCAAATCTACAGTTCAGTGCAAAATTATAGGAGACTTAATATAATACTTCAGTATAGCAGTAGCATTCCTCCAACAGCAATCATCTATTTGCCAGTCTATGGGCAGCATCTGTGGTGCTGTGACCATGGAAAGCTGAGTTGACTATATGAGTGAACCCAGATTCACAGAGAAAAGTAGCATCTTTTAAAGTGAACCGATAAAGCCAGAAGAAAATTAGGCAAACTCTCAAGCAATAAATGGAAGACTCACACGACTTAGAGCTTTTGTGTCTTTCCCAGCCATATGCACCAGTCAATGTACTGATCAGGAAAAAATATGGATGAAATTCTAATGGGATAGCAAAGGAAAGCAATAAAATTAAGAAGGGAAAAAAAAAAAAAAACCCTGCCCCAAAGAAAACAACGTAACATTAAAAGAAAACTGCTCAAGAAGATTATAATTACTTCTGAGGCCTGCATCCAATGACATTACAAGGTGATTTAGTGTCCAAAATTCTTCAGCTTCAAAGTGGGACTTCAAACTTGTACACTCCGACACCAAAGAACTTCCTTCTAAGAGAAGTTAAGGTGAAGTAGTCAAAGGTGTGAGATGCTTAATACACTGAACCTTACAGGAAGGGCTCCTATTCAGGAACAGAGCGGCTCTATATAACAACAACAAAAAAACAACTATTAACTGGACACACAACCCTCTGTGCTCCTAGTAATGGCCTTTACCACTGAAGCTGCCAAGCATGCGTTTTATTTTTCCTCTTCCAAAAACTTTTCTGTAGTTGGAATTTTAAAATACTTGCTCACTACAATGATCAGAAAGTTATAAAAATGCGTATTTTATAAATATTAGATTTTACTACAGTTTAGACTGCTTTCCTCAACAAGCACCAGTTAAAAGCGTACTTACTGTAATATTATAGAACAAAAATACATCAGCATGCATATACCTAATGCCACTGCCAACTTCAGCTGCTCAAACATCATGTTTCCACCCTAAAAACCACGAGGCATCTGAACATTTCAGGGAGTTGTCTTTTGATGCTGCAGAGGAAAGGAAACCCTATTTATTTTGTAGCAAAATCTCAAATTCTCAGTCAGGTAAATTCAAGAACAAGGATTTATCAACATTTGTTAATGAAAAATGACCTGAGAGATGGTAACATGGTATGGCACATCTGAAGGTGGGTCATAGCCTTAGCAGGGGACAGCTAGCACAGTCCCTTTAAAGTCAGGCGTACAACACCCACTTGCATGCACAGGGAGCTGGCAAATATTTTGCGATATGTATAAATGTAAATGAGACCTCAGAGTCAGAACTACGATAGCTTTTCTATATTTTCTGAAGATTCTCAACTTCCGCTGCTCATCTTGCGACCTCCACAGCAGTGGGAAAGGTCACAGCACTCCTGCAGACCAGCAGCTTGGACCACCCATCACACCAGCTGCCAAGCAACTGAAAGAACAGAGCAAAAAAGGCCTTGGATGGAAGCTCCCTCTGTACTTTGTCATGCTATTCTGTCCCCCTAAACTTAAAAAGAATGGAGGAAAACACAGAAGAAAGCATGCAGTACATCTGCAACAGTAAGATGTCAAAAATATTAAATTACTCAAATTTAGGTTTCAATTCCATCTCATTCAAACTTTACAAGTACCAGAAGTATTAGGGCATTAAACCATAGGGCATATTATTTCAATTCCGGCATATTTCTTTTTAAAGCAGCAATATTTCTATGTATGTACTTAGTTTTGTATGTATTTCTTACCAGTGGATAATAATCATAAATAAACATAAATTCATAATATATAAGAGCTAAGTATGAGGGTGCAAGCCTTTAGGAGAGGCAGCAACTTGAAGCATAGCATTTCATGGCTAAACTACCAGGAAATACAAAATGATGATTTTCTGTCAAAGCTCCGTGCCCTTGAGATTAAGCTGTCATTTCAAGAGTATGTTTAGAAAGTGTCAGTAAAATGTAATTATATGATCTGCCAGCGTATTAAGAATATCCATTGGAGTAACATATGACCTCACGGCAAAATAATGCTTTAAGATACTTGGCACTAAACTATCGGACGTTTTAAACCAATATTAACAACATTGCAGCAGCATCCAAAACCCTACGAAAACTGCAATATCAAATTCACCCACCTATGTGACACTGCAGCAGATGCAGATCCTTCTGTGTGCGTAACTGACCACCCGCCATAATACTCAATGAGATACTTGCTGGTAGCCATTCACGTCACAGTATCTATTAATTCTACCTGTTTAGTTTTTCAATCATGGGAAATTATCATTTAGAACTACATCCTGTATATTCTAGTGGCAATGAACTGAGGGGAAAAAAGCAGAGATGAAAGCTGAAGAGAGAAACACGGTACCACCGAACCAAGAACACTGAACTTTCTGCTTTGCTTTTTAACAAACAAAGATTTGTATGGTTAGAATGAGAGCTATTAAAAGCAGTCTAATATTTTGAAGACACTTCTGGAAGTGTATCATAATCAAACCATTACACTTCACATGCATCAAGTAATCCATAAAGTTCTTCCATGTAAGGATCGGATTTCTGTGTATGTTCATCATACAGGAGCTCAGTGATTATTCTTTTGAATAGATCTTCAACTTAAAGCACTGATTCCTTTTGAACATGTAGTTCTAGTTACAGATCTTAATCATTTTTGACCAGTCAATCTCTAGTGAATTTATTAAACTACAAAATCTATCAAGCAGAAGATTCAGGACCCTTATTTCATGCTAATCAATACATTTTACAATAACTGAAAAGAAGTAAAAATTAAAATATCCAGGACATACCAGTCACCTTGTAAGTCACAAGGCAAAGAAAATAAAATTACAAAGGACGAAAACAGTTGACCTTCCTTTTCAAACTGCAGCTCTAATGAAATATTTATTTCTTATTTCCAAATTATTTTAGCAACAGGCTTGCCCAGATCAAAGCACAACTTCTTTTTAAATGGAATTTTTTCAGAACAGACTATACCGTACAGAGTTCAGATTTACTGGACAGACCATGAAGACTTTTTTTAAAAAAAACAAACAAGCAAACCACACACAACCTTAAATAGTAGCATGCTTTGTTTTCTTGAAGTCCACAGGACCAACTGGAGACAGAGGGGTTACTCTTTTTCTGTTCATCAATGTAAAAACCCAACCTGCAATAATTAATACTGTTTTTAAAGACGCAAAGCACTTCAAAAGCTGCAGGAGGCTGAGGAACACCAGTAATATCAAACAGTATTACAATAAAAGTCAACAGTACAGCATAAGCCTGAAGGACATGATTTGATTACAGACATTATTGAAATGGCACCTGTGCCATTGGAGAATACTTTTCTATGCAGTTTCACCTTCGTCAGTACAAACAAAAGCATTGTTCTACTTGGAAAGTCTTTGGCAGCAGATTTGGGAAAATAACAATCTATCTCTAATGTGCATAGCACATAACATTTGTTTCATAATCTGATGGAACACAATTAATTTCTTGACCAGCCGACAGGATATGCTTAATTAAAAAAAAAAAAAAAAGAAGTGGAAGGGAGCTTTCTTACTCTATGTAATCCTTTTTATCTTCTCTAAGCAACGATGTGGGCAGATTCCTACTCTAGGCAGTCTGCATGTGAGCACCACATGAAGTGCAATAACAATGAATGGCAGAAGCTGGGTACTAGTGCAAGCCTCTGGCTTTTATATATCTTAGATATTGTTCATATTTTTCTTAATATTTCTTAGATAAATACATTAGATGGTGACACAAATTTAATAAAAATATTTTTTAAAAATATTTTTTAATTTTTTTTTAATATATACCAGGTTCCCATGCCCAAGGTGTCTTCTCCATAAAAATAATCACTTTTAGAAAATAGAACTATTACAACTGGTCTCAAAAAAAAAAAAGAAAAACCAAACACCCCACACCAAAAAAACCCACCACCTTAGGACAAGTAACTTATAAACTTCACATTTGCAGATTTCCTTTTATATACTATTTCCCATTACTCAACAAGTACCAAAAGAAAACCATGCTACTGTGCGATATCCTAATTCCTAATTGGGAAGGAGAAGGCAATTTCACATCACACACCTATGACACAGATCTTTGTGAAAACAGTATTATATAACAAAAAAATGTATTATTTTCAGTAGAATTCTGACTCCAGACCTTCAATTGAGTTCAGAAAAACCTAGCATTACAGATAAGTGGGGCACATCAGCAAACAAAAAGATTTATGTTTGAGCAGCAACACCATGAACTTCCTCAGCAACAGACTTTAACAACAACAACAAAAAGATAATTTTTCTGAACAGTGAGGAGCTTCTTTACCTGAAACAATCCCTGAACTTTTAAAAGTGATCAATGGAGTTTTCATACCATGCTCAAGTTGGCACAGAGACATGTTTCGCATCCACCTGAGCCACTTAAGCATGAGTTAAAATAATATTATCACTCCCACAGTAAAGAAGGCTTCCAGAAACAGACTCCGTTTTAATCAATAAGTCCCTATTCAAAAGATTTTTTTTTTTCAAAGACTGACTCCTTTATATAAAGGTAAACTGTCAGCTGAATTCTTGATGTTCCCTATCACAACTAATGGACAGGAGCACAGGAACAGTTTGGGGATGGAAAGCATCAGAAGTCAAAGAGTTCATCACAGTCAAGTTAAAAAAGGTTCAGTGAAGAAAAACAAAAAATCAAACCTCTCTGGAGGGACTGACAGAGGCTTCTGAGGGAAGACTCCAGCAGATGGCCCCAAAGCAGCAGCAAGTTTTCTCAGAACAGCACATGGACAACCAGCACCACTTCCAGTGGTTTTCTGTCCACACTGCAAAGACAGGCTGGAGCGCCAACTCCAGTTTGCTCTGCTGGTACTGATGCGTTGGAGAAGGCACCTTTGCTCTACTAAAATGAGTGAAAGCTTTCTTTTCTTTATGTATTTATTTTTTAAGAACATAAATTAATACACAAAATCAGATCTGGTCAAAAGATGTGATCACCTAAATTGACACTTACTTTTCAAACTTAAATTTTCTAAGCACATTGTTTCTATTTTTTATCCTTCTCTCCTCCTGATTTAGGCAATAAAAGACAAGCCATTAATTGTATGAAAAAAAGTCTTTTCCCCTTCATTTTTTTTCCATAAAAACTGAAATTTCACTCTTCGGAGAAAAATGAGAATTATCAACATTAAGTTTTCTTTAGAGACAAATACTTTTAAATTTAAATATTTTTAACGGATATCCTGATCCTGCCTTCATGAGCCATTAAATATCATTTCGATGTGACAAAAAGCACATGGTTACAGTGCTGCACAGCTTTTCAAAAGCTTCTTCCATTGTGATTAAAAAACTTCAAGTCATTGTAGAAAATATTTTAGGCAGACATTTTCCAGTAATAATGGGTCAGAAAGCGGGTACAGTACATATTTCATTACACGTCATTACTCACACACTTCCAAGGTTAGTTGTGTCTAAGCCCTTTTTGGAAACTAAAGAATGGTTTCTCCAACAAGAACATCTAAAATGCATATGCTCAAAAGCAATGCATTCTGGTTAAAAGCTACTGCATTCTGAAATGGGACTTTCAGGTCCCTCATTAAAATGTCTTCCTTAAATATATTCCTTCAGAAAATCCATTTCATTAACTAATGAACTGGCCTTCCTCCGTGTTCAGGAAGGCACAGTCGGCCCCAACGCAGCTGTGCTGATTGATGAACTTGCTGTCTAAGAAAATAAATAGATTAAAAAGAAAGAAGCTTCCAATGTTTTGGGGTTTTGGGGGTGTTGTTGTTGTTGTTTTTTCTTTTTTTCTTTCTTTAATGTGACAATGGCATAAAGAGCAGCAGATGGCAGCATGTTGTCTGGTTCATCACCTACACATCTTTTAGGCAGACAAGTCTGTCACAGGGTAAACAAGAACAGTGTATAGAGGCAATTACTGCACTGCATCAGCTAAAACACTGTCCATCAAAAGCTTTTAGAAGTCTTGGATAGTTGTCGTGTGGTTTTTTTAAATTATTTTGGTTTTGTGGGTTGTGGGGGTTTTTTATATTTACTTAGGCTAGTATTCCTAAAGCCACCAAAGTATTGACCCTAAAGCCACCACTACTTGCATTATTATTTCTGCACTATGATGAGGTTTGGAAGAAAATTCTGTTTTCACCATTAACAATCAGCCTGTCGTTCAGTGAAAGTGGAAAAACCTATTCACATAAAGAGCCATTTACAGCTCACCTCGCTGTCAGTAGTAAATATACATACACTAATGATTATAGAGAACCTCAGAGCTACCAAAGCAATTAACATATATTAAGGATGGCCATCTTTTCCACGCTTTGCAATATACATTGTGACAAGCTAGGTCTAGTTCTAGGTAAATTAATTTACATTAAGAGATCTCCCATTCCATGGCCTTCCTTACTTAGCATGTTAAAGAAATTCAGCAGTAGCTAGTTCTCTTACTCTAGTTTTTCCTAAAACTCCACTACCTTCTTATTCACCAGCTATCAACTAGTCATGCATTAAAGTCTTCAAAAACACATTAGAAACCAAGAAATTAAAGTTATAGATAACTTCTGCCCCAATATATTTCCTGATCTCGGGTAGTTGCCTTGCTCTTACAGACTGACCTTTACTGAAAGCACACTGCATACTACATATTGCAAGTTTGTAGGCACAGAACACATTCTTTGGTCAGGTTAAGACTGAAGAAAAAAAAAAAATAGAGAGGATGCTAGCTACTTCCTAAGTGCATGCAAACTTCCACTGCAGTGACCTATGTAGCAATTATTGTCTTCTTTTGTTAGCAAAGAAAAATGAACAGCAGAGAGATTAAGTGACTTACACAAGGTCATATAGCAAGTCTAATGCAGAGCCGAAGATAGATCCCCAAGGACCTGGCTTCTAACAGTGAGTTCACGGTTAAGATTTCCACATCCTGGCTGGGCCAGCTCTTTACAGCAGAAACCAGCAGGCAGGGGGACAGCAGCCTCCTCTCTTTGCCCGGTGAGGCTTACATTTAAGTTAGTACCCCCAGCCATCGCCCAGTTCCAGTGCAGGCACCACCAAGCCTGTGCACAAACACAGCAGGAGGTGTTTCTTGCCAGCTCAGCAGGAACAAAGGCACATGCACCCCAACAAGTCCAGCACGTCCACCAGCTTCTTGTCCACCTACCTTGGTGACCTATGCTGAGCACCCTGCTGGTCAGCAATGTCAAGGGGGGAGCCTGAAGAACTGGGGCCACCCTCTAGACGCTGACCCGGTCCTCACATATCCCTGGTACCCTCTCCTCTTTGTCTTGTAGGGAAAGGCTCCATGTGAGGAGGGCGACCCCCTCAGCAAAGGAGAGACACCCTGCCTGGGGGGTGGGCACATGGAGGATGTGGGGACATACGGACTGAAACTGCCGTGGCCACACCAAGGATTCCCATCCTCGTTTTTAACATCTGTGTTTTTCTTTCCTACAATGAACATCACCAACACACCCCACAATGGAACACTGATTACAGGCTGCAGTCTCCCATCAGAGACTGCGGAACCATAATACTTTGTCATGACAGCTAAGAAGAAACTTGACAAGCTATGTAGGTGTTTAAATAGCAAGAAATTTGCATCTTTTGGAGGAGGATTACAGAGGGTCACTTGTAGGCATGGAGAGAAAGTATTTGCTTGACAATTTCACTCAAAAGCGAGCAGAAAGCAAAAGTTGATAAGAGTCCCTTAGCTGGTCTTAAAAGATTGAGAAGATACAGAGTGGATAAGCTGAAGGCCTTGAAAACCAAAGTCCTATAGCTTATATCTGAGACAAACTGGAAGGGAGAGACCACTGGTGATGCTAACAGAAGAGTGAAAGGGCAAAATTGTCCAATTTAATAAAAGGAAAAAAGTGCTTGACAGCAGCATCATGTCTGTTTACAAGCAGAGCAAGGCTGCATTTGTCAAAGATAAAACAAAGTAGTAACTCAAATACAAGAAGATGTTAACTTAGATGAGTTTCATGTGCCAAAAGGGACACAAAATGCTGTATCTCTCCTTGCATCTTATACTAGAAAATGCTCTATATATAGATGTATGCAAATACTGAAGAATTTATGTTTAAGATAAAACCCCATGTTAGAAGCTTGAGCATTAGGGAGTAATCAGCGTTTCCTATCAATATTCGGAAAGATGACTGTGCAGCTATGTAGCCAGGTGATTCTTGCTTACTAAATATTTTGAGATTTAGCTAACAAAGGGGTGAAACACACTGTTCTCTGAATAAGTCCTTTCCATTCCATTAACCTCCCAAATACCAAGGGTGCATTAATTTTGCACACACACTGTTCAAGTCCATTGTTTGATTCAAGGTTTTGTGTAAGCAAAAAAGAAATCTCTGCTTAAATAGAGACTGAGTCCCCACTGCAGTAGGAACAGACACAGATCCCTTTGGACCACTCAGTCTCTGCAGCAAGACAAGGCCTTGCATGAACATTCTGTATTGGGATAAATTAAATTCTACCTGGTTTAAGGCAGCCCATATCCTTTGGGGTTTTCATTATTTTTTTTTTTAACCTTCAAGACCTTTCAAATGTTATGATGGACAAGTCTTCCAGTGTTTCCTTCTGGTCTCGTTAACACTGTAACAGGCTGTGGAACCATGTGATGGGAAATGAGTGTTTATGAGCAGTGGTCAAGCCCATCAAAGAGATACAGAATGCCAAGATATTCAAAGCTGTATCAGGTTCACAAGAAATCAAGGGCAGGTGTGAAATACAAAAGGTGTTTTACCTCAAGTAAATGACAGGAAGATTTGGGGTTTCTGATTTTATTTTGGGAGAAGAGGAACAAAGAAGAAGATAAACTAATGCAGTGACTTCATGTATTTTACCCAATTCAACAATAAAGCCATCTCTAATACAAAGCAAAACAAATACAGATTTGCCAGTATTTGTGCACACCATACAGGGAGAAAGAGAGTGGCTGACTTGCAGTCATTTCAGTGTATGATAATACAGCATTAGAAGTTGTTATAACATCATGCAGTACCAACACAGACTAATTAGTCACTGTCTTGTCTTCACTCAGAATGAAGTTTAAGGCTTAGATTCATTGTGTGTTTAAGTACAGATTAAAGACTTTAGCCATACCATTTGTTCCATTAAAGATTAAGCTTTATAGCAAACTACTGTCTGTCTCTAAAATCAAATTATGTTAAAGTCAACTTGTCTCAGTTCCACGAACCAGTGTTTACGGTTCAATGTCTCAAGTCAAAATTTATCTTTCCTCAGCTACATGTCTCCAGTTTAGAAGCTGAAAAGACAGCTTGTTGCAGGAACTGCACTGCACAGAGCCTGAAAGGGAAACCACAGCATACCCATATGCAGGCACACACATTTCATATCGCATTTCCTTTAGAAGCTGAGGCATTATCTTACTCTCTGAAACTGCAGAATGTTCTTAAAGTTTCAACTCTTGTGGTCTATCATCACATCACCACATGATGCTGAACACACTCGATATTAGCTATCTTAGAAACTAGACAGGGCCAGGGCCAGTTACTGCCTGGATGGGATACGGCTTGTGAATACCAGGTGCCATAGGCTCCCAAAGCTTGTCCGGAGTTGGCACTTGGATGCAACGTCAAGGGCATCCAGAAGAGCTTCTACTTCAACATTAGCAGTAAAAGACTAAACAAGAGAAATACAAGCTTATTGCTGAATGGAGTGGGTGATTTAGCAGCAGCAGAGACAGATACAGCTAAGGAACTCAATGCCCTCTGTGCGTCAGGTTCCACCAGCAAGGTCTCCCTGACCTCTCTGCTTAGATGCCAGGTTCAAGGCGAACAAACTACCAGGAAGAAATCAGGATTGAGTTAGGAATGACCTGAGAGAACTCTTCCTACACAAGGCCATGGGCCCAGACATGTTGTGTTTGAGGGTGCAAATAATTCACTGTGATTCATCGCTCTGAGGGCAATATATAGGTGGTGTAGAGTCCCCTGACAACCAGAGACAGGTAATGTTGCACCCATCTTCAAAACAGCCAAAAAAAGCATACAGCAGAGATTTTTATCTGTGCAACAGCTAGAACTGAAAAAGTCACAGCCTACACCACTCCTTCTGTGTCTTGCTGTAGCTAATACTGGAAGTTCACCCGTGAAAGCTACATCCACCGAGCCACAGACACAATGGCAAGAAGCCAACAATGGAGCAATCAGGAAAACGGAAATCCCTTGCATCACGAGATTCATCTGCCTGAAACCATCTGGAAACTGACTCTTCAGGATATAAAGTTCACGGCATACTTTCTAAAGGAATCCAGCAAAAAAGATTCACAAGTTTCCTGGGCTTTGACCCAGAACAGACTTGAACATCCTTCTCTGGTTTGATATAGTTCAGAGGAATATTTAAGTGAGAGGTAAAAATTTTCCATGCTAAGAGAGACAGCCCCTGCCTCATCCTTCTCCAACCAGTTCCACTTAACCTACTTATTTCCAAAAAGAAGAACTCCTGTTCTTTCATATCTCTGGGGTGATATGGTGAACAACAGAACCCCACAAACCCAAAAATCAGGGAGAAAGATTCACCAGCTACTCCCTTCAAATCAGAGATTTGGAGGAACACTATTATATGAGTAACTTACCAGCCACCATACCATCAGGAATACCGTCTGCCTGGAATAAGTCTGCTGGCATTTCGTTAACTTCTAACCTTTTTTAGCGTAAAAGACACAGAGGATTCATGGTGCAAGACTGATGATGCTATTGGGAGTTCCACAAAAGTCTTGACAATCTTTTTCCATAGGTTTTGAGAGCTGGAAAAGCGATCTTTGTTTCCACTAGCAGAAAAATCCCTGCATGAATGAGTCCATTAGATTTATTACAATAATAAAGCCACTGGTGCTTTTACCTTTGTCCACAAGACCAACACAAATATAGCAGGAAGTGACAGTCACTCCCCTGTCCTGCCTGTGTGAAACAGTATTTGTCAGCCCTCACAGAGACCAGAAAAGAAAAAAATATGCTTTCATTTGGTAGGAAACTGCTTGATTTTTTTTTTTTTTTAAGAAAAGCATAATTTGCTGATGGCAACCCATCACAACAGCTGCTACACTGAAGTTTAAGAGTGGAAAAAAAAAAAAAAGTAAAAAAAGTATGCTTAAAAATTAAACCTCACTTCAGACCAAAGAAAATAGAGTCAACATAATGTGCTTCAACCAGCAGGCCTTACAAAGTGCCTTGAGGGTAAACAGGACAGACTTGCCAGGTAGCTTGCAAGGGTTAAAAAAAAAAACAAATATATCAAGAATTTCCTAACTACCAGTTATTCTTCCAGAGAAGACGATCAGCCTGGATAGTGTCAGGTCACAAATATCCAAACACACACTCCTTTAGCAGCAGAAGCTACCAAAAGGTCTGAAACCGGAGGCTTCCAAGGACTGCCTCTGCCATGCTTTGAGGTCACCTTACACTGCGACCAAATCCTACCCAAGAGATTTGGGCATTTTCCAAAAAGCTGTAGGACCTAAATCCTATCTCTGTCTTGACTTTAGGGGAAAACGGTTGGTGATAATTTTGGAGGTTTGCAGTGTGGTCTGAATTTTAATTAGCTCTCTAACAGCATTTTTTAGAGTTAGGAAGTCTTCAAGTCAGGTTAAAAAATATACACAGATCTAGTCCTAGGTGGTACCCTCAAATGTTCATGCTTCGATGTCTCTGGAAACAATATCCAGTATATCTGGGGAATTAACGGAACTTTTGGGCAACCAAAGATAATTCATTTAGTTTTGGCTCTTTCACTTGCTGCTGTTTATTCAGTTTCTCAACGTAACTTAACTGCTGTCTTGATTCCAGGTGAAATAGATAACCAAATGCTCAACCGAATTCATCAGCTCCTCTTTTACACAACTGATCAGCTGCAAAGGCACTGCACACACACTGGCTCAGGGAAGAACAGCCTCAAATAGTCACAGACTGAAGATGGCAGCGATCACAGATTACTGCACTGAACACTGGCACCCGTAGTGGGCTCTCAGGGTTGCAGATATAAGTGGCAAACAGCCAAGGGCACCCCACGCTGGCAGGGGGCAAAAGGAAAAAACCCTCCAAGCAGCCCCACAGAGCAGTGTAATGCAAGACCATGTCCCTTTGCCAAATAGCCACGTCTTTATTCCTCCTGGGTACGTTGATGGCACTCAAAAACCACCCAGTTCAGATGAGCACACACCAGACGAACAACCTGTCCTATCATCATGTTCTATTGTTCACACACACGAGTTCTTCCTAACACCATTTAAATACACAACATGGGAACTCTTGACGCAAGTGTCCTTTGTTTTTCAGCAAAAGATTCGCAACGTTAATTAACTCATTAACCATAAATACTTGAAGTGCAGCTCAGACATTGTTTCCCCTAGACCACTATGCCGCTGCTATTAAGGTGGTGCTTTCAAACTTGCGTTTTATCTGAATGGCTTTTTACCAGCAGTTCCCAAATAAGGCAAGGAACCAAGTCCAACACGTTCAAGGTCACTGTTTGCATGTCTGATTGCACTGATGGTTATAACTGTTGCGGTTTTCCACCTTGAGAGGTCAGGAAGCTAAAGGTCTTCTGGGTAATCAAATGCACATGTAGAAACAATAAAATACACCCATACAAAGACAAGTGCCAAGCTTATTAATACTGTTTGCTTTGCCAGAAATGGCAGCTAGTTCTAAGTGTTCTTAGACACATTTTGCCTGATTTTCCTTATTTTAAAAAAGTACTACAGAGCTGCAAACAATCAATGTCCCTAGAAGCCACCACAGCAAAAAAGCAGAAAAAGGACATCTGAAACTTCGAAAACGTGGCTGTTATCTGCACACCCTGCAGTTTTCCCTCATTCCTGGAATATTTTGCTTAACACAGCTCAAGATGTGTAATTCAGGCTACTCTTCGTTGTCATTTCTGCATCACACTTGTTAAACAAAAGGTGTTATGAACAGCTTATTCTGAACAACAGCTATGCCAAAACAAGCAGAAGAATCTTTTTGAAGGAAAGTTTATCAGTTTCTCATGTAGCTGCTTTTCCAACACACCATCTTGTTGTTACTTTCATTTGAAAATACACTTATTAACTATGATAAATTATTTGCTACTATAGAAGATAATAAGGAAGGCATACGGACTCACTGAACTGGACATCCAACAATCACACACAGAATAGAAAGATTCCCTCCTCTGAGGAACTCGGGAGACTAAAAAAAGAAAGACAACTGCAAAAAAGAGGCAGGTAGGGGATTGAAAAGCAACACCACAACATTTGCTGTGGACTGGTGGGATTTCTACACATCATCAAGTCCTCTTCTAGGCATCACAGGGTGAAAAGGCATAACGAGGGACTTGAACAATAAGGTAGCCTTGGGAAGAACAGATTTGACATCCCACTTCTTTCAAGAAGCTACAAGGAACTGATTATCTGTGATCTCCCCTCAAAAAAGTTCCAAATGTATTAATAAAAAAACCAACCAAACCACAACTAGAAAAAAGTCTATAGTTTTTAGACTTTGAGGATTATTTTTGTTCGGTTGTTTTTTTTCATTAGCTGAAAGATACAATCAAAGAGAGGAACACAAGTGTGTACAACTTACCTAAGGACAATTTTCACTTTATTCATGCCTTTGAACAATTTTCCTTTGAATTTTCAATCATTAGCATGCATTTATTTTCAGGTTAAATTAACAGTGCGGAAGAAAAAAAGTTTCTCATTCCAAATTAGGGTTTTAATTAATCATTAAGCACTAATTAATTTCTCATTTGCCTGGTTTGAGGAATCTTAAGATATACTTCTGTTATCTTATAATTTCAGTCATCTTACGAAACAGTTCGGGAAGTTTTGAGTTCTTAATTTTTTTCAATTCTCCTTTTACAAGTGTCGCTTGTTTAATTAATACAGGGAAAAGTTCACGATTGCTTGAACTGAGCATGTTGTTCTTGGAGATGTGACCATGAGAGACAGGCTGCTGATATTTCTACTTGCTTTCCCTTTTCTCTTCCAAAGTATTCTCCCCAAAAAGAAAAATTGACACTGAAAATTGAGAACAAAATGTAGGCCAAACATCATTTAGTTAGCTGGCCCTGGTTTTACATTGCTTTAGAGAAATAAAACAAAAAATGCTTTTCAACATTTCGAGTCAGTTTTTACCACCAGCAACTGTCTTGTTTACAAGAGACTCAACGCTAGTTCTAAGTACCTGAAGAGTCCATAACCACAGCTATTCAGCCTAGATTATTTCAACATAAATTTTCTTCCTCCCTCCAACCGTGTCACCTCAGCAATTGTAGACCTTGAAACTAGATTTACACATAACTGTTTCCCATCACCCCAAACAAATGGGAAAAAATCAATTAAGCCTGAAGATGAAGCAATGAAAGGTAACTTTCAACATCTTAACTGTCACGATTTAAATCAACAACATTAATGATCTGAGTCCCTGGGCAGCCTGGCAAGAAAAATCAATATGTAGTAATAACAGAATATTCTAAATATTTAGTATACACACTAGAGAACTCATTTATAACTCTAACATACAGGTACTTTCCTGTATCAGTTGTAACACTGAGCAGTGAATACAAGGGGAGATTTGTAAGGGGTTGGCTTCTTGTTGGTTTGGTATTTTTCTTCAGTATTTTACGTTTGTTTTGTTTAAGCCACTTAGGATGGGGTTCTTTTTTTCAAACTCCTAAGTGTGCAGATCCCTTTAATTGCCAACAGAACAAGATTTTCTAAGCAGCAACCAAAATGACACCCACAGTTCATTAAAAAAAAAAAAAAAGAAAATAGAAATCTGTCCATTACACACAGTGTATTATTTACACTCTAGATACAAAAGTATAGCTTCCTGTAGCAAATGAAATTACCAAAAATCGATTTGTTAGTGCCACTTGAAGCTTTGCTGATCCAAAAGCAGATCAGAAACTGAACCACTGGCCAGCGTGGTTCCCTGGTCCCTGTTTGCATGGGGCATCACAAAGGATACAGCCTTGAGAACAACAGATTTCTGGATCTGATCTCTGCCTCAGCCGACATGTTACCAAATAAAATATTTGGAAAACTGAGTTAACAGTACAACATATACATACTGAGTTCCAAAACCATTTTTAGTTTGACCCAAAAGGAAGCACATTGTTTTCTTCTGTTTCTGGGCTCGCTCTTTCAAGCAAAGCAGAGGATAGGTTCACACAGGGAATCGAACACTGTTTACACACTGGAGGAAATGGTGATAGTACTACCAGTGGGTAAGAGGTTCATACACCGACAGACGTTTTAGGCTGAGGCCCTGCAACTGCAATATAGCACTGCAGTGATCCACAAGTGAGAATTCCAGTTCCCATTCAAGTAGCTTAAGAATCTGGAATAAAGATGCCTGTGGATTTTAAGGTGCAGTGATGCAGACAGCAAAGTTTATTTTAGCTTAGGATGCTTCCAAATACCTGTAATGGAAAAGAATGGAAGATTATGATGATCAACCTTATTAAGAATTTCACTGCAATTAACTGAAAGTTGCACGCATATGCAAATCTATTTGACAGCAGCACAGAAATTTACAGCACTAAATTCAAGTTGAGTTAAGGAAACTCTATGAAAACCAGCAAGAAGTTAGTCATATGCCTACCCATGCTGGCTCCTAAATACACAATACAGACACCCTGCTGCACTACATACACAATACCAAATCACCACCATGTAAATAAACAGTCACTGTACTATAGGGACACAGATGTTTTCAAGAGATCTGAGAGAACGTATAAGCAAAAATTAATGATGGGTTCTGAGCTTCCGTAAGTTTAACCCTGGCAGAGCATTTTTCTTGGAGAAGGGGTTAGCTTGATTTTTGGGGCCTCTTATTAACTGAAGCCTTAGACTTACCAGAGAGATGGTTCCTGCCAGCTGCCTCAAAACCACAGTAACAGTGGATTCACAAAAGCCTTTGTCACACACCTGAAATCACAGCTTTTAAATGGCTCAAGTGCTAGAGGATTATAAAAGAATGGGGACAGCAGTCTTCAGGTGTGGTAGCTCCATTGAGCAAACACAAAGGAGACTTTCCAAGCCTTTACACCCTTACACACTAGAATAGACTTTCTATGCTGTGGAAACACACATCAGGGTGGTAAAGGAACAGGGATAAACAAGTACCCCCCAGTGTGTTACTGCAGTTATGTGGCCAACAATGTTTGAGAGAGCTTGAAATGCTCTTCAAACAAGGATCTCCAGACAATAACCTTCCTGTTGGGATAACTTGGCCACCACACTGAAAACTTACCTGTTTAACTTCTCTGCTTTAGCTGGTATTACACAAACCTCTGCTCCTTCTTCACTCTGCATTTGTCCTCAGCTTTCTGTCTCCTCTCATTTTTGCTAAGATATGCATCATACCATCACAGAGCAAACATGCCTTTGGCAGGCCCACATGGAAGACCCACAGGTCAAGAAGACAGAAAACAAATCAGAGTGCATCCCATTAGAGGATAAAGCATGTTAAGTACTCGCTGAATGAACACTTGTACAGTGGCTTTTGATTACTTTTTTTTTTAAAATACTCAACATTTCAAATATTGTATCACACTGAAATCAGCACGAGCTTCAGAGGGGAGAACTAAAACTGAAACACAAGTTACCACAAAACAACAACAACAACAAAAACCCCACCAACAAACAAACAAAAAAACCCCACAAAAGCAAAACACATTGTCACGCACAACTCAGAAACCAAGTTATTCAGTAGCCTGGAACCAGCATCCTGCTGGCTGAGCTGCACAGCTCCCCATTCCCCAGGATGAAGGCCTCAGCTCCCTAGGCTGGCTCCAGACATGGTCCCTTTCATTGACACCTGCCACAAATGTCCTCTGGTTGCTTACAGCACCTTTCATTCTATGCACTGCACTCTGTTTTGAACTGGATGTGTCCCTGCCTTAGAGAAGACTGAGGCCAGCAAAAAAGGAGAAATCACTGTCCCAATGCTACACTTCATCAGGAGACTCCATCATGATTCCTGTTATTTATTGTTTGCCTTTCCCTAGCGCCTAGCAACCTCTACCATAAAGCAGTGTGCTTTGGTGCAAAACACTGCACACACACAAAAAAATAAAAATAAATTTAAAAAAATATGGCTACATGTTAGTAAAGTTATTTAAAAGATCAGCTGTGTTCAAAACATTACAGAACTTCTAACAGCAGCACAGGCCTGAGAAGGTAAGGACCTGGTGCCTTTCAAAATGTGCCTACATTCAGCAAATTAATCTTCAGAATATACACCCAGGTATTCATAGCTACATGTACCATACCTTCTGCAGAGCTCATATTCCCTGAACTCCCAGCAAGTCTCCTTGATAACAAGATTGGGTATGTAGGTGCATTTGTATTACATACTGCGTTAGGGAGAAATTTTCCAATCTAGAAATAGTGCCTGTATCAAGCATTAAAGTTTCCTCTTCAGAGTCTAGATCAACACCAGAGCTTACAAGCAGTTCAGAAAGCATTTGGTTGCCAAGCTGCTGACACTACAGAATTGCTGTACTGGTTATTTTATGGTAATTACATAGCAAAGATCCGGCATCTTTATTAAAAAGCCACTCCCGTTTCATGAGTAACAGGAACTGCTTGCTCCAAACAAAAATGCAAATCCATTCCCTGGCTAGAATTGTGAATGCTTAGAAAGATTTTGCTCAAAAGGTAAACATTTGCTATTTCATGTCAGAAAAATAAAAGCTAACAAATACAAGGAAATAGCAAAAGAAAAATCAAGATCAGAACTGAAAAAAATACACACCTCCTATCCATTTAAACAAAGGCAGCAGCCTAGTAATGCTGCCAGGGTACTCTGAATTAACAGACCTGAACTGGTGACCACTTGAAAACTGACTGATTCCACCTCCTGCTTCTGTTTAATCACACACAGGTAGCCAGACAGCAATAGCTTCGCTCTGTTATTCCAGTAGAAGTGTCCCTCTCCATGAGCTAACTAAAGAGACAGCAATAGTTCAGCATTTCATAAGTCAAGGCAGTTTCAACTATGAAATTCCTCATGCAGAAGAAAATAAAAATACCACCACCACTCAAATCCCAGCAACTGGCAGTGACAAGGAAAAGCAGTTTCCTTCCACTTTAAGCATGGACAGTTTAACACAGTAAGTAAACAACTGCTCTAGCTTCTCATTGCTGCTTTTTCTAATCTAATACACAACTGCTCTCCCAAGAGTCCAAAGAAGTTAAGACACATACACCAAAAAAAAAAGGGGGGGAGAAAAAAAAAATGCTGAAGGAAGAATTCCAAATGAAAACAGATATACATAGAAAGGAAATAAAGAAATTACGTTTGTATGCTACTTAAAATGCAGCACATTAACAGGCATATACACATTTGTAGAAGTAATGGCACCTATTCTCTACATGTACAAGTGTGGCACCAAAATAAAGATGGCCGTGTTATCATCTCTTTTAGGTGCCAACAGGACTGTTCTACACATTATTTTCTTCGTCTTTCCCAATTCATCTACAGGTCTCTTCGCAACAGACAGTTGCAAAGAAATTGCCCATCCAGACAACCAGTTTCCTTGACCTTCCCAAAAAAAAAAAAAAAAAAAAAAAAAAAAAATAAGTATAAAAAAAAAAAAGACAAACTAACGGTCCTTCAAACTGGAGTTTCTTATCTAT